>JAQFVV010000485.1:0-490222 GCA_028023455.1 Epiperipatus broadwayi | reverse complement strand
AATAATAGAAAATATATATTTCAAGATTGTAATATTTTTAAAAAATTTAACCCAAATAGTGATCATCAATTAGTGAGACATATGATACATGCTAATGCAAAACTAGAGATACAAAAATTATTAAGAAAAACAATATTCACAGTTGATATTCCTAATCTTCAGAAACATTTCAATGAATTTAAATTAGAACTTGCAAATTGCTTTAGAATATTAATGGATTTTGATCATGATTCAGATTTGAATTAATTCATTATTAAGATAACTAATATACTTTTAAAATCTGCAACAAATAAGCTGGTATAAAAAAAAAGCATTTGACTAGCAAAATTTCTAGTAAGACGACAATTTATGAAAAAAAGAACTATGTAAATATATAAAAATGATGCATTAAGGAGGATTGAATATCTTGAACTTTGTAAAATAATATGAAAGAAAATTGTTAGTGATATAAGAAATTATAACTGCAAAGTAGCAAGGAAAGCTCTAGGAGGGAATAAAAGTTTCAAGAGTGTAAAATGACATCTTGGTTTTGGTAGGAAACTTATTTCTGCAATAAGAAAATAATGGATCTATTACTAAAAAATGAAATGACATCAATATAAAAGTTCTATCAAGAATTATATAGAATAAAGAACAAGGAAAAGTATTTCCTATACCTATTATATCTTGTTTGTCCAGGCACTTAAATAAAGAAGTAAGACACAAAATTAAATTTACGAAGAAAGGAAAATCTTCAGATAATAATGAAATTATAATCTATATCTTAAAAGAAGCAGGAAAACTAATAAAAAAATTTGTGGCAATGTTATATATCAAATATCTAAATGATAAAAATGTACCAGATGATTGGAAGAATGCAGTATTAATATCAGTATTTAAATAATATGCAAAAAAAAATAAAGCTTTTATGTAAATAACTAACTAAAAAGCAGAAAAATAACAAAGTAATCTGCTTAAAAAATATGTCATTTCATAAAAGCATTTGAAGCTTTTCTGATTTTTATGGCATCAAATCTTTTTATGAAATGATACAAAAAGGGTTTTTAGACAGATTATTTTGTTATTTTTCTACCCTTTACTCAGCTATTTACATAAAAACATTCTCAAATTTTTTTTTTTACTTATTTTTTTTTTTTTTTACTTTTTATTTATATATTATTTTTCAAAATGGTTAAAACTACAAAAAATGTCAAACATTATAATTTAATAATAAGACATGAAAATAAAAAAATATATATCTAATAAATTCTAAATTTAAATATCATGTGATCATCTATTATATAAAAATATTTATGTATTGGCTTTTTAATTAATTTAATTAATTAAGTATGAATTACATAAATATTAACAAAATTTTATTCCACAAATGTAATATTTTCATTGGCTCAGTTGCTAAGAAATAAGGATGTGAGTTCGAGTTCTAAATGGGAATGGATTTCTTTTTCATTGTTAATTCAAAAATGTAGACACAACCAATAGAAACACAGACAAAATGTGGACATAGTGACAAAAACACAGACATAGCAAGTTAATATAAGAGCATTTAATAAGGTGATAAAGAAGATATTAGAAATTACAGATCTATCAGTTTTTTAATCAATTTAATACAAAATTTTTATCAAAATAATTACAACTTATCTATGGTAAACTTTGGATTTTAACCAAACAAAAGAACAAGCTGGATTTAAAAGTGGTTTGAGTATATCCAAGCATTGAGAGAAGTTATAGCAAAAACCCATGAATATGAATTGTTATTATGCTTTGGATTTGCAGATTACAAAAAGGCATTTGCTTCTATAAATATTTTTTCAGTGCTTAAAGCATGATATTGTCTTTTCTTGAAGAATATTTATAAAAATATAATAGCAACAATTAGAATGCATAAATATTAACATTGAGAAGAGTGTGCAACAGTTTAATACCATACTTCCAAAACTTTTTACAGCATTGCAAGAATTGTTTGATAAATTAAATGAAAATCTAAGGGAATAAAAGTTAATAGAGATTATTTAAGCCAGCTAAAATTTGCAGATGAAGTAATTGTTTTTGCAAATAATGCTTTTAAGCTTCAGGAAATGTTGCAAGAGTTATCAGAGGAAAGTAAAAAAGTAGGATTAAAGATAAATGTTAAAAAAACTAAAGTAATATTCAATGGATTTTCTCAAAAAAAAAAAAGAAATAAAAATTGATAATGATGAGTTAGAAGAATTTAACAACTACAAATATGTTGATCAGATTATTGCTGCTGATGGATATGTAATGGATAAATTTAATGATAGGATTAAACTTGGATGGAATGCCTTTGGTAAAAATAATATTAAAAGAAAATATACTTATATGTTTAAAAAGAAAAGTTAATAAATGTGTGTTGCCCATTCTTACTCACAGATCTGAGAATTGGATATTTAACAGAAGAGCGCTACAGAGAGTTTAAATGACTCAAGGAAGTAGGAAGAGATATATGTTAGGAGTAACAAGAAAAGATCAAAAGTGAAATACATAGGTGATAAAATAAACAGGGGTTACTGATATTATTGAAAGCATTATGAGACTGAAGTGAAGTTGGGCTAGACACATTGTTAGAAGAGATGATAATAGAGGTACAGTTAAAATGTTAAACGGAATTCTAAAAGATTGTAAAAGACCTAGAAAGAGCCAACATGTGAGATGGATGGATGAATTATAGAAGTATACTGGGGTGATATGGAGAAGAAAGGCTAAATATCACAAGATGGATTAAACTTGGAGAGACCTTTATTCTTCAATGGATCAATAATGTTGAAAACGATGATGGTAAAGAAGATTAAAAAATAAAATTGTAAAAACTATTTCTGTGTATTTAGTTAATTAATTAAAAACATGATTGCATAAAAACACAATTCTCTTGAAATATATAAAAACATGGTGACCAGATATTCTATCAGCATATTGACTGAATAAAAACTGGTGGAAATAATAAAAAATGAGAAAAATAGCAGAGAAAATATATATAAAAAAAACTGTTTGTGTCTTAAAAAGCATTCAGTATTCCAAAAAAAAAAAAATCAATAAAGTAGCAGTTGTCTCTTGATTTTTATAAGGCTTGTTGATTATTCGTGTTTAATTTTTTTATTTAAAGATTATTTCATTATCCACCATCAACAATAATAGGTTGGACAAAATAAAAGTAATGCCTGATATATTATCATTATATTTTTCAGTCATGTACTTCAGAATATAAAGTAACAATCGATAAACATTTTTTACAAATATTAATTTATAGCTAATTAGCATTATCAGATAAAAAAATTGGTTTGCCCCATAAGCTTGTAGAGATTAATGATAGACAACCAAATTTTAAAAGACAGATTTAGTAGAATTTAATCAAGCATATTATCAGTGTTTAAAACGGCCAAGTTGGTTTATGCTTCAAAATCAACAAGAAATCTACTAAAATCAACTTATCCAAAGTAAGTGCTTTCTGACAAAACCAGTAGAAATATAACAGATTGCAGTCAAACTTCGCTGTACAACTGAGGAATAAATCATTGTAAAAATGAATTAATATCTTTTGGAAATTCAATATTCATATTAAATAATATCCCCAGCATATTCACTGCATCAATAAGTTTATAATAATTTTATTAAAAATATATTACAACAACATCATGACACCCACAAATTAGAAACAACTTTAATAATACAACAGAAAAAGAATGCCTGGTTGACCGCAACAAAAAAAAATGAGGATAAAAAAATAGATTCAATTACAAGACATCAGTGGAGAAGAAGAAAAGCTCAAAGCACAATAACAATATAAAAAAATTAAAACAATTTAAACCAGGAGGAGGTTTCTCCCTTAAGGATTAATACAAAATGATCTACAAATATTTCTTATCTTTCAAAAGTAACCTTTATTAGTAAAAGGATTACAAAAATTTTGGGTACCCTTACCCATTGAGAATTACAAAGTGTTCAATGTGACAAACAAGGTAAAACAATTATTGATTATATAAAGTAAATATGCTTGATAACAATTATGTCCATTAAAGAGTTGCTATAATGTTGATATTAATGTGTATCTGAACATGAGTATCTATACAGGGATCTACATGGCCCAGCTACTGAAAAGCCATACATCATCCAATGATCCCACCCCTGGGGCCCCGAAGTGAAGACCCAAATGCTTCAGCTGAATAGGTGGACAAGTCCAGCATTGTGCCAACCACCACAACAGGCAGCGAGGTCCAAGGCTCACCATTGAATAATAAATTCTCAACCTGCAGCTGAGCCATGGCAAGACCATTCCAGATGCCTCTGTCTCTCAATCAACAGTCCAAATGTGCAGGGACCTTAATAACATATAAAAGTATTTTCCCAATATAGACCTACTTTTATATTTATCTCTCGTGAAATTAAAAATATGATTATTCAATATAAGAGATTTAAAGTCGGTTATAAAATTTTTTCCCTTGAATAGGTGAATGATTATAATAATACAACCCCATATCCATGGTTTATTAGAAATTAAAATGTATGGTGGATCACAAACAAATTCATCAACATATTTAAACTTACATTTTCTGCTTTCTCATAGGATTCTTAATATTTATCAGGAGGATGAGGGATTGTTACTATGAACACAGCTCTTTTCTATCTTTCAAAATTAAATATATATATATAAAAGATATTAATTATAATTATTTTTCATCACCACACTATCACACTTAATGTAATTTTTGCTTATGTTAACTCCATACTACCACCCAGCCTACAATTTTTAACAAACTAATACTTACTACTTTCTTCTACAACATTTTCTATCATCCTAATTAGAGATTTTAACATGACATATCATGCATTTATCTTCAAATGGATTCACTATGCTCCCTTTACCCTTATAAGTGATTGAAGTTATCTTTCTTCAGAGGCTGTCAGTTTTCACAATGGTAGATATTCTTCACTTAATGATCTTTTGTATTCCTTTATGTTACATCATCTAATTAATCTATAACTAAACCATTCACTTTTTTCTAATCACTCTACACTGATTGTGATATTAGTCTAGATTTTACTTGAATGTCTGTGAGACATTTTGCTAAAACAATATGAATACATTTACAAACATAGATCTATGATTGCTTTGTTATAGTTATATCATGGTTTTTAAATTGTAAGATGTGAATTTAGATCCAGTACAACAATACATAATTTTTATGAAAATTTTTATTATATGTAGTACATCATATAACCTAGCCAACTCCTCCACCATTTAGACTTTTAACACTTGCAGATAGTTTACATAAAAACTTATACAGTACAGATCTACAATAGCTACATATATACCTATTAAAATAATAACAAATGTATATAACATTGCATGTGACATGTTGAGAGACTATTTGTCTATAAAAAGAAAAAGAATTTTCCTGACACAACCACATACTTGGATCAAGATATATATGCAACCAACCTGGGATAGCCTTCACAATGTGTACGCCATCAGCCTTCAAAATTGATAGTACATACTTAAAGTATTATATCTTCATTTTAAGCAGAGATTACAAGTTATAGCAGCTTTTCCAGAGAAAGATCCTTTTCTTTTACAAATGAATTATCATTAAAGTTGGAAACTACACCTGCCTGTCATTTGGATATTAAGGTATACTAAGATTTTTCTTTTTAAATTTTAAGTCATTTTACAACCAAATTTTTAGCAGATTTAGCCAACTACTTATCAAAAAATTATACAATATTCAGGAACTGTACCTAATTTCACTGGTACCTTTAAATGAGAAGTCAAAGGCTGCATTTCACTTAGTCAACCAATGTTCAATATCTATCAATTCTTTGAGAATAAAAACTCTTTAATCTGTAAAAGACAAAATTGAATTTTATTTATTATCACTTCTTTCACCAATACAGTTTGCCAAAAAATAAATGTCTACTAGAAAAGCTGTTCATCTATTCTAAATTGTTTTGAACATAGGTTCATAAAAAACACAGCTCAATTGCAATATAACTAGAAATTGAGATGTTCTACCAATATTCATTTTTATACAAATGTCTTCTTACCAATTTTCTTTTAAGTCATGACATTTGTGTTACATATAATATGAAAACATCCATCATTTATTCCATATCAATCAGTACATCAAAGATTGCTAGTCAGTGTATTATTGTTTATATGTATAATTATCAATATTAAAAGATAAAAAAAATCTTAGAAATATATATCATCAGCAGCAGCAGCAGTCATTATCAATCCACTGCAGGATGAAGGTCTCTCCAAGTTTAATCCATCTTCTCCAATCCTTAGCTTTTCTCCACATCACCTCTGCACATCTTCTTATTTCATCCATCCACCTCACATGTGGACACTTAATAGAAGAGCAATACAGAGACTCCAGACTACTCAAAAAAGTATGGAGTGATGCATGTTGGGAGTAACAAGAAATCGAAAATGCAATGTATGGGTAAGAAAACAAATAGGTGTTACTGACCTCATTCAAAAAATTAAAAGATTGCAGTGAAGTTGGGCTGGACATCTTGCTAGAAGAAATTATAATAGATGGAAAATTGAAATCTTAAACTGGATTCCAAGAGGAATATATATACCCAACACTAATTTGGTTCTATCATATATACCATACATGAATAATATAACTATTCTTAGCCACAAATACCTATATTATCAAAGATGTTAAAAGACAAAACAAATGAATGTAAACTTAAGTTAAAAATAAATAAGTCTTCAGCATAGTATGAATATGGTATGTATATGAAGGTCAATGCCATATTCAATTCTTTCAAGGCAAAGCTTCCACATTTCTAGGTTTTTATTTTTACTTGAGCTTTACAAATATGAGATTAAAAAATAAAAATTTAAAAAATGACATTGGGAAACTAATTACCTCTCTCTCAAAGTCACATCTCTTTGTATTAAAAAAATCTCTTTTCCATCAATTAATTGTTACAAAAATCTCATATAATATCCCTATTGTAAACTTTACAAAATTCTTTTCCTCATTCATATTATTACTCTGTAGGAAATTATTATGAGGAAAGAAAACAGTGACAATCCCCATAATACACCTTGATCTATCACCATCTATAAAGTGCATAGGTCTCTACTCAAAATCCCCCCCCCCCCAAAAAAAAAAAATCTTAAATCTATTGCATCCATTATTAGACAATTTTTTCATTATCACTTCCTAGATATTGGAAATCACTACTGGTATCCTTACAAAGCTTACATGATAGATATATCACCTCTAAAAATATGTTTATTGGAAGTTATATAAGATAGTCTACTCCAGCCCACTTACTGAATCTAACCCACCCAATGTTTAAAATAAATAACAAATAGTTAATATATAAATTTAGAAATTGGTCTCTTCAGCATAAATATTTCTTCTCAAACTCAATGTTTGACCACTACTAACCTTACCTTTCTTTGGGTATCAAAGATTTTATTCCACCACAGATTCCTTTTATAAGTTATATGATAGAGAAGATGTAACATTTTCATTTGTTTTACTCATGCCCAAGCATTTGCAAACCTTTGTGAATTAATGGGGACAATTTATAGAGGGTTTATTTTTTATACACTTTAATGTCCAAGATGCACAATATATGGAAATAATCCAAAATGATACTCAGCTACATTTCTATATAAACTTGAACTGTTAAAAATTAGAGATAGGAAAAACTGCTGATCTTGACATTTTTATTGGTCACTCCTAAAAAAATGGTCATACTTCTCTAGTTGTTGAGACTCTTATAGACATTAAAGCTGTAATTAAAACATAACTTTAACAAACTGTATGCAATAATCCTGACCTAATGTATAAATGACGTAAAACACTTGTATAATGTGTTTGTTTTTTATTTTATTTTATTTTTTATCTAATAGGCTGCATCATTTTTTCTTTTCTTTCTTTTATATTTACTATATAATATTTATTTTTTATATTTCTTGAATAAAGTTTCTTTGAAATATAATAAGGTTACCTATAATAATATGCATAATAGTAATAATAAAACTATCATAAAAAATGGATTTAAAGCGATTTGGAATATCTCAAATGTTATGCATTGCTATTTCATAAAGGAAAAAGAAAGATAAAAGTTAAAAGTATATACATATACAAATACATGTACAATGACAGAGAGTGGACACTTTTTGTGCTGTTCAATGATTATAATATGATAGAAACATCCATTAATTAAAATCAAAGAAATTGAAAATGTATAATTAAACTGCAATGATTATTCATTCTTCCTTAAAGTGTTAAAAGAGGATTGAAACCAGTAGAGAATAATGCAATAAAGTTATCGCATTGGCAATATGGGCCTTGTAATTCGGATATTTGATATTTATAGTTCATTTTAAGAACAAAGTTTTTGTTAACAAAATGGATGCATAGTGAGAACGAAGTTTTATTCCTGGAGTTAGTTTGTGATGAGTTTGATGCATTGATAAAAACTAAAAATATAAAAGAGAAAGATTTGAATGTCTGTGTATGAATACATTTGTATGTGTTTATCTTAAAAAGAATTGAGAAATGTAACTCAATATCAAAAAAAAAAAATTTTTTTTAAAACAAAACTAAATAATAGAAAAGCAGTTGGTAATGGTTTTTCTGAATCCGTTTTTCTTTCATTTGTAGCTTCAACGGCCGGTTATATTTATCGCACTTTCTAAAGTTTTTTTGCTACAGAATGTGCTTTTATCTTATTTATAATTCTTCCGCAGGAAAAAAGATTCATTGGATACGCTATAAAAAAAAAAAACAGGTTGCTAAGCATTTCAAAGGAAATAGTACCTTTAATAAAATTATTGACTTCTCCGTTTACAAAAAATATATGTTAAAGGTTTTGTAAAGAACTTAGTTAACTTGTATTTGTCTAGCGGTCGCAAATGATTCCTGTTTTTCATTAAAGCCTTCAAATACAGTAGAGAACTTTGTAATTTAATCTTTTTACTTTTATTTTTCTAATACATTTTTAAGCCATCAAAATGTAATTTCGAAACATGTATTTTCAAATTGTAAATCCGAACTATTGACTATTGTGATTTCAATGTTTGAATTTAACTGCCAGTAAAATCAATAAAACAGAAATAATTATTTTTCTAAATTATTATTATCATAATTACTGTTGTTTTCATTATAATAATAACCGAAAATAAAAATAAAAATATCTGCACTTAAAAACAAATAAAAATAAGGCAAGCAATAACGTTGGAGAAGAACATTAAAAGCAGAGGTAAATAATATAGGATAAAAATGGGTATAAAACTAAACTTGTACGCACATGATGAGAATAGAGATACAGAGACATAGCACTAATTGCTTGAGCATATTATTAATGTAAAATCATTTATAATAAATATAAAATAATATATAATCCTAACAAAAACTATAATAGCTTCTAATTTAATAATAAAACAAAATGGTCATTTAAAAAAGATATTAGTGAAGTTTATTTTTATGTAATATTAGCAGTATTATTGAAAAGACATTTTGGATGGATTGCATCTGCCATTGTCTATATGAAAAATGGAAAGGGCACTCCATCCAAAACTTTAATGTTTACTCTTGTTGGCACATAGGCGCACCCAGTTGCTTGTAGTGAAAACTATCAGTTTAACACACATATATAAATAAATGTATATTTTTAAATTATATAGAATACATAATTGTTTTAAATTATAATAATGCTATAAGTTAATTATAATAGCATGCAATATTTGTAAATAAAAGTTCTTTTGATTATTAAAATTATAATTATTATAAACTGAACTTATTCAGACAGGAAATAGAAAATGGCACATGATTTTCCAAGCATTGTGTATTTCAATATGCCTATTTATTTCAGAATTTCAAATTTTATTTATAAAAATTGCGTTTTTATTTTTTTATCTATGACTTTGTGTGTGTGTGTACTAATATTATTCAAACCAAAAATTCAGTTCAAAGTTATAAGTATAATAATATACATAATAATTTAAAAATTATGACAATAACATAAATAAATTATAATAATATTATATATTTTATACACAAACAATTTTGATTATTTAAATCATAATCATCATCAATTAAACTTATTCAAATAAGAAACAGAAAATATCATATAATTTTGGAAGCATTGTGTATTTCATTGTTAGTGCATTACCTGTTTATTATAAAACACTATATATATATATTACTTTAACACTTTTAAATAAAAAACTATTGTATGAATCTACCTAGTCGAAGAATGTAGAGCATTTAAACAAAAAAGGATAAAAGTATTCAAAACTCCAATCATTAATCTAAAAGATATGATTAACAAACACATCAAGAGATTTGATCCACACAATGGTACTTATCCACACAATTAGAACAATATGGGAAATAAGATGTTCATTAATATTCGATAATAAAAAATATAATTGGATTAAAAAACTTGATAAAAGATGGGGAAAGTACTTTGAGCAATGCTTAAAATTATTACCAAGAAAACAAATGATTAAAATTTGGGGAGTAGCAGAACCTACAGCATGTGAAATATGACAATAAATAATTATGAAAAGAAGATATACAATGGACAAAGGCATAATAGCAACCAGCCAAAAATAAAATTAAGACAGACTAATATGCAACAAAGCGTGACACCCAATTATTAACGCCCACTTCTTAAGCTTAATATAAGAACATATAATTTATTAAAATAATGTATAAAAAATTGTAAATAACCAAAAACAAAAAAAGATTGGAAAACAACAAAACCTTGTAAATATGTATATATAATGTCTTTTAATAAAGGTAAATACTTAAAATGAAAAAATAAAAATCTTTTTTATATCTATGGTTTCTTATTTTATGCAGCATTATAATATTACTTAAACCAAGTTCAATTATAAGATTTTTTATTACTACAAAATTCTCTCATTAAAAGACTGCCTAAAACCAGAACAATAGCAGTCATTAGACTCTCAATATTCTTAATATATGCTATTTGTCCAGTTAGATGCATAAAAAATTTCATAACACCGCACCTGAAAGAGGACACTTATTTCATACAAAAACTAATCAAAATGAAGAAAAGAGATGAAATCTTCACTTCAAAAGCCTAGTATGAAGACACATGGAACATATTCTATATTCCAACAACTGCCTAGGACCTAAAGATTTAAATTCAACTCATCACATAAGACACTCTAAGAAAATATCAACACAACAAACAACAAAACATGCTCAGGATCATCAATACAGTTACACAACTATTGAAACAAAGAATTAACCCCCCATTCTAACACCCTACTAATCAACATGTAACAATAATAGCAATAATAAATTTATATTTTGGAAAAAAAAGATAACTAAAACAATAGTTGAAATTTGTTGTGGTTTTCTGCAAACTAGCTAATGTTCCTTTATATATATATATATATATGAACTATTATCAAGGTAAATCCATAATTTACTGAATATATATATAAACCAACATTTTAACCAGGTCACACAGGTCATCAACTGTATTACAAACATTATAAAACAATTGTAAAACACACACACACACATATATATATGAACTATTATCAAGGTACATCCATAATTTATTGAATATATATATAAACCAACATTTTAACCAGGTCACACAGGTCATCAACTGCATAACAAACATTATAAAACAATTGTAAAACACACATACACACACACTATTATCAAGGTATATCCATAATTTACTGAATATATATTGTATCAATATTTATAAATTAATATAAATATGTATTTGTAATTATTAAATTAATATAAAAGATATGTATTTGTAACTATAATTTGTAACTATTTTAATATGTCACATTTGTAACCATAATAAATATTTAGATAGGGGAAATTATTAATTATTAGATATATGCCTATCCAATCTGTACCATTTGTAACTATATTAATTCATCATAGCATAGATAAAGAAAATATCAGCATTAAAGATTCTTGGTATTTATTTATATATTGGGGCAGTCATTCGAACAATAAAACATACTGGCCATTGTCATCTAATAAAAATAATATTAAATATAGCAACTGAATAAAAGTACCCACTGTGAGATTCCTGGAGTGCCTTATGCTTATCTCCAATACTAGGTTCTTCTAACAAAGAATCCTTCCTATCCTTCTTTCCAAATATATAAGACCATTCATGGTCATATGCACACACGGGTGCTATTCATGACAACTTATAAAAAAATATATTTTATAAAACTAATATTATGAAGTTGGAAAGGGATGATATCACTCTTTATTCAGTTTAGCTAAGTACATGTGTTTTCCTATGAGCGCCACTAGATTGTTTTCAATCTAGATAAGTATCTATTTATAGTGTACTTGAGTTCAAACTCATTCAGTACATATTTATTACACATGACTTGGATGACTATTGAACAAAAATGACATTCTTACATTTTATCTATATTGATAAAATTACAAGATCCCAATATTACCAAAGTTTATACTATAGATCAAAGATTCTTATAGACATTGCTAGCTCATTAGCGTATATTGATGAACAGACATGTATAATCCTATTAATGGCTTCCAAACAAGCATGTGAAGACCATTATTGATATTGATGGCCATTTAACTAGATTATTTATCACAATAAAGGTAGCAATGATGATGATGATAATAATATCATAATAATGATAATAATAGTGATATCATAATAATGATTATAATAGTGATGATGATACCAGCCATGGCTTATCAATAAACTCACAACAATAAATTCATCTTTATAAATTTATAGGCATCTATTAAAATTATCCTATTTCATACTGGGATTTAATAATACTAATGGTGATGATTGATCATCATGAATCTCTTTGCATAATATTCAATTTTCTATAAACCCCTATTTACTAAAATATATTCATTACTCTAAACATTAAATTTAATGATTATAAATTTATTAATGATGATTGATGGCGATCATAACTTTTATATAGTATTATTTGAAACATTTTTTTAACGAATAACATGATATCCATCTTTGATGAGGATGATCTAAATTCATGGACACAACACAATTTTAGCTTTCTATGTTGAACTATAATTATCAAAATTTGGTTATTCTCAAGCATAATCCTTAAATACTTAAATATCAACATTCTAGTTTACCTATTATTTTGCGGACGCTTAATATTTGCAAGTGATTGCTCAATATATACGAATGGTAATACTTAATAACTGCGAGCAATGATGATGAATTAAAATGATAGAATTAAGACAAAAAAAAAAAAAAACACAATATTCTTAATAATTACTCGGAAACAAATTAAGATATATAATTATGTTTTATTAACACTACTACTCTTTCTTTCCTTCTTTAAAGTCAAATTGACAATTAAATAAATGGCTTATTACCATATTAATTCAATACAAAAATTAATATAAAAAAAATTTATATAAGTATAAGCAAATAAACTTAATATATAGGTTTGTCATTTCTTGATATCTCAAAATAAGCTGACTTAAATCAATATTAGAAAAAAATACATATTCTATAAATGCTTATTTAAGACTTTTCTTACTCATCATATCATAAAATAAATTTCAGGTGACACTTGTATATGTTATTTCATTTCCATTCAAATGTAATGCCCTACTTTTCAATTTACCATTTTAAACTAATCATATATAACCTATTCTTTGATGTGTTTGGATAAGCAGTTACACATTCACGCATTCGGTAATGTTAACATATATGTTTAAAATGTATACCCAAAAATTACATATATAAAAATATCTTTTTCTTTTGCAACCTTATAGCGAAAGAAAATAAAATACATATATTAACTTTTAATATGCAACAAGATAAAATAAAAATAAAAAACATTATAAATGCATATATCTATAGGTTGCTCATTATCATTAACAACTGAAGAACAATTAAAAAAAACATTTCAACATTACAATATATAATAAAAAAAAAACAAAAAAAATAATGAAAAATTTAAGTTTAAAGATTTAAACTATGTTTGTGCTATGTTGTGAGATATTGCAAATAACTATAGATAAACAAGTCTTTAATGTTTCTGTATCAAAAAAAGAAAATTGCTTTGACCAGTAAATTAACGTTTACTTTTAATAAGTAAAAGAATAAAATCGGTTAAAGAAAGTTCATATTTACCCGTCTACTTTTTACTTCTTATTAATGTCCTTAGTTTGAATTTTCAGACTGCTTTTCTTTGCTCACCAACAACAACAACAACAAAAAAAAAAGTTATTGCAGATACTTTTAAGATAATGCTGAATCAATTGACTTTGCTTGTTTCTTCAATTCCATTATTATTCACTGTTGATTGGCTTCCTTCTACCATTTAAAAAAAAAAGTTATTATAAGTACTTTGAATAAGTAGGTACCGGTGGATTTGCTTGTCTCTCTCCTTTAAAAAAAAATAATTGCTGTTGACACTTTAGATGATTGAGGTAAATCAACAAAAATTTGATTTATGGCTTCAAACTTGGTTCTACATGGCTGTTATAGATTTTCTTTTCCTCCTATTTCCTCTTCTCCATTCATTCGAAGGTAATGAGCTTTTAATAAGCCAGGAACTAGAAACAAAGCATTCCATATAGCTTGTGTGGTTGGCTTCAAAATCTATCATTTTGTTGGTTATTACTGGATACATGACTTCATAGACAGATCAGCGATTTTGACTCATTCTGTATTAACCAGGAAGCAGAAAAAATGGTTTAGCAATGCAGAGGCATAGTATTATGCATAACCAAATATGTTAATATCATTTTTATATAATTATTACTAACTTCTAATAAATTCAATCTTGTTCCATTTCTCTCCTCTTCTTTAATATTGCTGGAAATTGTTTTATATAAACGCACATTTCATTTGCTCTTTTTTTCAACTTTCAAGGAGTGAGAGAAAAAAAAAATTAAAGCGTTCACTCTCTTTTAAAAAAAATCCGAGCTTACATTTCTGCTTAAGAATAATAACAAGGAAGGACCGACTGAGTTGAGTCTCAAAATAATAATAATAATTTGAGTGACTCTCACTCTAAAAAAAATTAATGACTAACTCATCATCTCTCTAAAGAAATTTTTTAAGACTAACTGATCGTCTCTTTAAAAATTTAAGACCAACTGATTAAAAAAATTGTTTCAATCATTTATATCGCGAATTTCAACCAAAGAAAAAAAAACATCTGGAAATCTTTATCTTAAAAAAAAAATCAAAGCTTCACAAGTTTGACGTCGGTCACAATCAATAAAGACTTAAAATTGATCGCTATCGTTATCTACATCAAAGCACCTCTTTTGTAAAAATAATCTTAAGATACAGATAACAACAAACCTGGAATCTATAGCCATCAGGAATAAGTGTAAAAGCATCTTTGTGTTTGTACAGATGTATTCATTGTGTCACACGTGTACATTTTTTTTATCTCCTTATATAACAATCTTAATTGCCTTATTTCACACTTTTCTGATTTACTCTATTTTAACAAAATGAAAGTTAAATAAATTTAACACATATTATTTAATAAAAAAAAAATATTATATAATAAATCACAAAAAAGAACTTATTATTCATAATAATAAATCTATACATATAAATCTCTGTATGTATAAAAGAAAAAAAATTTTTTTTTTTTTTTTAATAATTGAATACTATATATATATCTACAATATATATATATATATTGTAATGGAATATAATATTCCGTTACATTATTTTAAAATGAAAATAAAAAGATCGTAAATAAAAATTGATTTATTAAAAAGAAAAAAACTTAAAAACTGAAAATTAAAAGTTGTTTAATATATATATTGTCGCGCAGATGGAAAACTTAAACTATTTTAAGAAAAAGTATTTGAAAGTATTTTTTTTTTGTAAAAAAGTAAAAATATAAAGATTGATATTTTAAAAATAGAAATAATGTTGATTTCTATAATCTTAGAAAATGGAAATGATTGTTTTATTAATTAAATGATTGTTCGAAAGCAAGCTAGCCCTTGAGGCACTTAAAATAAATTAAATGGTAAGAGAATACAAAGAAATTAAATGACCAATGCAAGCATGAAAATGACAGCATGGACCATAACTGAAACACGAAAGGATTAGTGACGTCTGGCTCATTGAATCCCAAGATTTGATGATAAGAGGCTAAGAAAAATATAAAAGCCAAATGATTATTATAATTGTTATCTGAGAGCTGACTATGACTATATCATTATAACTAGCTATATTGCAGATTTTCACGATGTGGAAGTCTGCAATAAATTTAATTTTCCAGACAACCAGCTGAGGCCTCTGGATGACAGTTCCTGACCAAATGAATGGCAAGTAGCAGTTTCATTTCAAAGAAGGACAAAATCTACGAAAGTGATCACGAAGATGGACTTCTAAATCTACTCAATCCATAAAGTATGAACTCTTGTGTCTATCTAATAAGAACTTTTCTAAAATTGCAATGAATTAATAGCTGAAAATAAGAACTCTTATCTGAATTAAAGAATGCAAATTCAATTATTAATATTTTTATGCAGATGTTTAAGCAATCATTTCCATTTCTTTTTTTTTGTGTGTGTGTTATGTTTTAACTAAAATGTATTAAATATAAAGTTGGGTATGGATAGCTGCATGGATAAAAATTAATAACTATGTTTAAATTCGTTTATGTTTATTTTAAGGGGTTAATTTCAGGCTATTTGTTTTGTAGTTAGGACAATGCTTGTGGAGGGATATATGGGTGTTTATATTAATGTAATGTGAAGCGTGTTTAGCATACAGGGCAATGTGCCCAACTGAATGCATGACCCCAAAGAGGCAGTCATATCGTTGAAATGGTCGCAGACGTATTTCCTGCACCATTAACCCCTTCTAGCTCTATGGACAGGGATTTATAAGTCGGCAGAAAGACTGCTCTCCCCCATACGTAGCACTCTTAAAAAAAATTATATACATGATTCCTTAGTCAGACAGATGCACTTTCCTGTTCTGGACATGGATCATTTCCTTCAAATAATATCACGCTGTCAGATGCACATTCCTGTCGGCGTGGTTTTATGCTAGCATCTTCATATTACATTGGTTGCGACTATATATCTGGAAGCTGACATTGGGTTGGCTACGAACTTTTAGTCTGAGATTGAATGAATGTTTTGATAAGTTTTTAAGTGAAAAAAATCTATGTAGCCTATCTATACTCAACATGCTAAAGTAAAATATAATTTAAATATCCATCTGTGCGGTCTATTTAAAATAGTAATTTAAATTTAAAAAAATTAATGTTAAAATCTAAAAATAAATTTATTCCTCAATTTTAAATGTGTGTTAATAAAATCTATTTGTGTGTTAATTACTGGCAGTGGCTTCTTTTATTTTATTGTTTTAAATATTAATATATTTTGAGAATCTAAATCTATTAAAACTTATAAAAATGTTTAAATCTCTGCTACTCTATGAGCTAGTGACATTGGGCAAACAGTCAGAATAATATATATAAAAAAATTTTTGAATCTTAACTTACATATCTGCCTACTATATAAAATTTTCTAGGTTCAAATGCCTAGATGGCGCCCTTGTAGTGCAGATACGTTAAGAAATCTTCAGATTCTTTTAGTGACCATTAATATATATAAACAAACATTTTAACCAGGTCACGCAGGTCATCAACTGCATACCACACATTATAACACAATTGTAAAACACTGTAAATACTGATATATAATAATAATGAGCATTCTATTAATAGAAAAGAGAAGTAATAATTATGAAAAATTACTTAGATTAATATTGGACCTATTCTAAGTCATTATAATATAAAGACAACATATACCACTTATCAAAAAATTAATAGCATTATAACCAAGGCTAAAGACTCAATCTCTCTTGAGCATATTGAGATTATAAAATTCCAAGTAACATTTGTGAAATTTCCTATATAGATATGAGTAATCACCACATAAATGCTAGAAGAGATGAACATATTAATGCAGTTAAAAAAATACTCATCATAATCAGCACTATCTTTCTATGCTCTAGATACAGGTCATAGTATTGATTTTTCTAATATGAGCATCCTATCCAGATGTAATAGTCTTCAACAATGTCAGATCAGAGAAGTAATTGAGATCTTTAAAAGGCCAGATTGTATTAACAAATGTGATGATACATGCAAATTACCTTTTATTTGGATTTTTTTAAAAAAAAAAACTCTTTAATTTAAATAATTTATCATAATTGTTATTTTTATTTTCTATTAATAAAATGTTCATTATTATTATTATATATCAGTATTTACTATGTCTCTATAATTGTTTTATAATGTTTGTTACACAGTTGATGACCAGTGTGACCTGGTCAAAATGTTGATTTATATATATATACATTTCAATAAATTATACATGGATGTACCTGGATGATATTTCATTTATATCTGAAGCCTGTGAAAATCTTATATATATTGTACCCTCACTTCTAGAAAATATGTAATAATAATAAATTGGTCTAGCTCAGATAAATAATTATGCTCATTTAAAATGGATCTAATCAATCATAAATATATTCTACAATACTGTAAGTTATTAAATTAGCTGTAATTAATAAATAATAATATGGTTCGGTTTCATAAATTAATTAAATAAATATCTAATAAAAATCATGAGATTATGAAGTGAGTTTACAAGTGGCAAGATGAATACATTGAGCCAATATCCCATAAGATATTACCTCAATGGCATAAGAATACTATTTCCCTCCTATTATCTCCAACAATAAATCTATAGTATTCCTACGTCTTCAATAATAATTAATTAATTAAGATTATTCCAATAAATTAACCTTCCTCTCTTTATCTAAATAATCTAGCTCCAATAATCTCAGGTTCTTTTAAAATAATTCTAAACAATTATAATTTCTGTAATTAAGCATGATAAGGGATTTAATATCATTCTCAACTACATCTAACTAATACTAATAATAATTAAGTAATAATAATGATCTTCAATGTATACTCTAATCTCATCTCTTTTCTCATTCTAATACTAATCATGAATAATAATAATAAATAATATATAATCTTTTATTCTTCATATGGCATCTTAAATAAATATGTGGTATAATTCTATAATCTGAGATTATGTGTGGCAACCAATAATACTATAATTCTGTGTAAATATCTTATAGTTACTATATGACTATAATAATAATAATAATATGATAAATGAAGTTTCTTGAAGAAAATAATATCAAAAAAATATTATGACTCATAAATAACAATTTTATTTATGTTGTGCAAATATTATATTTAAAATTCAAATTATCTGTGATTGTGTATCTGTGATGTGGAGAAATTGAGTCAACACCAAGTTTAACAAATTTTATTAACAACTTCAACAATAAATTATATACATTATTTACATCATTAATGAACTTTATCTAGTCACATTTTCTGTACTTTCCAAAAATAAATTAGATAAACAAAAGATGAGATATGGAACATTGTTTTATAAAAAAAATATCTATTAAAATATGATTATATTATATCTCTGTTATATGTATATTACTTTAATAATTTCAAAATATAAGACAAGAAATAATCAATCTACCATTCATCTATTACTGATACTTGGTTCTTTTAAAAAAAATAATTTAATAAACCATGTAGTCATTCTTAACTTAATAATGACAAAAATGTTATCGTGGTCCAAAATTTTATATTTTTATAAGGAACATTGGATTTAATGTTAGTGATCTATCAAGGAAAACTTTGAGAAAATTCACTATGGATTGGATTATAATTGATGATAATGAAAAACTTTTTATTTCTATTTAATTATTTTATACTTTTTTAATGTTTTATATTTATTTGCATATGTATTTTTGTTAAGCTTCATATGTGATTTTTTATCACAAGGAGATTATATGTTTAATAAAATTATTATTATTATGTTTCAAAAATAAAACGCGACTGCCTTGCACTAGCAGGCAGTTGCCCAGGTTACGGGTTCATGTCCGGCCGATGCTATGACACTTAAAAAAAATAAATAAATAAACTTTATTTATCTTAGAGAATTACAAGAGTTTTACATAGCTTAGATTTCTGTGTTTACATGGGCAATCTGTAGTTGCCAGGTTTATATATATATATAAATAAATTTATTGGTTTACACAGGATTGCAGGAATTTTTACATACAGTGGATTAGTTACAAGGGTTTTTCATAGCATGGATTGCTGTGGTTACATGGGCAATCTGTAGATATAGATTTGTGTATGTAAAAGTTGATTTATTGATTTACATGAGATTATAATAATTTTTTCATGCTGTGGATTAGTTACAAAGATTATACATGGCATGGATTTCTGTGATTGCATGGGCAATCTGTAGTTTTAGGTTTATGTATGTACAAGTTGATTTATTTATTTACATAAGATTACAAAATTTTTTATATGCTGTGGAGTAGTTACAAGCATTTTTACATAGCTTGAATTGCCATGGTTACATGGGCAATCTGTAGTTGTAGGTTTATGTATATAAAAGTTATTTTATTGATTTACACAAGATTACATAAATTTTACAAGCTTTGGACTGCTGTATCTATAGATGCAAATGAGGTTTAGTTTTATGTGGTTGGACTGCCTGGGTAACATAGATGAGAGACTAGAATATCTATGGCAGTGTAACAATTATCTGTGAGATTCACATTGTTATGAGATCAATGTGTTATTTTTGATTTTTTAGGATTCTTTGGATGACCAGGTTTTTCTTTTGGTTTCATTAGCAATGTGGGTTGAGAAGAATATTGGTGTGGATTTAAGACATGGCAGGGTTGCTTTCATAATTGGTACACCTCCACCATGCCTGCTTTCTGGTATATTTGAATAGATGAGTGTTCAATAGTTCAGCAGCAACAGTCCATTTGTTCACTATCAAGTTAGAGTTCTAGTTTTCCATGCTCCAAAAGTACTCAAAACCTAAGGCTGACAAGGTAAAAACCATATCTTGATATACCCTTTTCAATTTTTAATGAGATGATAATTAATTAATAATTTTGTGTTACATTTTTAATTAAAAATTTCCATTAAAATCAAGTAACCCAACGATAATTTTAGAAAATATGGAGACAAAAAAAACATCACATGACCAGATACTTCCCGATAATATTACCAGCACAGAGTTTCAAAATCCAAAGTTCAGTCAAACATAAGTTTATTTTAAATTCCATTGTAGCAATTTCCGATATTTGTTGGGGAAAAAATTTCCAATTACAATTTTCCCAGCAAGCAATTCACTTGCTCACAAACAAGTTAACAACCTCTGGTTTTTATGCTGAAAAAGAATTCAAAATCTTAGTGTAATGCAAGATAATAATATATATTGTGCCATTACAATTTGGTCACTAGCCAAATTTATAGTAATGTGCATGTAAGAAAGTGTAAAACAAAATCATCATCACATTTTTATATAATCATAAATGAAGCTGTAGGGCATCCAAGTTCAAACCCTACAAGGTCCAGTTCTAAAAGCTTTAAACAGAGAAAGAATGGGTCAACAATTACATGCTTTACTTGTTTGTGTGTTGATAGAAAGGTAATACACACATTTAAACTATTTAATATTTAATTTTTCTTTAAAAAGCAAAGTTATAATGCATACATATAGGCAATGTATGTGTAAATTATTTAATTGTTTTATATTTCAAATATTAAACATTTTAACTTTCTTTAAAACTAACCTATGCTTGATCAATTCTAATATTTTATTCTATACTTTTATTTTGCTTTTCTTTAATTATAATTGGGATTTAAAAGTTACAGACTTAATTAAATAATTGGGTTATAATTACTAAGCTAGCAATCATATTATTTAAGGTTAGTTTATGAATGATTTGAAAGAATGAAGGATGTGTGTACATTACATACAAAAATTTACATTTCCTAAATATTGAAAGAAAAGGAAGTATTAAATCTGTCAAATTATTTTTTTGTACAATTGTTTGTTAAAAGAGGAAATCTGTTTAATCAGATATCAATCTTTGTAGCAATTTTTTTTGTAAATAATTGTTTTTCACTTTGGAAGCTTATAATGGGTCAGAGCTCTAATTTTGAAATTGTCTTATCTCAAGATCTAAAGAAGGAAGCTCAAAGATTTGAAATGTTACCTGGATGTTAAAAAGAAAAAAAAAGAAAAGAAAGGAAATAAGGATTGAGTCTATTTTTTTTTTAAACAAAAGTGTCTGGAAAAAGGATTAAACTTTTCAGTTGAAAAATAATTTAGTTGAAAATAAATTAGAGATCTAATTAAAACAAATTTGTCCAAAAATAGCAAGTGATGCTATCTCTGATTGGTTAAGTTAGCTAAAAATTGGATATAAAAAGCTGTCTTGAATTCAGATTATTAAACTATCCAATTGAATGCTGAAAATATAAGAAATGTCTGGCTAGAAAAATTATATGTATGTCCCATCGGTTCCGGACCATCTGGGGAAGCTGCACATCACATAGGAAAGAAAAGATGTGTCTAAAATAATATTCTACACCTTTCAACTGACCAGAGAAATAAGATGTTTTTAATAGAAGGAAGAAAGCATTCACCTGCATTCAAAGAAGATGAATTAATCTACTGATAAATATTAATCATCAAGTCCAATTAATTGTTACAACAACTGATTTTAAACTCAAGAAAATTTATAAATGTGAAAACAACTGCTGTAGTTCATCCACATGCTTGACAGGAAGAGAAGAAAATTTAATATAATGATTTCCAAATTATCCACTAAAGCAAATAACCTCAATAGAGTCATCATCATCAAGTAGTTATACACCTCAAGAAAGAGATTGTTCCCAGTAAAACGGAAATGGTAGCTGCAGAAATATAAACATTATACAAGACAAGTTTGAACCCTTGGAAATTTGCCACAAACAAAAGATCGGTAATATGACTTTTTATATCTATTTTCTTTATGATATCAGTCTTAAGAAACATTTTAGCAATAAAGTGGTATATTTTATTTAAAGAACCTTTAAAGACTATTCAGATCGATTAAAACAAGAATGTCTTACTAAAAATAACTTTGAGCTTCATAAATTATCTTGAATGTATGAAAATTATTTGTTTATTAATTTTACAGTTATGAAAAATATTAATGTGTAAAACAATTTTTTTTTTATGGTGTTATGATTTTAGTTTTAACTAATATATATTATTATTTTGGTTTTAAATAATATTTTGTTATTATGGGATAAAACATGCACATACATAATAATATTTTTATATGTGTATAATTGCGACTGAATGTGAAATAATAGGTGGTGTTAAAATATTAAATTATTTTGTCTTGAGAAAGTATAGATTGCAGCGCTTGGAAGGGAGGGGGGAGATAATGATTTAAAACTCTTTTCTAAAACTTGCTCTTTCAATTCTACTAACATTTTTTTTTTACATTCTATTTACATGTTAGATTTTTAAAGTATGTGTGCTAATGAGCAGATAATTTTTTTTTTTCTCTTGAAATACTTTTCTCATGGAGTGAAAATCATGGTCAATGTGACGTCCAACTTAATGCAAAATACATTTGAAGGGAAAGGGGAAAGAACTTAAAATTAATCTGAGGATTGTTATATAATCAATTATTATTATTATTATTCATGTCAATTTTCATATTTATCTAGAAATTTTTATGTATATGTTAGAAATGTAGTAATAAATATTAGTTTGTTTTATTAAACGAGGCATATATATTTCATTAAGTGTAGTCTTTGTTAAGTGTGATTATTCATCATCATCAATGGTTGAAAATTAGTTATTTAAGATATAAGTAAATATGCTAAAATTAAGCAATAATTATGAATTTCTTTATAAAAATTAGTTTTATGTTTAGGCTTAGTCCTAGAGCTGTAGTTGAAACCCTTGTCATTATCGTTATTATCATCATCATCATCGTCATCAACGTTTTAATTAATGATCTGTTAACTGTTTAAAGGCCATAAATAAATATTGATTTTATAATATTTAGTGATCTCTTAGTATTATTATAACCACATCCCATCATCTATTTCATGCAAGGATGAGTGAATTGCCATCCTAAATTAGTTATATATAATCTGAGCTAGTGAACTTATAAAAATATTGAAACACATTTGTTATGTTAAGATCTGAGAAATAATTTATGTCTAATATACTCCACTTTGGTTTAAAGATGTTTTACTTTTACCTAAATATTAGTGCGTATAGTGATATGGCTCAAAAAGCAAAATCTTCCATTTTATTATAAATAAAGTAAAGAAGGGATTCAAACCGGTAATGTGAAAGGTTATCAGATATAACCATGTCTAGATTAAGATAATCTAGTGGCCCCTGCTAGACCATATTCACTTAGTATTTGTTTAAAATCACTTAACATCAAACCGAGAAATGAAAGTGGATAAGATCTACTGCCTGTATACCTGAGTTATATTTTATTGAATTACGAGTGTACTCACTTCACGTGATTTCATATACCTGAGTTATAATACATTGCTATAATACTTGTTATTAATAATTTGCTTATAATTATTGAGATAGTGTTTACTTAAGAAATCCAAGTTATTTTAAATATATATGATCATTCTATGGAATACCTTTCTACTCAGGTATGGTAATATCTTATCTTTTGAACGACCATTTTATTAGGTTACAATATATATTTAATCAATTGATTACTTACTTCCAATTTTGAATTATCTTTTTTATTAAAAAAAAAAAACCATCTGATGACCAGTAACTGTCGCCAATAATACCAGCACAGAGTTTCAAAGTCCAAAGGTCAATCAAGCATATGCTTATTTTTAATGTTATTGTAGCAAGCCCTAATCTTTGGTTAGTAATAAAAATTCGATTTCAAGTTCCCAGCAATTAAATTACCTGCTCACAACCAAGTTAACAATCTCTGGCTGTTTATATTTGTAAAGAAGTCAAAACTTTAGGCTAGCAAGAAAAAAACCCTATATATACTTTTTTAATCTCTAATCAGTTGATAACTTATTTCCAATTTTGTGTTAAATTTTTCATTCAAATCTTCAACTAACATCAAGTTACTAGATAATTTCAAAAAAAAAGTCACTTCCAATAGCAATGTTGTGCATAACTACATATCCAGATTTACCATCTCCCTATGACTGGACCCTCTAACCATGGATTTCACACTTAAATCACATCAAAAGCCTCATTTGGCCTCTACCTCTAACACACCTGACACCAAGTCTGACTGACCTATGACAAACTCCTACTCAATAATAGCAAACAGTTTCATCATAACTGTACCTGCAGCCCCTTCTGGAAATCTGGACCCTCTACTTATGGATCTCATGCTTAAACCTTATCAAAAGCCTTACTCAGCCTCTATCTTTAACACACAAATAAATCCAGAGTCTAAGTAATGCACCACAAACTACAACTTAAAAATTGCAACCAATTCTAACATAACTGCCCCCCCCCCCGACAACTCATCTACTACTATTATTATTGTTATTATTATAAATATATATATAAAACTGCTGATATAATTAAATGAATAAAATTATTAGTATGTGTGTATGCTTGCACTGATATACTACTTTGTACACTTTCATCTATTTCATAATCATTTTGATCTTAAGTTGAGGACTACTATTGTATGATTACAGTTTATTATTTTTTAACCATATTTGCATTGAGTTTTATTAATTTGCTTTCCCTAAAATGATTAATGAATTAATAGAATTACTTATTTAGTAATCATTTATTTAATTTTAAGTAATGTATTAGACTAAGGTTGCCTGTCTCAATATATAAATATGTTGTTTGATGGAGTGGAGGATGAATCCTAAGTTCAAATTCCTCTATTTACACACACTCATATATGTAATACTTATCAACTGGGTAGAAAGAAATTTATACTCAATCTCTACATTGGAAGACAAATATATAACAGTTACATAAAGAGAGAAGTACAATTTAATATAATTTATAAACTATACTAATAATCAGACTGGGTTACAAATTACATAAATGTAATAGGCCACAACCACCTTTCATGACCATTGAACCCACTTTTTATTTTTATTTTTTTATTTATTCTCCATGAATATATACACCATTCTGATTACCAGGAATATTCAAGGGAGCAGTTCAAAATCTCTTCAGTATTACCATTATTGCTTGACCATGATTAGCTCAGTCGAGTAAAGAAAATCTTGTCTCATTGGCTTACAAAATTTGACTTTATAAAAATAAAAATAATATATTCTACAAACAATATATTCACCTATAGTAAATAGTTCACTGAATTTGAATGTGAGAAATTAAGAGAAAAAATATCAAATTAACAAATAACAAATCAAATGTTTATTACACAATAATAAAAATTACTAACTAATTAAAATTCTTTACAACATTTAAACATGCATTTTGGTTAACCAATTCTTACTAACAGTAATACAAATAAACTCTAGCAACATATATTTGAATTTTAGATTGTATGAAATAATAATAAAAAAAAAATGTAGGTAATTATAATTCCTAACATATATTAGATTATCACCTCTATGAAAGTTGTAAAAGACTTTAGTTGATAGTCTTTCTGCTGAAGGTCTACATATTGAGCTCAATGTTTTTTTGGTCTTCTATTGCTTTTCTTCATTTTGTGCATTACAGAGTCTATTCCCAGGTTAGGGTCCTTCCAATATCTGTAGGTGCACATCCTCCATAAGAGAAGACTTCTAATTGATATTTTGTGGCAAACATACATGAGGAATCAAATTGACCTTGGTTGTGACAAGAATCTCAGCCTCAGGGTGGCCTTTGAGCATTCCATCATCAGATTTTCAATTGGATGGATGATTGAAGAATTGGAGTGTGGAGTAGATTGAAGCCTGTCCATTAAAGTATGAGGATTGGTTATCTTAATATATATTTGAGCACTTATAGCATATATGTGTAGAGATGGTAATCTGGACCAACTGATAATTGCTGGTTTAGCATGAAATACATATATTGGTGATTTTTTTTTCAACATATGTGTTCAAGGGTATCAGTGTTATGAGATAGTGTGGAGAGTGATGGGTTGTGTGAAAGTCTGTGCTCATATACCCTATATATTATATATAGTATAGGGCAAACATTTCTTAACAATGGCAGGTTAAGTTCAGTCACATTTTATGCTTTTAAAACACTAAACATCACATGATCATCCAAGGCTCCTCACTGATGAAGGATACAAGCCAGAAACTAGTCTGGAGATATTGGATGAGTAGGCACTAGATAGGGATTTTATACACAAGCCTTCTGGCATCCATTGATTACTCTGGTTAGCACAAGGTGGCACTACTATATGGAAAAAGTATATGCAAAAAGTAAAATGAAAATGTTTGGTAGGTTGCAGTTTATGGATAGTAAAAGAATAGCCAAAATAGTGTTTAATTGGGTTATGAGTAAAGGGCAGGTAACAAGATGGGTGAGAAAGGTAATGCAGTATGCAAAAGATTTGGATAAAGAATTTATATCGGTATACTTGTATAAAAGGTGGGATGATTGTATTAGGAGGATTGTTGAGTGTTATAGTGGTAAGGAATGGGATAAAAGAATAGAAGCATTAATAAAAAATAGGGAGTTGGAGAGATGGAGAACTAGTATGGAGGGTAAGAAGAGTTTAAATATATATAGAAGTAAACGGAATATTGAAAGCAAGTTAATTTATGATAATAGTAAGGAAAGTAGTTTATTGTTTAAGGCTCGAACAGGATCTTTAGCAACAAGAGAATATACATGTAAATGGAAAACTATGGGTGATTTAGTGTGCAAATTGTATAAGGAAGGTATAGAAAATATTAGGCATCTGTTGATTGAATGTAAATGCTTGAAAGCAGAAAGGGTACAGATAATGAAGTTATGGGAGAATAGGTATGAACAAAGTGACAATACAGAAAGTGAGTTAGTAGTTTTTATGCTGGGTTTGCAAAAAGATAAGGGGGATTTAGATTTAAAGGCCATAGAGTTGACAAAGATTATGTTGTGGAAATGGGATGGGGCAGAATATGGGAAGACTTAGAGTGGGGAATGAAAAATAAAGTGGCTAACAGGTTTATCTGGGCATAGTTGCTGAGATATTCTTGACTTCGTTTAAGGAGAAGCCAAATACATCACATCACATCCATTGCCTATTTTATGCTTTTGTTGGATGCTATCCAGATAATTAACTAGGAACTACATTGTGTCCTGACTAACAAATACACATCCTACAAATTCAGCTATGCATTTCCATTATAGCTGTATAACACTGGGTTTGTTCATCATAGTATCTGCTGGATCAATAGCTTGAACATCATCTGACCGCATTCACAAATATATTTTATACAGACTATAAGTCTGAGTGGAAAAAATAAATACACAATAGAGATAAAATAAAATATTTTATTAACCTTTTATACATAAATTGACCATTGTTTAAAGTGAATTTGCTCCCATTTCAAATTATCTCAGTTTTTAATTTTCATTATTTTCTTTAATTAAAGCACATAAACTACCTAATCAGATTAAGATCTATAAATGACTTAATCAAATTAGGTTTTGTTAGATAACAATTTTGTACAAAAATTTTTTTCATGTACTGTTTTAATTATATTTTTCAAATAATTATAATGCTATTCAACATACTAATGAATCAAAATTTAATTAAATCGGTTTTTTTTTCAAATCATATTTTAAGCTCCCAGAAAATAAAAGCAATTATTGTTTTAATTATTTAAAAAAAAAAAAACAAATTATTTCTCTCATTTTTCATTTATTTATACAAATAAAACTTTTTCTAAAAAGAGGAAAAAACATAATATATTTCGTTATCTTTTTAAAATCTGTAAAATAAAAGTAATTCTTTGTCATACTTAATTTATCTAATTCCTCCCTCCCCCCCTTATTTTAAAACTTCTTTTAAAAAAAGTCTAATAACTCTTTTTTTTAAAAGAAATTCTTATTTTAAGCTAACTAACTACATTTAGTCACATTTACCTATCTATCTCAAGTTATATTTTAAAAAATAAAAGTAAAACCATGAATTGGAGTCAGATTAAAATTCTATCATTAAAATTAGATTTCTATATAATAAAGGAACGCACATACATAAGTAAAAGTATGTGTGCTCAAAAAAATATGGAATTGGGTTTTTTTAAATTTTATTTTGACTTAATTTTAAATAAATTAAATCTAATTTATTTTAGCTACCTAACAAATTAAAATGTTTAAAAGTTAGGTAATAGAAAGAAAATTATTTTTAGCAATGTTGAATTAGTGAAATTTTGATATAAAATAGTTTATTGCAGTAGTAAGATAAATTTCTTTATTCAGTATTTTGTAAATATTTTAAAATCCGAATTAAACATATTTTTTAGGGATTAAGATAATATATGTGCTCTCAGATCCAAGGCTCCTCACTGATGAAAGCCACAAGCTAGAAACTAGTCTGGGCATATTGAATGAGTAGGCACTAAATACTGGTTTTATGCACAAACCTTTCTGCATCCATCGATTACTCTGGTTGCATTGACTGGTGCTACTATATTTAGAAAAGCTTGTATAAGCATAATGAATGGTGATCGTGTGATGGTTAGTGGTTTAATATGTAAATTAAATATGTTTTTTTTTTTTATGTAAGGAATTTTGTAAACATGAGTGATTAAAAATAATTACTGGCTCCTATGTATTGCAAAAAGAGAAAATAATATAAATAGTTAGTTCTGAAATAAAATTTGGATTGGGCTTTCTTTGCTATCTTTATTCACCATTCATCAAATCATTATTGCTAATTCAAATATTTCAAGCAACTTTTTCAAGCATTGGAATTAATAATCATATCTAGCTAACCCATTAAACACATTTTGAGTATGAATCCACATAACACAGATTTCTAAATCTATGTCCTAATTAATTCCAACCTCATGCCAAACACATACATACTTATAACATTGCTGTTACATCAGATGCATTTCTCAACTGTGTTGGTTAATGAAGTTTGCTACAAACTCTACTCACATATGAAAATCCGATTGTGGCTGAGTATTGAGAAAACTATCATCAGAGTGTTTACCAGTGAAGTAGCAAAAGCTCTTTTTCATTTTGTACAAAAATAAAATGTATGTGTAATCAGCAATATACAATTTATACTTAGCCATGCAGAATAATTTAGCATACTATTCAAATAAATAAAAAAAGTTATGGTATTCAAAATTATTATTAGTTTTAATTCCAATTAAACTTCGAGCATAAATAAACAGTAGATTAAAAGTTAATTAATAGTTCTTAGCAATTGTGAGAATTCCTGCTGTAACAAATCTATGTGATAGCTTATTATTCACTTTCATTAATACAAGTTGCTTAGAGAATTTCCTTCAGTGTATACTTTTGGAGATATTGTAGTGAGACAGTCAGTCTAAAGTAGAGGTCCCAAGAAGACATTAACTTAGCCATATGTATTTGAAATTAACAAAAATAATAAGCAATTAAAACATAGTGAGATGACTAGAGAAGAATGATGATAGTGATGAACAAGTGGTTATCTGTCTGTCTACAATGGTCATATGCTTTTATACACAGAGTCAGGTGGTATATTAAGAAAACAATGATTGATAATTAGGGCATTAATTAACTAATTAATTTATGTGACTTAAATCAGTTGTCAAGTTGGATATTCTAACAATACTTTTTAAATTAATTAAACTGTCTAGAATTTTAGACCGAACAAACTAAAATTACCATATACATTTACAAATAAATTAAAGCATTACAATTTCATTTAACCTTTTAAAATAGTTTTTCAAAAATTAAAATAATACTTAAAAAAAAATGATAGTATATATTTTTAAACAGGAAATATTATAATTTAAACAATGTTACATCTTAATTCTTTTAAACAAAGAAAGGGAATCATAATCAACTTCCTTTAAACTTTTACTTAGTCTAAACAAAATATTACACATATCTCCAAAAAAAAATGTTACTTTAGAATTATTTTAAAACAAATTATAACTAACTATTTGTTAAATTGAAGATAATGAAATAATATTTCAATTATTTACATATCTGTTTGTATAATATTAAGAAGACAATAAGCTAATACACATGCGCTTTGCAGATGTCACTATATAAATGAATACTTCCACTTTTTCAAAAACAAGATAAAGTCTTTAAGAAAATATAGAATGAATCCACCTATATTTTCGACCCCAACCGTATATGTATGAGCAAATCTGAAGTGTTTGAAATAAAGAGCGTGAAGTTATTAATTGATCACTTTAAATTACTTTTTTACTACGTAAATGAATGACGCCAATAAAATTTCTAGAATTTACGATACGTCATTCTTATAATTAAACATATGTAAACAAGACATTTATTTTTTATATAGCGCGATGTTTTTATTTAAAGCTATATATTTAGAGTATAATTGATTTTTCAGCTGTGACTAAGGTAAATATTAACTCTGACCATTTTTAAAACAGTTAATAATTTCAGAATAAGGTAAATTAATACTTTTAAATACTGTAATTAATCTCATCATCTCTAATCTTATTATAAAGAAATATTTTATAAAAACAGTTTTGATAACTAGCAATTTAAATTCAGACATCATTTATAATGTTTAAGATGCACACTGAACTTATTTAGATAGAAAATAAACCATATATATATTAATCTGCCAGCATAATATATAAACAAGTTCTAAATGAAAAACTTAAGGTTACACTATATATATAGTTAAAACTTTCAAACTCTCACACATTCTTAAAACATCTGAATGAAAACATCAGAAAAAGATAAATGACTCTCAATATACAATGTTCGGATCAAAAATACCTGCAATATATATAAAATGATTAAATGATATATAATTCATGAGACTATTGTTATATCTATATAATCCTTTAGCTGGCACTCGCAATTTACTGGATTGTTTTGAATCTTAAATTGTTAGCTTGAATAGAACAAAAAATAAGGGTGATTTTGGATGAAGGAGTTCAAGTCTACCGTCTAATTTTAATTAATTAATGGAGCTTATACAATAAGTGACTACGGAGTAGGGTACAGAGATTAATACTGTACAAATATATTTTTAAAAAAGCTTTGAGAATTTTTTCCATTGAGTTAATTAAACAAAAGAAAAGTTTAAAGGCAAATGTTTATACAAATAAAAAATACTGAGTCATAATGATTAGAACTCTATAATCCCATGAAAACAGATTTTAAAAAATGACAATTTTAAAGGCAGGAATTTTATAATTGTTATGTTATCTTGATTTTTCAACTTTGCAATAGATAGTACTAGTATAAAGAAAGACGGCTGCTTTACAAGCAGTTGTCCCGGGTTAGCAGGTTCGCTTCCCGGCTGATGCTATGACACATAAGAGAGAAAAAAAGATGAACTGTTCTTTATTATTGTGTTTTAACTAAAAGAATCAAGTAATATTGTGTTGTTATTTACATTAAAATTATTTTAGGGTATGTCATAAAGTGCATGATAAACTTCAAAACAAAAACATATATTTTTGAATTTAATTTGATATTACTAAAGATTTTGGATCAGTTAATTATTTTTGTAAGTTTTTGAATTTCATATTATGAATTTTGAGATAATCTTCTATAAGTGGCACTCTTTTAAAAAAGCTTGTCCATTTAAACTGCATTATGTGTTGTAATTTTAATTTATGCAATCTGTGACTAAAAAGCACATCAACATATAAGACATTCTAATTTTTAGGCTATCAATTTAGCATTTCAAATACTATCTTTGTACTTTTTTGCAGCAAAACTTTTTTTTTTTGTTATTTGTAAAAAAAAAAATTATTATCTTTATTAGATTTAACTCTCCATTGAACTTTATTTTCAAATATATTCTACCAATGAAAATTATCAATATTGTTCTTTTTAAGTGACTTTAAGATAATCTTTATAATTTAAATGAGATCAGCACTAACACAAAACAGCAAGCTCAAGTTCATAATAAAATATAAATATTTTATAGTAAGACAATGAAGATAATTAGTAAAGAAAAAAGTTTATTGCTGGATGTTTGTATGAAATTTGAGTGCTGAAAGAGAAAAGTCTAATCTACAATCCGTAGATCTTGAATTGTAGAGGTGTCTACTTTGCACTGCATTAAACTGTGCAGGCAAGCCAAATAATATACTTACTTAATTGAATTTTAAGACATGGAATGTAATATTGATAAAGAAAATCTTAGAATAAATTTATTGGATTTATAATAATACTATCAAATTTATGTACAATAAATTATGAAACATAACAGTCAAATATATTTTACCAGTCGATGTCTACCCTATGGATTCATACCATGCACACAGAACTGAACATAAGGTTACTATCATGCATCAGAATATGACATCCTAATAAACTCAATATTAAACTTTAAAACTAAGGAATTAAAGTTATTTAATTGAAGTTTTAACTGAGAAAGATCAAATCAAAACTGGTTATATTTCCTAATCTCTTCCTTACCAAAACTATTACCATGCTAACTGATATCATGAAGTTGACCATAGCATATCTTTGAAAGGCAGAATTTTAAACTTGCCTTTATGCGCCACTTTGGAAAACTCTTTCTGAAAGGATATACTACTATCAACAAATCATACAAAACAAAACTAAAATAAAAGATATCAGCATGACAACAAACTTTTAATAACCTGATAAAGAATTATTCCATAGACTTCACTCAGTCAACTATTTATCTTAGGTAAATAGTGGATAATGATAAGATTGGAAAATTTATATAGTCTTGCTGGGGAGAGAAATAAAATGAACACTATTAAATGAATAATTTAAGAGAAAAAAAATTATTCTCCCCAAATAACCCATCACCATTTACACATACATGAATAATAAAGAAAAATTCATAAGTACACTGATTTGAATTAAATATGGAACTCCCCTCCCCATTTTCATCTAAACACCCTTGAATAACATGATCTGAGTTTCTACCGTCACCCACACAAGTTAAGCCTTACTTTTATTACATATAATAGCAAAAAATATATGTATGTATGTCTATCTACACATCCTTCCCACTTCTTTATTAAACACTTTATAAGTGCGCATTTGTATACCAATCAAACACACACAGAGACAAAAGCAAAATAATATAATTTCATGCAATTTAAATTTCTTTCTACAATACACATATATGTATCACAAGCAATAACAAAATAAAAGGAAAGTACACATGTGTATGCATCTAAGCATTTTACTATTTTGCGGGAGGATGATTTAAAGTAGACAAATCCAACACTTGGTGAATAAATAAAATAATGTACATGTAATGCAAAAAATATATATATCAATAAAATTCATCTTATCAAAGTGTGCAGACAATAGTAAAATAAATAAAAAATTGGTATATACCATCTGGCTTTTTCTGGTTTCTTCATCCGTACTTAAAGACTTCTGAGTGTGCTACAAAGCAAGACAACAGGGTGGCAAAGACTTCTCTTCTTTTCAGCAAAATGTAGTCATTTAGGTGTTCATCATCAGCTGGAGTTGATGGCTACATGGCAGTGGCATAGAAGCAATCAGGCTGATGCACTGACATAGGGAGTTTACTCTATCTTTATTATATGGACTCCTTTAGACATCATCTTTCTTTAGGTTTCTACAAATATTTTTCTTTTTTATTCCAGCATCAGCAAACTGCTTTGATATATATATAACTTTTGCAGAACTTTAATTTGAAACCAGGCTCAGGTCTGTTCACTTTTAATTAATTTCTCTAATGTTGGATGACCAGCATCTCTTTCTCAGATATGACCTTAATAAGACAATCACCATAGTTCATAATGAACTAATATCAATCAGACATTCTTCATAGATCCAGGGTTGAATACTTAACCACCAGGAAACAGCACAGCAAACTAAAAGAATTCAGCATGGCAACAAAAATATTTCAAAAAGACCAAAAAAAAAAAAAATGACAAGAAGCGATCTATCCTTCTAGCACCTGTTGAATACTTTATATAGCACACTCATTACAATATGAATTCAGTATCTCCCTGTCATTATTGCATCACCTAAATCTAAATTCTTAGCTAATTGATGGCAACAATGACTATAGCTTTTAACATCTTTTTTTTTATCTTTTATTTTTAGCTTTAATTTTCATTCAGACCAACTGGTTTTTTTACTTTTCCCTCTTACAAAAGGCTGAAACAAGGAACTCAAAAATAGATTCATTCTAAATTTTTCTCTCTGATATTGGCATTAAATTACTTCATATTTTTGTTTTTAAAAATTGTATTATATACAAAGTGCAGGATGACCATCCCAATCCATTAGTGGAATTAACATTTCATCAAACAACAACAACCTGCTTTGCTTTAACTTATTCATAAAAAAAATATCTGATAAACATAAAAAAAAAAGACATGTAGAATATTTACAATCATCTTGATCATCCCTTGTTTTATATACATATTCTAACATGTAAACAACTTTAAAGAAATGCAAATGGCTATCATTTACGATAATTAAAAATAATATAAAAACAATCATATATATATAACATTATAAGTCATAAGTTTTAGTATTTTATTTATTTCTGTGTGTAGGTAAAAAAATATATGTACAGATCACTGTTATTCCTTTAAAAAAATGCTTATATAACTTGTGCCTGATTGATTATTATACTGGGGATAAAATATAACTTAAAATTAATATAAAAATAGCAGTCTATATATATGTAAGTAGTTGTAGATTTAGCTAGCACCACCTGCCTGTCACAATACCCTCCTGTCATGAGGCATTAAAATGGGATTAACCATTTAATGTCTCAATCATATGTCTACCTTTCTTTAAACACAAACCTCACTACTACAACAACAACAAACAAAAAAAAATTATACTCATAATTTCTTCCTCTTCGCTAATCATTAAAACATTACAGACATGGTGCCTAACTGCCAGAGATGTAAATCCCCATTCCCCAAGCATTAATATACCAGGCTATGACCACACTGTTTTTCTGATTCCTAAGCCAGAAATAACAAGAGACATGGAGCATTAGTAAGATCTCTGCTTTAACTAGAATCCCATGACAACTATGCAAAGTAACCGCAACACCAATAAAGTAAATGTATTCTTGCTCATTCCTTATTGGAGTTTTATGATCTTGTGCATTATCATAATAAGGGTCTCTCTTAACCAAGAGACCATCATGAGGATCACTAAGACTTTTATCAATGGAATGAATTCTCTTGCATCCCGACTTTTCTGGGGAGGTAAAGTTGTTGCAATTAGCATTAACAGGATGCAACTTCACCGGAAGTATAATGGACTTTCTTATCATGCTATTCAAGCCATTCATATTCAAAAGATATTTAATTTTATCACCATGCTTATCAAATCATTTGGATATGAGCAAGTCATTTTGCCAGTTATCCTGATGGATAGACCCCCTCCTAGAGTCAAGAATTTCCTTGATGCCGCGATTGATTTGATCAAAAGCTACATGGTAATTATGAATGATATGTTTGATAACAGGATTAATATTTGGCAAGCACATAGTCTCATTCACCCTGTCACAATTCCCATAACACCTCTACTTGCCCTGACCAATAATAAGATCATCTCCCTCTTCAGGTGCTGGGCTATGGAACCAAAATTCTTTGATTTTATTATTAAGATAAATTTAAATGCCATTAGAACTAATTGGTTTCTCTTCCATAGGCGAGGCATCAACAAAATTGACCCAATCTGCCCCCTCTGCTAGACTCATGATGAAACATTTGACCATCTGATTTATTCATGCCATGGACTCTGGAGGTATAGAAGGATTATTGCTGATAACCTTAAAGTGAATTTTTACCTTGTTACCTCTCTTAAGGACAGTATTAAGACAAGATCCATCCCTACTATTAGGCTGTCATTATTTATCAATTATGCATTCTGGTCTACTCGTTGTAAAATGGTTTTCAATCCTGGTGCAATTCATGAGGGAAAATTCTTTCTGAATAAACTTATAAAATTTAAAAACCATGACATGTTCCTAGCTCCAAAAGTATTATTCGAGGAAACATGGACTCTGATTGCATTGTAAGGATGATTGCTGGTAAAATGCTTTGTTTCTTCTAGATATTGCTGAAAATGGTTTTGTTAATAATCAGAGGTTCAGATCCTTATGTTATCAAAATGAATAATATTTAACTGAATACATCAGATTTAGCATAAATACCTAAGCCTTCATAGTTGTAGTGATTTTTCCAATGGTGATCTGACCAAACTCTAGATTAACTACATGACTCTTGGTAGTGTGTGGCAATTTGTCTAGGTGAGTTGGTGAGCTTAATTGGTCTACTTGTGTGTTAACAGTAGACCAGGTATTCAGGTTTACCTCTTGCCCAGAATAATACTATCTTTTATTTATTTATAATCATGTAATTCATCTTTATGTTTGTAATTCTAGCTTTCCTTTTAATTTACCATGTATACCTAATTGTCACTGTAAACATTGTACTTGTTTAATAAATATTTTGGAAAAAAATATATAGGCATGTAGAATATTTACAATCAGCTTGATCATCCCTTGTTTTATATACATTCTAACACATAAGCAACTTAAAAGAAATGCTAATGAGTAATATAAAAACAATAATCATATATATATATTGTAACTGGACCCATAGAACCCCTTTATTACCTCGGTTGTAACAATTTCCTGATGAGCATATTGTAGGAAGGAACCATCGATTGGCTTTCCCCAATACAGATGTCACCCCCCCTACAATATTTCCTGCTCATCAGAGGATGTAGCACCATAGAGACTGGAAACCTAGAAATTTCTGTGTTTGGTTTCCCAAACGGCATTACTAGAGTTCCATCTCACTACAACCTGACTTACCTAGTTCTAGTTATGCCAGACATAGCTCAGGAGGCATGAAATTCTCATGAACAAGTGAAATAAATGACAAGTGATGCAAAAATAGAACTGAACAACTAAAATTAATTTTAAGTAACAACAATCTGCAAGTCCTTCCAATAAAGTTCATTCATATCCATGTGAAGATTCATTTTCAGTTCAATTATGAGAAGTTTAGAAGCACTTTATTTATCAATAATTCATTTGCAAGTCCTTATAATAAAGTTCATTCACATCCATGTGAAGATTCATTTTCAGTTCAATTATGAGAAGAAGTTTAGAAGCACTTTATTTATCAATAATTCATTTGCAAGTCCTTATAATAAAGTTCATTCAACCCATGTGAAGATTCATTTTCAGTTCAATTATGAGAAGTTTAGAAGCATTTTATTTATCAATAATTCATTTTCAAGTCCATGCATATCCATGTGAAGATTTTTCTTGGTGAGTTTGGTTTTAGTGAATATCATTATCAGGAAAAAGTATAAGCCATATAAAATGTTGGTCCATAGTTGGTCTCCCATCTGTGTAGAACTGTTCCAGCCAAGCAGCTGTCTTGGCTTGATAGATTTCAGGCAAGCACTGTCTTCTCCATAATTAAGGCTATAAATTTCAGCACAAAGAAGTGGGTCATTTTCTCCATGTAAATTCAAACTCCTGTGGAAATATTAGCAGCTCCTGAATCTAATGTTCTGCTTTCAGCTATATCAGTTCATGGAATCTATTCTGCCAACTCTATTGTCAGCTAAAACCAACTGCTGCAAACTTCAAGAAGCTGCAACAAAATATTATAACCAACTTTTTAGCTGACCCTTCTTACAAAAAACTATTATCCAGACTAACTGATATTTTTTTATCAGCCTTTTATAACCTTGGTTAGGTAAGGTGACAAAAACACAGTGGCTGTTTTCAATTAACTTGAATCCATTTGAAAACAAGCTGGTAATTTCTATCAAAGTGTGATTTTCATGTTTTTACTTTCATCTTTGGAATTTGACCAAAGGTGTGATAATCCTTTAGAATTTTTCATCTACAAAGATTTTTAACTACATAGTAGAAATGCAAATAAGCATTAATTAAAAAAGATATTTTATACAAGTATTAATTAAAAGATCTTAAAAAATAAATTAAGCTTTTTTTTTGTTAATTTCAAAATCAGAATTACAAATATTATTTATCAGACCTTTTTAAAATACTTATTTCACAATGAAATTTTACTTTAAACCCAGAGTTATTTAATCCTTTACTTATTATTATTTTATTTTAGGAAATATAGAAAAATATCTACAAAAATTTATCCTGTGTTTATTTTTACTTTTCCTTTACTTTATATATATATATATTGTGACCCTCTGAGTGGGCACAAGGAGTTGAGATATTTTGTATCTGCAGTGAATAGTTGTATTGTATTAAAAAAATGAAATAGCCATATAATTTTAAAAATTTTTGCTGGAAATTGTTTAAAGCTTTGGATGTTGATTGCTTATGTATTTGATTAACCACTTTATAAGCATTAGGTATTATTATTATAGTTAATGAAGTATTTAATGCAGGAAAGAGGGATTATTTATTATAGGAATTGGTATATTTTTGTTAGGAGGATACAAAGTTATTTTATTTTAGTGTAGTATTGGATTGAATGGTTTCCTAATCCTTTATTCATTGATACCTATCCTTTTGTCAACATTAATAGCCATTTCAATTATATTTAGTCAAGATAGTTTAATATTTAGGTTGCATTACATGTGCATGCATGTATGTCTGTATTATGTTTCATTTCATTTTCATCTTTTAATAACATTAAGCAATAGTACATTTAACATGAAGACATCTAAATTACAGTAATTATTGTGAATAATTTCACAAATATATATTTTTTAATTTTAATGGATATTTGGATCAATGGTTTATTTTACAAATTAAATAAATTATTAATCATTTGTGTTTAACAGTTAATTAATGTCTTGATTTAATTGTAAAAATCAGAATGATTTTTTTTTTTAAAGAAAAGATTTCTTGCATATGTAATGAGTTTAAGTGCAAAAAGGTGGGAGTTAACCTTTTGAAGGGAAATGACCTTTTTTGATGGGGGGGGAAGAGATATCTATTTAACAGATAGTTTTCATTAAAATTGGCTCATTATTGATGTAATTGAAGCCAGTGCATTATTCGTCTCTGTTGTAATAAGAAGATATTTCTTCCAGACGTCAAATTAACTTAAAAAAAGCTTCAAAGTAAACTTCAAGAAAGGTCTTCAATTAACATGCTGTGCTAAGAATATAAGAAGGTACATAGGTTTTTCATTTGTACACCTCATTTAGATGTTTGAATTAATCATTTTTTTTGCTTATTACTATTTTAAAATGTATATTGATAACACTAAGCTTGCATTATTTTGTTTACTTATCATGAAGAAGGAAAATAAAATGCATGAACTTTATAATCATATAACTAATCTACTTGTATCTTATTATATCATTAGGAAATGTGTGCAGAACATTTTTACAGAATTTATTTTATTTTTTCATTATATCTTATATCATACTTCTACAAAAGTGAAGTTAAAATTACAGGATATGTGTATTATAAAATAACATTTTATACTTTAATTCATTATGGAAAAATGACTTTATTTATTTGTTTCGTATTCCTGAAATAATATGTGCTTATATGAAAATAAAATAAAATATGAATTATCCAAATAACTAAAGAATACTACTTGTTAAATATGCACTTAAATCGGATAGAAGGATGGGAACACAGTATATTTCTGTTCTCTTCGATAAGAATGCATTATGAAATAACCTATTATTTAATTGTGGAATTGCCAATGGATCATGATGTATTAATATGCAATATTTAATAATAAACTATATGTTTACTAGCTTATAAATATTGGAAAAACAAATGCGATTTAGGAGAGTTATATGAACAATTGCTTACTACATTTAAAAATTACTATGGAGTGAATTAAGTAATTCTTGTATAACTATAGCTAAAAGTGTCTTTCATATTTCCGTCATAATAAAAATTGATTACTTATGTGTGATATAGTAAGCTCAAGTAGCTACACTAGAACATTGGAGTTGCTGGATCATATTTGAGTGATTATTATTATTATTTTTTTGGGGTTATCCTACAAAAATTCATTTTATATTCGAACCCAGTTTGGAATCTATCCCCATATCGTTCAATAAACTTGGAGGAGGATCTCGCAAGTGAACTTTTTTATTTTAAATCAAAGAACAACATGACTTTTGTTTTCTTTATTTTTTTTTTTTATATATTACTTGTCATCATCACTGTATATAATAGATAGATAGACATATTTATTGTTATGTTTTGTGTATAATTTTGTGCTATTATGAAGTTCGAGATCATCTTGGGATTGCGTATTCACAAATTGTGGATACACTGGTACTAATTGATTTTTGTTCAAATATGTTTTTTATGTTTGTTTTAAGAGGTAAAAAAAAAGAAATGTATTTCTTTTCTCTTTTATTATATTGTTAAAGAGAGGTGTATATTATTTTATATATTTTCTGTTCTCAAAGTGAGAATTTTGGCTTTTAAATCAACGAACATATAATAGAAATAATCTGATAGAGATGGTAAAGAAATCTCGTTCCTAATAATTATAACTATTAAATTTTAAAATAGCTTAAAGTTAATTTGTAATTAACAGTTATGTTTTAATGTATTATTTTGTTACCGTGTTGCTCGCATAGTATATAACTTAGAATTTTTTTTTTGTATATTCTTATTTGCAGGTGTGTGTATCTGTTTTTGCACAATTATAACATTTGTTTAATAAAAGTTCAGTTTGTGAATATCTTATGTATAAATTTCAGATGTTGTCGTATTCTAAAGAATTGAATGTATTAGTAGGTTATCTGTATGTATTTATCTGCCAGCGTGTATATATAATGTTAGATATGTAGAAGAGCTTTGGGAATGGAAATTACTCTGAATGCATTCTATGTTTGTAGGGATAAGAGATTTTGCCTATATAGTAATAATTTTTTCCATGAGTAGAGCCTAGTTTATATTATATGCGTATTATGAAGTAATGGTTTGAAGTTAAATGATGTTTTCTTAAAGTCCTGGTGAATGAGGAAAAGTCCCACACCAATGGTATATTTCAGAATTAGATGAGTTATGTTGAAGTGTTAAGTAAAGAGTTTATTTGCTCCTCATGTGGATTTCCCTTGGAATGTTTTGTTTGTATAATCGTGAAAATATAGCTCTGTGTTATTTAGTATGTGGCCAGATAAATAGTTAAATTAAATTATTGATATAATGTTAGTGTATTATTTTGCTGATTGGCCTACAACATTGTCTGAAATGAAGTAATTGTTTAATATTTTCTTGGTGAATGGATAGTGTGTGGAAAAGATTGTTTTCTATTATTGTTGCTCACACACAGACCCATGCATAATATAAACAATATCACAGATATAAAAGTATAACGTTATGGAAATTAAAACAAGAAATAAACGCTTTAAAATACATTATATTCATTTAACATAAGGCTATAAATCATTAATCATTAGAATGGATATGATTTTATTGTTATGCATGAAAGGTATATGTAATTAAAAATGATTATTTATTTTAGTTAGAGAAAATTGCTTTGTTGATGGCCAAATATGTTAGTTTGATTTATTTATTAATCAATAGAATATCCTCTCATAAATATTTATTGTGCCAATAATATAATATGTTATTTAATTAATGTTATGTCTAAATGAAACGCTTAGGCAAAGCAGGTGTTCAAAGTTAGAATATACAAGTTTTGTTGTTAATTTTCGATTTCAAAAAGGTATAAATAATGTAATATAATAGGGATAATCCCAAACTGATGTTCAAGGTTTGTTTGAGAATTTAAAATTATTAAGACAAGCAGTCTTATTGTAAATAAATATATTAAATTAAATTTTCAGTATAATAAATGATTTTTTTATTTATTAAAACTGTGTCTTAAGTTATTCTTGTGTACATCCGTGTTTCAATTTCCACATCTCCACATTTCACACATCTATTATAAAGTAGATATATTATTTTATAGTTATAATATCAAATTTGCTGGTATCTGACAATATTGTTTTTTTAATCCAAACATTATAAGGAACATTTGCTACCGGATAAACATATAAGAAAGGGTGCCTGGTTAATGTATTGTTTAGAGGATGATGTGAGATTAAAATAAACCCTGTTTCCATCATTATCTAATTGCTAAACACAGTAAAACATTTAGTCAATTTATCTTATTACATTTTATTATAAGTTAGAAGTATAAATTATGGGCCAATGTATTTTATGTAATTCAACTGTATTTTTAAAGTTCCCTGAGATCTTATTGTATATTCATTGATCGGCATTAAGGTAGATGTTTAGATGATGATATACCAAGTCATAGAATTGTTTAGTGATGTAATTAAATCAATCTGATATATGTTATACTTGGATGAAGGAAGAAATTCAGTTGAAAGGATATTTTAATAGAATGTACTAATAAACATTGTGATTCTTTATCATGCAGTTAGCTAACAAAAAGGATTTACATTATATTTAATGTTTTATAGTATTTCTTCTTTCGTTTACTTATAATTATATATCTTATGAACTTCCTATAACCTCCCACTGACCTGAGCTGAATGTAGACATAGGTAAAGAGTCTCAGTAATAATTTTATATCAAATATATCGTTATATTGCTCTATTCATTAATAGAACTGGCATCATGGGCATTTACTCATATAATGCGTATGAGTGGTGTTGGGAGTTAGGTTATAATATATATGCACACACACTATATTATTATGGGTGTACCATGTAACCCAACCGGTTACATTGCCCCGGTCTGAGGGAAAAGAAAAATAGAAGTGAGACACCTTTTTAACAATATTTTACATAATTTACATATATAATTAAAACAAAGTCCATATCCAAAACTATGTACTCATCAATCCTTTTAGGATCTGACAGACATCTGACAGTTAGCAGAATGAATAGTGATCTGCAATTTTGAGATAGATAAAGAATTCAACCATTGGACTGTAAGTACACAATGCACCATGAACACCAAGAGTGCTACCTCAAATAAGACCCTATAAGCTACTACAACCCATGATAAAGATAAATGCAAAATTATTGCAAAGCCATCTTCCATGGAGGGACTGGAAAATACAAAACTATGCCCTGCTTCTTTTGAGTCTTATGGGCTGGGAAATACAAGCTATGCCTTGCTCCTTTTTTTTTGGAGACTTAGAGGCTAGAATCATGACAGGGCTATGTTAACTGCTCTATCACAAACAATATGAAATATAAAAAATAGTTTGGAGCAAATAATGGAGATACAATGACCCTCAGAGTTGCATGAGAACACTGCATCCTCAAGCCAATGACAAAAATCTCCATCCATCATCAAAACTAAAAATACAGCTAAACAAACTTCAACAATCAAACACCAAATCCAATCTCCAAAATCATTGATTTTCTATTTAACTCTAAACATGAACCTCTCCAAACATACATGAACCTCTCCAAACATACATGAAAATTACTATTTTATAATTTATAATCATCATCAATACTCTTGTCATATATTTCACAGTAATTTTTTAAATTAATTTTGCATAAAATGCATATTTTTTCCTTTCTCAGTTGTGGTTTGAGATCATGTTGATAATTTTGAAGTGATGATCACCAGTATGTGATCATCATCAACCCCATGTTGGGAACCATTTGTAACAGGGTAGGGGGTATCAAGGTGGAAGGAAAATGGTGAAAGAAAAATGGGTTAAACCTGGGTGATGAAAAATCATCATCCCCAAGACAACAATAAAATGAAATATCAATAGTTTGCAAAGTATTTACAAAAATATATAATATTTAAGGGGAGCATGAGTTCAGAGGATCTCAAGAGCATTGTGAGATCATCCAGCCAACCCAGAAGAGCAACCAAAGGCATAATTATAAATTCAACCAGCATTATAAAGTAAATATCAGTATAAGTAAAATACCATTCATCACTATTAAGGGGAATAAACAAATCAGTACAACAAATCAGAATAAAATCAACAGTCAATCTCATGACCGGACCAGAAATGGATCTTCTGTAGACCAGGCCAACCATTTAGTCTTTGCCACTTTGGGCGATTATTTAAACACAACTTGGATGCACCAGCTTAGTGACCATCCATTAAAATACACAATAATCAGAAAAATCCAAACAATAATGCCGGGACATTAAAACATGCCGATCACCATCAATGCCCAGGCCATCTGTACTGGACAACTATAAAGTTAACTTTTAAATAAGACAAATAAAATATATTGCATGGGCTTTAAAGAGTATTCTCTTTTGCACCAACCAGGATGATGATTGATCATCACTGGATGACCCCAAACTACTAAATACACATCCCCATTTATACATTCATCCCGTGCACAAATCTAGCTCAGAGAACACAAGCTCTATTACTATATGTGACCAAAAGATGATAGAAACAATTTTTAACAATTAAATACAAGTTTATTAATAACAAAAAAATAAATGCTACCCAAGGTCTGATTTTGAATAATATACAATATAAAAAAATTATCATATTTGTGACTTACAAACTTGCTATTCAAAATTCAAATTATTACATCAATTTACGTAATTACTATTCAAAATTCAAATTGTTACATTGATTTACATATATGTGTACACAGATGCACGATTTCTAATATAAAATTAATATATTTCAATTGACATAAAATAATTATAAAAAAAGATTATATTTTACATATGTGTGTGTGTGCGCACGCTGACATTTGCATCATATTTTAACAGCAATAATACTATATTTTCATTATTAAATTCTTTGGAAAATATGCATGAATTTCATACATATACATATGTGTATAAACAAAATATAGATATAATTTAAAATTAGTTTCAATTTATAAGTTCTCTTTTTTTCCCCTAAAAAAAAGTATAGTCAATTTTCAACGTTTTTAAAAACAAAAAATACTTGTTTGTAATTATTAATTAGAGAAAATATAACTTACTATTAAAAAATTTATCGGCTGAACGTTTTCGAGGAACCATGCCTCATACTCATAGCCTTCATGAAAAGTTTTTAAATTAAATTATTGAATCATCGATTCTTTACTTTTTTTTTTCAATATAAATTTTTCAAAATAATGTTCAAGAGCATTATTTGTTCAAAAACATTTCTTTTGCCTTTAAAACTAGATGGTCAATGAATTATTTTTGACTCTCAATTATAATTCGAGCAAAATTATCTTATATTCTTTTTAAATATAGACCCCTAACTGACTTAAAACAATCCTGTTCTCTATATGTCTAATTTTATAAGAATTATTTCAAAATAACTCACCAGCCATATATATGTTTAGGTTTGCTTCTCTGCATATATCTGAGACAGATTATGTGTAATTAATTCTTCAGCAAGCTGGAAGACTTTTCTTGGTGAGCCTGGTTTTAGTGAACATCATTATCAGGAAAAAGTATAAGCCATGTAAAATGTTGGTCCGTAGTTGGTCTCCCATCTGTGTAGAACTGTTCCAGCCAAGCAGCAGTCTTGGTTTGATAGATTTCAGGCAAGCACTGTCTTCTCCACAATTAAGGCTATGAATTTCAGCACAAAGTGGGTCATTTTCTCCATGAGAATTCAAATGCCTGCACAGGAAATATTAGCAGCTCCTGAATCTAATGTTCTGCCTTCAGCTATATCAGTTCATGGAATCTATTCTGCCAACTCTATGGTCATCTAAAACCAACTACTGCAAACTTCAAGAAGCTGCAACAAAATTTTATAACCAACTTTTTAGCTGACCCTTCTCACAAAAAACTATTATCCAGACTAACTGATATTTTTTATCAGCCTTTTATAACCTTGGTTAGGTAAGGTGACAAAAACACAGTGGCTGTTTTCAATTAACTTGAATCCATTTGAAAACAAGCTGGAAATTTCTATCAAAGTGTGATTTTCATGTTTTTACTTTCATCTTTGGAATTTGACCAAAGGTGTGATAATCCTTTAGAATTTTTCATCTACAAAGATTTTTAACTACATAGTAGAAATGCAAATAAGCATTAATTAAAAAAAAGATATTTTATACAAGTATTAATTAAAAGATCTTAAAAAATAAATTAGGCTTTTTTTTTGTTAATTTCAAAATCAGAATTACAAATATTATTTGTCAGACCTTTTTAAAATACTTATTTCACAATGAAAATTTACTTTAAACCCAGAGTTATTTAACCCTTTACTTATTATTATTTTAGGAAATATAGAAAAATATCTACAAAAATTTATCCTGGGTTAATTTCTACTTTTCCTTTTACTTTATATATATGTGCCACACACACTATATTATTATGGGTGTACCATGTAACCCAACCAGTTACAATATATTATTATTAGACAGGGTATGAGCACAGACTTTCACATGACCCACCACTCTCCACACTATCTCATAATACTGATACACCTGAACACACATATGTCGAAAAGATAAATAATCACCAATATACATATTTCATGCTAAACCAGCAATCATCAGTTGGTCTCAGTTGGTCCAGATTACCATCTCTACACATATATGCTACAAGTGCTCAGATATATATTAAGATAGCAAATCCTCCTACTTTAATGGACAGGCTTTAATGTACTCCACACTCCAACTCTTCAACTGTCCATCCAATTGAAATCTGATGATGGAACGCTCAAAGGCCACCCTTAGGCCGAGATTGTTGTCACACCCATGTTGACCTAAAAGTCAATCTGACCCCTCATGTATAGGACATAATCCATTAAATACATAAACAAGGGATAGGCAGACATCTCTAATATGTAACAGATGAAATACACAGGCTTATATATACCTGTGTCTATATATGTAATAGACAGGGTATTACATATATAGACACAGGTATATATAAGCCTGTGTATTTCATCTATTACATATTAGAGATGTCTGCCTATCCCTTGTTTATGTATTTAATGGATTATGCCCTATACATGAGGGGTCAGATTGACCTTTAGGTCAACATGGGTGTGACAACAATCTCAGCCTAAGGGTGGCCTTTGAGCGTTTCATCATCAGATTTTCAATTGGATGGACAGTTGAAGAGTTGGAGTGTGGAGTACATTAAAGCCTGTCCATTAAAGTAGGAGGATTTGCTATCTTAATATGTATCTGAGCACTTGTAGCCTATATGTGTAGAGATGGTAATCTGGACCAACTGATGATTGCTGGTTTAGCATGAAATACGTATATTGGTGATTATTTATCTTTTCGACATATGTGTGTTCAGGTGTATCAGTATTATGAGATAGTGTGGAGAGTGGTGAGTCATGTGAAAGTCTGTGCTTATACCCTGTCTATTACATATATAGACACAGGTATATATAAGCCTGTGCATTTCATCTAATATATTATTATAAATTATATAGTTTAATATTTTATTTATTTTTGTGCATAGGTAAAAATATATGCACAGATCACTGTTATTCCTTGACCAATATGCTTATGTAACTTGTGCCTGGTTGATTATTATACTAGGAATAAAATATAACCTAAATTAACAAACAAATGTCAGCCTATATACATGTAAATATTTGTAGCTTTAGCTAGCACCATTTTGTGCATGCCCACTCTAAGTGTGCCTGCCACAATATATTTATATTGAGTGAGTTATGCTATTCTGATTAATGCCCTGGAAATCTATGCTGCTTTTTGTCATCAAAATTCACTGTTCAACTAAACAATTACCAATACATTAAATATATATATACAAACTCAAACTAACAATTATTCATTCTAAAGATGAGTGAAATTTTTTTTCATCTCTGAGAGATTAAAACCCCTTAGTCTTACATTAATTACAAAAGCAAGTTACCACAGGTCATATTTAAATTATTCTGTACATCATTATTTGAATTGAAAAAATAAAACAATTATCAAATATGTTGTAGGAGTTCTCTTTCACTTTTAATTAGTTTAAGTAAAAATTGTAAATCCAAAAATAATCATTATCAAATACTTATCAAACACATCAAATCAAATCTGCTTTAAATTGTTTTAAATTTAGTGAAAAAAAGATTGAGATAATATATATTTTCTTTTAATATGGTATTGTTTCCTAACTGCCTAAATTTTTTATGATCAACAAATAACACATTAATATTATTATATTTCCACAAACTAAATCCCATGCCTTAAACTAAATTGATTTACAATATGTAATTCACATTATTGACATTTATCTGATAACACAAACATAGTTTAAAAGCCAATAAACATCACATGACCACCATCTCTTATGCTTGTGTATAACTGTTGTTAAAACAGGCAAAACTCACTATATATTGCCACACACAGCAAGCTAGAATAATCAATGAATGCCAGAAGGCTTGTGCATAAAATCCCCATCTAGTGCCTACTCATCCAATATCACTAGACTAGTTTCAGGCTTATGGCATTCGTCTAATGGGCATGGATTGAAAACAAGGTGTTTTCAATTTAAGACTCATAGTTTTGTAGTTAAATGGAGGTAAAAGGTGGTTGCTGGATGGTTGCATTAGATCCTAAGATCTAAGTTCAGTGCTCTCAGATCCAAGGCTCCTCACTGATGAAGGCCATAAGCCAGAAACTAGTCTGGGGATATTGGATGAGTAGGCACTAAATGGGAATTTTATGCACAAGCCTTCTGGCATCCATTGATAACTGTAGCTTGCTGTGTGTGGCAATATATAGTGAGTTTTGCCTGTTTTAAACATAGTTTATCTAAATCCACATTGAGAATCTGTTAACAATTTAGTTATGTTTGATAAAAAAAAACCACACATAAATTCTTGAATGTTCTTTTGCTAAAATGGAATAAAATACAATTTTACAATAATTATGTCTGTCTTTTCTGTCTTTTATTATTTGGAACAAATAGCATTCATAAGTTCTGTTTTGTTTAACTTTGAAGTTTTATATGTTCCTATAACTTCTCTTTGTTTCATATCACTGCCATTACATTTTAAATATTCACCAAGATATTTTATCAATATCTAAATTCTTTTCATTTTATTAAACATGATACTTATCTCCAACTGAATTGATTTAATGGATAAATAATTGAAATCAATTATTCAATTCTTGTTTCATTATAGCAAAATAATCAATATGTTTGAAATACCATTATCTATGAACTATTACTAACTGTAGAATTATGACATTTACTTTACTTTCAATGCATCATAAAATATCTAAACTGGCATAAATTGATAAATGACTGTATATCTTTTGCAATTTTAATTCAGAGATTGTTTTTGCAGAATACTCAATTCTTCCTTAAAATATCTTTATTATTTATGATGCTCCCCATTCAATATATTATTGTGTCAATGAGAGAATGCTGTGCTTTATTTTGATAAAATTTCTAATAATACAATCACTGTTAGAAGATAATTTGTGACTATTATTTTAGAAAACCCAATAGCAATATATTTTTATTAATAATACACATTTTGATATAATTTCACAGTTTAATAACATCACAAATTGAAAATACAAATAAGTTTAGTGCTTAAAAGCTATTAAAATTTAGAAAGGTTATAATAACTGAAACACAGGCTTGTTATATACCTATGGCTATATATATATGTAATATAGGTTATATGAGCACAGACTTTCACACCACTCACCTCTCTCCACTCTATCTAATAACACTGATACACCTAAACACATATATGCTGAAAAGATAAATAATCACCAATATACGTATTTCATGCTAAACCAGCAATCATCAGTTGGTCCAGACTATCATCTTTACACACATATATAGTATAAGTGCTCAGATATATATTAAGATAGACTATCCATAGTTTAATGGACAGGCTTCAATCCACTCCTCACTCCAACTCTTCAACCGTCCATCCAATTGAAAATCTGATGATGGAATGCTCAAAGGCCACCCTGAGGCCGAGATTATTGTCACACCCATGTTGACCTAAGGTCAATATGAACCCCACATGTACAGGACATAATCCATTTAATACATATGCAAGGATGGGCAGACATCTCTATAAGGTAATAACTGAAACACAGGCTTGTTATATACCTATGGCTATATATATGTAATATAGGGTATATGAGCACAGACTTTCACACCACCCACCTCTCTCCACTCTATCTAATAACACTGATTCACAATCAGATTTTCAATTGGATGGACGGTTGAAGAGTTGGAGTGAGGAGTGGATTGAAGCCTGTCCATTAAACTATGAGGATAGTCTATCTTAATATATATCTGAGCACTTATACTATATATGTGTGTAAAGATGATAGTCTGGACCAACTGATGATTGCTGGTTTAGCATGAAATACGTATATTGGTGATTATTTATCTTTTCAGCATATATGTGTTTAGGTGTATCAGCGTTATTAGATAGAGTGGAGAGAGGTGGGTGGTGTGAAAGTCTGTGCTCATATACCCTATATTACATATATATAGCCATAGGTATATAACAAGCCTGTGTTTCAGTTATTACATTATAGAGATGTCTGCCCATCCTTGCATATGTATTAAATGGATTATGTCCTGTACATGTGGGGTTCAGATTGACCTTAGGTCAACATGGGTGTGACAATAATCTCGGCCTCAGGGTGGCCTTTGAGCATTCCATCATCAGATTTTCAATTGGATGGATGGTTGAAGAGTTGGAGTGAGGAGTGGATTGAAGCCTGTCCATTAAACTATGAGGATAGTCTATCTTAATATATATCTGAGCACTTATACTACATATGTGTGTAAAGATGATAGTCTGGACCAACTGATGATTGCTGGTTTAGCATGAAATACGTTGGTGATTATTTATCTTTTCAGCATATATGTGTTTAGGTGTATCAGTGTTATTAGATAGAGTGGAGAGAGGTGGGTGGTGTGAAAGTCTGGGCTCATATACCTTAAAGGTTATAAGTTATTTTTAATGAAGAAATATCAAATTTTCTGTCTATATGTTTGAAAAAAAAATTTTTTTTTTTAAGTACTATAATTTTAACTTTTTAATAATCTCATATATGAATAATTATCAAATCTCCATTTATAAGTCCTTAGTAATTGACTTTATTTACATTCTCATTACTGTTTTTGACATAATCTCCAGAGTTTCATTGTTTGGAGAGGAATACACACAAGTTTTTAAAGCATTTTTGTGCTTAAATAAAGTGATGATGGTAGTAAGCCATAGAAATTCAGACATTTTCTATTGTTCCATCTGATAAGTTAAAAATACTTAATTTTCAATTCTTTATAAAATCTTTATTTTATACAAATACTCAATAAATTGGACTTGATTTATTTTTAATTTAATTTTGTAAATGAATAATATTTTAAAAATCATAGTTGAAATGTTGAATTATTTAAAAACTGACTTGTAAATAAGAACTATATCCTGTAAATATCACCAAACTGTCTTTCAAAAAATGAATGAATTCTTTTTTATTTTAAGTTTTTTTAAAAATAAGAATGAATAAAGGTGAATTTGTAAAAAAAAAAAATCTATCAAATTCTGCTTTAAAATCAGCTATTTGCTTTATAATTATTACAATATTTCAAACATTTTTAATAATGAATCAATTCTGATAGATATTGACATTATACATATTGTAATTTTCTTTGTTTATATTACAGTCAAGTTTATTAAATTCTATTTTTAAAAATAAAAGATATATGAATAAATTAACAGTGTACATGTATATATCTTTTATTAAAAATAATAATCAAGTAATTAACATGCAAAAATAATCTATTTTTTATATAAATAATAAAAAAAAACATTTTTCTTTTATTATAAAAACTTTGCATAAAACCTGGACCAAAAGGAAATGAACACTTTTTGGGCATTTCTTTCTGTTATAAACAATATGGTAATAGGTCTAAGCTGAATTTATATAACATACTGGCCTTTTCAGATTTTTTAAATGGAAGATCAATAAAAACAGCCTGCAGAAACTTTTTTTTAAAAAAATCTTAGGCTAATGTTATTTATGATAATAAACAGTAATGTAAAGCAATAGAACAATGTTTTTCAGAAGTAAACAAGCCACATTTTAAACTAAATTTAAAAGTTATTAGGTTAATAAAAAAACTATTTAAGATCATACAATCATTATTATTATTTTAAATAACATAATTTTACATCATAGTTTACTATTTCAGCCAATGAAGAGCATTGCAACTTCTAATCAAAGAATATTGGTCTTGATGCAAAAACATAATCCTAACTGGAATAAAATATTTCTTTTTCTCAACTTGCTGGATATAGTATAAAAACCTGAACACTAATAATATACATGTCAATTTTTAATGTAATTTAACTTTCACAGAAACAGAAATTCCAAAAGCAGAAGGTAACAAATTAGAATTCATGGCAATTCTATAATTACACTGTCTTTTTTTATTTGCTCTCTTCCAAATTCATTCTTTAATTTTGTATTTATTCTGAAAGATGAGGTTCACTAATAGAAGCTGTGTGAGTTTTTTTGTCCATATGTCAAAGCACTGGCCAGGAAGCGAACTCACGACAACTGTCTGCAAGCAACTGCTTGCTTGGAAGGTAGCTGTGCTGACCTCTTGGCTACCAACGCTTGACAGCTGTAGGAGTTTTAAGCTATTAAAACTGCTTATTCACAAATATTAACCATCATTCAGATATTGAAGACATTATACATTATATGAATCTATATTTCAATACAAATTGAAAGGCATCATTTTTAATCCCATTATCATCTGATTTCAGAGTTTGAAAAGCATTGTTTTTATATCTGCTGTAGTTTTATTTAAAGACAGATAGGAAAACTTATCCTTTTGCTAATCATCTGTTGGACTATTGTTATTATTATAAACATTAAAATCACAGATTACTTCTATGCAAAAGATTTTGTAAGATATCACTTTTACATATGGATAATTTGATTAAAAAATTTAATAATTCATTCAGCTGCATTATATTGGGATCTAATGCACACTTCAACATACAAGTCTATCTTTCTAACTAAAACATATGTTGATAACGACTCAAAAACAAAGTTCCTAGATTTTATCTATCACCAAGTAATAAATCTTATGCATTTTTAAAACATTAATTACTAATTCAAATCATTTCTTAAATCATTTTTTGAATTTTAAAAACAGGTAAAAAGAAAAATACTTTTCTTCTTTAATAAGTTCAAATTAAAAATCTCACTAATGAATTCTGGCAAAATTTTGATGTATGCTTCCAAAAATTATTGTCAAAAAAATGGAAATTTAATTTTTCACCAGTTGTTGTTTTAATGAAGTAGATATTTGTCCAACTGTAATAATATTTTTTCTTATAACATTAAGTGCACATATATAAAGCCACTGTAACAGAGTCTATGCTTTAATGAACATTTAGATAGGAATTTTTTAATATTCTGTATTAGATAAAATCTTCATCTATAATATAGCTAGGTAATCATTAATTAATTACCACAGGTAATCAAGCCAAATACATGTAAATTAGTCAAGTGTTAATTTTAATTATTAGATTATATGATTGCAGTTTGAATATTTGTTTTAATTGGTGATTGTCTAATTACATCATAATAAAAATTTTATTTAGTTTATTATACAGAAAAATTCATTATTTTAATGCTTACATCTTAAGTCCGCTTCGTTTAAAGCATACGCGCACACCCACGCAAAAGAACAATCTATATCACCTATAGAATATTTTTTTACAATCTTTCAAGAAGCAATGTTTGATAAAATAATCCACCTAAAATTATATATGTGCACTTAACTAGATTTATTATAGGGCTAATTAAATTGGCTTAAAATAGTATTACTTTTTATTTTTATTTTGCATCTTTTCTCATATGAGTAAAAACAGAGACCTTATTAACGCCTTCCCTTGCTTCAGTATTAATCAGTGTGAATTTCCTTTCTAGTCATTATTTTTAACTTACAAAGAAAAACATATGACAGAATAAGTGTAAAAAAAGAAAAAGGTTCATAAAAAATTCCATTACTATTTAACATTTCAAAAAATGACTAATGTAATTTTTGTTAAAGAAATGTTTTTTTTCTTGTTTAAAAAAAAAAGTAAAAGAGGAGGAAAAAACCTTTATGTTTACTCATTAGTTATTTTCTTACAACAAAAAAAAAAATATATTCGAAATAAATTAAATCACACAAAAAAAATTAACTGTTAAAAATTTGAATTGCTAAAAAAAAAAAAAAAAAAGTAGATAAGATTTTAAAAATAAATTTACAGCATGTAAATAAAATAAAATATAATTACAAAATGATCAAAAATGCAGATTCATAAAAAATGTTAGAACTATATTAATTTTTACTTATTTTTTTAGCATATGAATTTTTTCTACAGTATAGCCTTTTTTATACATGCACTCCAATATGTAATATATAGAGGATTTGAATTCAAACTTTCATATGACCCTCAACTATCCATGCTATCTCATACTTGATCACACAGATCTCGAAAAGATAAACAATCACCAATATATGTATTTTATGCTAAACCAGCACTCGTCAGTTGGTCAGGGAAAAGAGGTGGAACCTTGTTACCTATCTGCTCTTTCAAGAGATTCTGAAAGTAACAGCCATTCACTTCATCCATCTTAATCTCAGACAATCCCCTGCCTCTTTCCACATCCAATGCAATATCAAACTGAATCACCCAATTCTTTCCCCTCATTGCATGCCTTTCTGAATTAAACTACACTCTCTATCAGACCCTAGGATCCCATGCCTTTTTGAGAAATTCGGTTACTTTCATCATCTGATTCCCCAGGGTCTTCCTTCTCATTCATTTCTACATAAGAAAAGGAGACCTATGAGGATCTACATCCTTTGTAATAACTGTCTTATCCAGTATTAAAGAACTTTGCTCCTATTATCTAATCAAGAGACTCTTGATCTTCACCTATATTAATTGATTATCTTTGTTATAGCCTTATTTCTACCCTAATTCATTATAGTATTTATATGTAAATAAGCATTTATTTTTATAGCGCTCTGCTTTATAAATTGTAATACATTAAAAATCAGCCTTTTCAAGCATCCCTCATTATAAATATTACATCTCTCTATAGGTTCCTCATTCCCTAAAATCATATATCCTACTATATGTACAGTGATTAAACCTAATAAAGTATACTTTAATAAAAAAATTACATAGATCTAGAATATTAATAAGGTGATACCCATTATAAAATTGTAATAGGACAGATTTTAATAAAAATATTGAAATAATGCAAAAAATCTTTGAGATGTAGTAGCTAATAGACAATAAATAATATTATTATATTTTGAAAACATAGAAAAGTATGTGACATATCATAAAAATTAAGATAAAAAATGATGAAAAATATCAGGTATTGTAAGAAACTAACTATATCTACTATTGTTTATTCTCTACAGATTTAATACAGTAGTAGAATAAAGATTCAGAAGCTAAAGAATTCTCAGTTAATCTTTAATTAATGACATTCTGGTGTTTGAAAGGCACATGGCATTCTGTCAAATAAACATTTATGATTATTTGGCTTGCAGTGGTGGAGTTATTGATTCAAAAACTAAATATCTGTGGATTGGCATTCACTTCTCTTACTTTGTGTGCTTTAACATTTTATAACACTTTCTGAATGATAAAACTATTTGATTATTATTACCAGTGAGTTGTTATAGTAAATTAATACAGTACAATGAATTCATTTTTGATTGTGCAATGCTTTCACAGTAGTTCATGTTATGGCTAGAATCTTGTGAAATATTTGTACAATTCCATGCAAGAGTTTGTCCAATAATCTGTCATACATGTGATTTAAGTTTAAATTTAGCTGGAAATTGAGCAAAAATGTTTCAAGTAAACAATTCAATTTTTTAGGTAGTCAATCTTTAGGCTTAAATTTTGATCAATAATAGGTATTCATTTACAGCAGAAGGTTAAACATCCTTCCAGGTGAGTGTTGATACATAGATTGTAAAAATAGAATAAAAAATCATCTTAATTTGATGATAAGATGACAATCTCTTAAGCTGAAAAGGCTTTAAACATTTAAAAATTAACCATTTGACTGCTTTATAATTAAATTATCTACTCTGAATAAAGATAAAAATGTTACTGAGTGCTTTATTTCAATTTTACTTTAAGTTGATTTGATGCTTAGATATTGTGTGCTGATAAATAAATTAAAAGTTCATGTACAGTCCTAGATAGGATAAAAATCAATATCAGAAATAAATCTTTAGCCATTTTAAGTTTTTTTTAAACCACTAAACATCACATGATCACTATTTCTTATGCTAACACATAACTGTTATTAACACAAGCAAAACTTTCCATACAATAGTACCACTTAGTGCCAACCAAAGCAATCAATGGATGCCAGAAGGCTTGTGCGTAAAATCCCCAAGTATGCACAAGCCTTCTGGCACCCATTGATTACTCTGGTTGGCACTGAGTGGCACTACTGTATGAAGAGTTTTGTCTGTTTTAAGTTTTTTTTATGAGGTTTTAGATTGAATGGCAATAATTTCTAGGTTGGTTTATATTTAATAAAATATGAGCTTTTGAAATATTTGTAATAAACACACATACACACATATATGTACATACACATGTAAAATTTTATAAAGTGCTGGATTCTTTATGGATTTCTGTACTGAATTTTAATTAAACACTTCCCCACATCATCCCCCAGCTAGAAAGCAGATTATCTATGACCAAATTATATATTAAAAAAGTCAGCATAGAACAATGATATTTACAAGATTGAACATCAAATTTATGATGACGTTTTTAGAGACTGATTTAAATAACTTCTAAATGATATTTACAGGCAGAATCTCTAAATGATAATTTTAATCACTTTATAAAGAACAGAAATTATAGCAAGACATACCAGAATCAAAAGGCATAAATTAATATGCATTATTTTGGACCAATAACATATCTAAGCATCTATATTAAATCTAATTAAATGTCTTGTAACATCATTGGCTGAGTGCAAAGCAGAAAAAATGAATCATCTCCAACTATCTCATATGTATTGTAACTGAATGGTATATATATTATACATTTGTTATTATGTCTTATTACACTAAAAATATGATCATTTTCTCAATCGTGGCTACCAGATGATCATATATAAGATGGAGTGACTATAACCTAAAATTTAATCCTATTCAATCATAGCTATGGCTGATGATCAAACTGAAGTGTCATCAAGCACAAATCTTAATGCAAAGCCAGTCACATTCACTGATCATTATTCATGCCACATTATAACAGGTATGTAAATTCGCTCTATCAAAACTATTAGATCAAAATATATTTTACTCTTAGATAAACATAAAATTCTTGTTTACAAGTGAAAAATTGATGAGAAATGATGCTTTTAATAATAACAATTAATTTACTTACAACAACAACAACAAAATAAAACAATTTAACTTCTCTAGCTTCTTTTATATTTGCAAATGTATATTATCAATAAAATAAATATATAATAAAAAAAACTTTTTTAGCATGGATCTGAGAAATCAATCAAGCCACCCATCCACTTCACTGCACTCACAGTTCCAAGGTTAACAAAAATAATTAACAAATCTTATACAACCTAAAGTGAATACTATTCCACTTAATAATATTTTTGTACTGTAATTTTCACTACATCACACTCATGCAAGGTAGGGATTGGTTTTTATCCACTTTTAACATCTTGTGGATGAATGTAGTCATAAGCATATGATCAAGTACATATGGAAAAGATGTATGATTCCCTCTCTTTCTATACCACAAAGTGTATTTAACATTATTATAATAAAGAATGTCAACATATTAATATTGACTTATGAGGAAAATGAGTCAGAGTAATTTAAATTGGTATTAGCAAATTTTTCTTTTGTTTTGATTGCATATTTGAACCCAGTATGATCTTTTTTTCTTTTGTATTTAAGGTATTGAATGACAATTTAACATTAAGATATCTGGTTGTTATACATGTATTACCACAGATTCATGTATAAATAGTAAAAAACTACTAATTTTTTCTGATAACAATTAGTTTCTTTAGTTGCTCTTAGTAATGGAGAAAACCAGATAAATGATTAATATGCATGTGGTTTCTCTTCTTTGGGGCATTCATCTTGTAATCCATTTGATGTCTTTTATTTTTAATAGATGCTTTATTATAATAATGAAAACAAATCCAACAGTGGTAGGCATAACTGTTTATTTATCACTATTTGGGAATCACACTGGATGATAAAGGCTACATTTGGAAAGATAAAATCAACACCCAGTTTGATCTTACTCAAACATGGCAAATAAATATGAATCCAATTGATTAAAAAACATAATCACAGTTGTTAATTTGTGAGCTAAATAAAATAATAAGTTTCAAAAAAAGAGGTGGCTGATTAAAAAGTTTTTATTTTCTGAAGATTAATTTGTGTTCGATTTATTTTTTATTAACATTTAATATTTAAAAAAAAATTTTTTTTCCAAGCATATTTTAAAAAGAAACAAGGACACAAACTTTTCATTTCTTTTAAATTTTTAGTTTTTTTTTTTTTAATTTGTGATCCCATTATGATTTGCCTTTAAAAAACAACTAATCCTTTTAAAGATTTTAAAAAACATAATTTTTTTAGATATTAAAATTAACTAATCTTGGTTTTAACTTCTATTTTTTTTAATTTATTTTTATAGGTTATATATATATGACCAAGGACAGAGAGATTACATTTACTTCTTTTCCATTGAGGAACAAAATAGAAACGATTCAGTATTAGCTGGTGATCGATTTTATTTAATTTTTTTTTTAAGCTTATAATAATGCCATGCTCATTTACGGTTCTTTTAAAATAATAACGGGAAAGGCTTAAACCTTCAAAACCTGCACCTTAAACATGCTAACGTACAGCCAATCAGATGTAATAATAACTGCATGTGGACCTCTTAATTTTGAAACACAAGTCAGAATTATCCGAAAAAAGTAGAATTCATAAAAAAAAATTGTCAACTTTAGTATAAGTATTATTTTTTTTTATATTCAATACTTTTTTCCTGTAGATTTTAAATTAATAATTAGACTTGATCACTCATTTGCTGTGCAGATATAGACAAAGAAACCCATCAGTAGCAAAGAGCCCACAGTGCAACATGAACACAAAGAAGACTATCTCACATACAAATAAATAATAATCTGCCAAAAATAAAGTATTGCTATATTCCAAATCTTAGAAAAATAGTTCACGAAAGGATTATGTTAAGTGTTCATAAAATAAAATCATAGTTATGCTTTTCTAGTCTTGAGGATAAAAAAATATACAATACAGGAGTTACGATTGACTCATTTTGAGACTTACAAACTACTAAATTTACATATAATATGTTGTGTGTAGCACTGAAATAAAAATCTTCATAGAATATCATGAAAGAATTGCATTCTCAAACCAATGACAAACTCTTCCATCCATCGCCAATGCTGAAAGCAAAGTAATCAAATCTAAACAAATTCACAAATTTGTTAAATTTATTTTAATTTTTCTTTTTCTAAAACATTTGCTTATTTAATGAATGTAGAATCTTCAAATTAATAAGCCATCATTATCCATATAAGAGTTATACTTTATCTTTTACTAGGTATTTTTTTAATGGTACAGGAATCCTTGTTTGGGATGATCTGAAAAATCTATCTCATGGTCATTTTGAATCATTTCCAGCAAAAGTGGATATTTTGTTATCTGTTTTTTTTGGCTCTACTTTATTCTTTTGGTTTCACAAAATTGGTGTTTGGATTTAATAATTCCTCAGACAATCTTGGTCCTCTCTCATCCCATTTTTTTTTTAATTTTTAGGATTCACGGTACTTTTTCTTTTGTAGGCCCTTACCAGAAAAATATTTCTATATTTAATTCTTTTAACTTGGCTTTCTTTATTATCCATTTCTTTAATATTTGAGCAGCAGATTTATCAAATTTTAGTTTTTTCTCATCAATTCCCTCCAGCCATGCCTTCATTCAAATAATCATAATGAAAATGTCAACATTTTTATTTTTACTATTCATGGATTCTGTATCCATGCTATATTAATGATACCAATATTTATATCCATTTTATTAATCTCTTGTGTAACAAATTTATCCTCATTACCACACCTTATGCCACCATTTTTTCATCTTAATGGTCAAAGTTTCATCACTGTTCTTAACTATAGATACTTTTGATATTTCTGTATACATGGCTTGCATACATCATTTATAGGTATACATTGAAACTTGCTTATAGACTATGTTATTCTATCATTGATTGCTTTTGTATCAACTCTAATGTGCAAATAAAGTTTGATTTTTGAAAGTAATCTGCAAATTTTTTACCATTACAAATAACTACTTGATCTTCTTTCCCTGCTCAACATTATTCACTTGGACTTAGAGATCTATTTTATTTAACCTTTTTTCTAGACATGTCAAGCAATCTTTACTCAGTTGCTCTACTTATTTTTTATTCACTCTCACTTGATTCTTGATTTGATTTTTGAGTACTTCATTTGGGTTTTATGATCTTTGTTTTGTTTTTAAATCTGACATGTAAGTTCTTTAATTTCGTTAAACATTCTTTCCATATTTTCTTTATTTTTTAAAACTTGCTCATGATCATATTTATTAATTTACTCTTAAAAGTCTTGGTTTCAGCTTCCTGACCATTTTACCTTGGCTCTCATAATCATGTATTATATATATAAATTATAATCAAGTCATCTAATAAATGATTTTTACAAAGAGATGAAAAAACTTTCAAATTTATTACTTCTTTCTTTTATTTATTTCAAATTAGAATGGTAACCTCTGTTTTGATTTTGTAATCTTTCTCTATTACTGCCCTACATTTATTTTATTGCCTCACTATTATCTAATTAGTTATTTCCTAATTATTATTTAAGCTGTTTTTATCACAATCTCTGTCTATGGATATTTGCAGATTTATTTATTGTTTCCCAATATATATTTCACATTCTCATCAGACTGAGTATAATTTATTTGTCATTTTATGCATTTCATTAGCTAAATTTCTTTTTTTTATCAGTAGTCATAATTTATAGGTTCATAATAGAACATATATATGAATTCTGAATCATAATAACGTATAAATTGAGCTGGATTCAATCCTTATATATGTTGGAATTGATTCCCAGACATTGGCCTCTAAATGTAATTAAATCAAGCGCACTAGATATTTGTTATTATGTCTTACTAAAATAGGAAAATGTTCTTTGTTCAATCAGTCACCAGAAGGTGACTGTGTACAAGGCAGAATGACCATAATCTAAAATTTAATTCTATTCAATTTATTTTCAAGGATCGTGACTAAATTAAAGCTTATATCAAGTACAAATCTTAAAGCAAACAAGGTCATATACATTATTATTTTAAAAGTTAGATATTTAAATTAGTTTTAAAAGAACTACTGGATCAAAATATATTCTACTCTTAGATATACATAAATATTTATCTAATATATGAAAAATTGATGATAAACAATGGTTTTTAATAATAATAAATTAATTTATAATAACAAAAAATAAAACAATTTAACTTCTCTAGTTTTTCTTATATTTATAAATGTAAATAATAATAAATATATAAGGCAAAAAACTATTATGCATGGATCTAAGAAATCCTTAATTTACTCCTCAACTGAATGACTTCACGGTCTTTAACAATAATAATTAACAAATCTTATAAAATTTAAAACGAATGTTTTTCCATTTTTTAAAAATCACAGCAAATTAAAACTGACTTTTAAGAGAAAAACAAGTCTTTACAAAATGAAATTACTTTTGGTGATTGTAAGAAAAGTTATTATTTATTTATGACAAAGTCTTTTAAATAAATCTTACCAGATTTTGGTTTGTTTATAATTTGAGCTCTACATGTGCACGTTCTTTTTTTTTAAGATAACGAATGCCAACATAACATTAAGATCATTGATTATTATTCACATATTATCATGACATTACATATAAATGGTAAAAATCTAGTAAATTTTTCTAACAATAATAAATATCTTTAGTTGTGTTTAGTAGCAGAGAAAACAAAATGTTTAGTAGGTGAGCATGGTTTCTCTTCATTAGTACATTAATTTTGTGATATATGTTTTACTTGGTTGGCTTCTTTTATTTTTTAATAGATATTGTATTTTATTACAGAGACACAAACAAATCCAACAAGAAATAACTAGCATTTATTTATCAATAATCAGGCATTACACTGCATTACAAAGACTATATCTCCAAAAATAAGGTTAGCATCCAACTGGACCTTTCTTCAGAGATAGTATATATGAATCCAATTGATTAAAAATCATAATTGCAACTGCTAATTTATGACCTAAATAAATTTGTTAAGCTTCGAAAAAAACTATGGCTTATTTAAAAGTTTTTTTGTTCTCATTGACTAGCAATAGCAAAAATTATTGCAGCAATCTTTACAAAAATAAAAAAGAGCCTTTATAAAATACTCTCTCATTGTCTGAATATTAAAATGCTGCTGCTTTTTTATTATTATTAACATTTAATATTGCAAATATAATTAATTTTATTTTCAAATTATATTTTAAAAGAAACAAACTTCCTATTTCTTTCAATTTTATTTTATTTTTTTAAAATTTGTGATCCCATTATGTTTTTTACAAAAAACTACCAAATCTTTCAAAACTTTTAAAACCTTTAATACATTTTTTTTAGAGATATTAATATCATTTTAACTTTTTTTAGACTTTTTTTTTAAAAAAATTATTTATATAGATTATATATGTGGCCCATGACCCTGAGGTTACAATATATAAGAAGCACAGTAGCTCGTGGTAAGACTATTAATATAATTAAAGATTTACTTGTGAGAAGTTGTTTTAGTAAAAGAGAGTAATTTCATTATTGATGTTTTAAATTGGATCAGTAATGATATTATACATATATTTAGTAACAAATACTATAGAATGAAAGACCATTAGCCTGTGAGGCTTTTAAGTCATGATATTGTATAAATATACTTTATAAAAAATATATTGGTGATGTGTTCATATGTGGTTGTCTTTGAAGTTGTAACAGACATGTTTAAAAAATTAAGGGTAGGCTCAGCTCTACAGTGGACTATCAAAAATGAGGATAATAGAGAAAGTTTAAAATATTTCAATTTAATTATTAATGAAATAAAAATTTTCTGGATTACAAAATAGTTGATAAGTCAATGAAATTAAAGATGATATACACACCTAATCTCATATCCCTATGTCTTATAAACTGGCAAGTTTTAAGTGCTTTCTAGATCAGAAATAATTACTTTAGATATGTATTAGCCAAAAAGCCAAATATCAAGACATGTAGAGGATCTAGTTAAAATCTGATATAAAAAAAAAGATCTTCATAAAATAGTCAAAAATTTTAAATGTAAAGTAAGATGGAAAACTGCAAGTATAAAAAACAACAGACCCTGGATAGCTTTGGTATATATTCCTTCTATCCCAATAAAGATAAAATAAAATTTGTAATTAAAATTATAGTATAGGCTATGTGTTTGAAAAGAAAGGTTTTTAACAAATGTGTTTTACTAGTTCTTACTTATGGATCTGAGACTTGGGCACTTAATAGAAGATCAATACAGAGACTTCAGACCACTCAAAGAAGTATGGAGAGATGTATGTTGGGAGTAACAAGAAGAGATCGAAAACGCAATGTATGGGTAAGAGAACAAACAGGTGTTACTGACCTCATTGAAAAAATTAAAAGATTGAAGTGGAGTTGGGCTGGACATATTGCTAGAAGAGATGATAATAGATGGACAATTGAAATTTTAAACTGGATTCCAAGAGATTGTAAAAGACCCAGAAGGAGACCACATGTAAGATGGATGGATGAAATATGTAGGGGTGATGTGGAGAAGAGAAGCTAAAGATCAGAGAAGATGGATTAAACTTGGAGAGACCTTCATCCTGCAGTGGATTGATAATGGTTGATAATGATGATGATGATGATAGGCTTTAGGATGCCAATTAATTTAAACTGATTGATTAATAACACAAAAGATAAATATTGATAAAACAGATTATCTGCCATGTGTTTACACTGTCCCATGTAGTGGCCTAAGATGTTCTGCTATATATTACAGTGTATTGCAACTAGAATTAGGCAGCATAAATATATGTATAACACAGTGAAAGAAAATTCTTAGGTTTGGGTAATAATAACTATGATTATGGTGCTCTGTGACAAAAGTGCATGCTAAATTGAATTAATATTATAATCAAGTTATATGTCACATGACTTATATAGCTTACATTTACAAATATGTAAAATAAAGAGCATGCTAATAGCTCTAACCAAGCTTTTTTTATGATAAATGTTACAAGAGAAAGCATTCAAATCATTTTATCTAAGATTGACTCCATCCTCAGACCAGTTTTGAGCTATGGCTGTCTTCAGTGAGGAGTTAGGATACTAGATTTAAAACACCAACTCAAACTAAGCATTTATATAATAGTTAAGACTTAAAAAAGAATGTCTGAAATTTTCAGACATCTACATGTCTTTAAAGTAAGCTCTCCAAGTGAAATAATCATATGAGCCTGAACTTAATTCAGATACAGCATATATTAATAGACTTAGCAATTTAATTTAGCCAAAGTCCCCAACAGCAAAAAATAATAATAGTAATAAAATCAAGTCATATGTCACATGACTTATTACTATTATTATTTTGCTGTTGGGGTTTTTGGCTAAATTAAATTGCTAAGTCTATTAATATATCTTACATCTGAATTAAGTACCATATGATTATTTACTTGGAGAACTGAATGATGTTTTTGTCTGTGGAAACATTAATAGTATAAATTTGCTTATAGAGGAATTAAATAAATTGAATGGCTTGAAATGGACTATTGAAAAAGAACAGGATTATAAGATTAACTATTTAGATTTAATGATCACAAGAGATAACAGTATATTAAATTATAAACTAATAATTAAGCCATTGCAAAAAAGAGGATATATAAATTTTAAATCAAAAGTACCAATGATGCATAAGATGGCAAGTTTTAAATCTTTTTTGTTTCGAAATGAAAAATTATGTCGTTACCAAAGTGATAAATTGAAAAATATTGAGATATTTGCCAAGGAATTGCTTGATGTTGGTTATAAAATGGAACAAATAAACAATACTTTAAGTCAATTTAAAAAAAATTATAATTTAAAAGAAATGAAGATTAATAATAAAAAATGGATATCTATTCCATTTATTTCAAATCTACAAGTAAAATTTTTTAAGGATTTATATAAGAATGTATTTAATGTTTCATTCTACATTCCAAACAATATTAACAAATTAGTTAATAATTCTAAGGATGTCATACCTATCAAGCAAAAAAGTAATGTCATATATCAAATTTTTTGTGATTGTATGCTATCATATATAGGTGAATCTAGGTGCAACATTGAGAAAAGATTGAAGGAACACAAATTGTTATCGGATAAGCGTGTAAAAATAAAAATAATGGTGATTTAATATCTTCTTCAGTTTTCTTTGATCATGAAAAAACTTGTAAACATAAATTTAAATTTAATTTTGAAAATGTGAAAATTCTTCATGAAGAGAGAAACCATAGTAAAAGAAAAATTAAAGAGGCAATTTTTATAAACAGGAATAAAACACATTTGATAAATCGACAAGCTTCTAACATTAAAATACGAGATTCGTGGAATTTGAATTGATGACGTTTGCTTCCGCTTTTAGTTTTTGAATTTAATAGCAGTTGAGGCAGGTTTGAAAGTAACCGAAAGTACTTCTGCGGATTTAAAGATTGTTTGAATTGTTTATAAACCGTTTAAAAATATTATTTCAATTATAATTACAATATTATTTTTAATTAACGGATATTTTTATTTATTTTACATATATATATATTGTACCTACTGAAATTTGAAATAAATTTCAATATATGATATAATGTCAATAATAAAAAAAAAGATATTTTTGTTTGAATTTAATAGTAAATATATTAACCTCAACTGTATTGGACTATTTGCTATGAAAACATATAATATTGGAGAGAAAGTGTTTATTATTAATTGTAGTTTGTAAAACTTGTGAAATGACCATATTCATTTAAAAAATGAATGTGTAAATACAAAGTTTATAGTATTGATGAAATTATAGTTCTTTATTTATTATTTGTATTTTTATTACTGCATTCACAACAATATTTAATATTTAATATTTAATGTCTCAAATACAGTATGTTGGTTATTTTATTTGTATAATATTGTATTGAAAAATATATGTAAAAAGTATATTTCCATTGTGGTATGAAAGAATGTAGTATAAACTGCTTTAGCTTTTGTTGGAGTGAATGAATCTTATTTGCATATTTAAAAAAATGTAAATATTTATTAGATGTACTAATTATAAAATATATATTTTTATTTGTTGTTATTATTGTGTAATAAGATTTTTACTTATAGGTCACTGGCTGAAGTTGAGCAAAGAGTTAATGCAGAGTGTGCTATAGTTTTTCTGATGTCAATAAAAAAAAAAAAATTTATAAAAAGACTAAGCAGATGAAACTCACTTTCTATCTTGGCTGCAATAGAAGTGAATCTAAGTTCCTTCATATGATTTTTTATTTTTTTGCTTTTGAAAGTTATGATTATTAGATGGATAGAATTATGGGGTGAAAGCAATAGTGTTCATTCATTAACTGGGCAGGTTTATCAGCAATTTGTAGGAGGTGACAATTTATTGAATGACGAAAATGATTCATAGTGTGTTTTTTAAAAAAACAACATCAGAATATTTATTTGCTTTAAAATGAATATTACCTACATTTCAATGATGGGATCAAAATGGTAACAACAGAAAAATATATACAAAAATTATGTTCACATGCTGATATAATTTTATGAACTTCATGGATTTTTTATACACAGAATAAAAATTGGTTCAATTGCCATAGCATTGTGATAGATGAAACTAGTATGTGTTTACTTGTAATGTTCTATGAATCATATATATGTTAAAGTCAAAGGATATTTCATTGCATCATCATGGATATAAACTAATAATGATACTTTTATAACATCTATACATCAAATTCATGCTAAATAAAGAATTAATTTGGAAATTTGAAAAAAATTGGAATTAACAAGATGTATTTCTAATGTAATAGCTTTTCATGTTAATTCTTCTTTTTCTGGAATTAAAAAAACATCGTCAGGTTGTGATTTAAGAAATAGACATTAGAAATATGGTACTATTTTGGGAAATGTCATATCTGAAAACAATTGATCAGGTCATGTACTAATATATATATATATAATGGTATAGGATATAAATGGCTGCAGAAAGGAGTTTGCTGTTAACTGAAAGCAGATTCTTGATTCCTCTTAGAGGCCTGAAAGGAAATGAGCAGGGTGAATTTCCTTTATATCCACTCCTCACATTTTTGTCATTGCAGCTGTTATTACTATGTGATTATTCATATAGTATATGAACATGAATGTGCTGCTTACCAACATGCATTAGCCAGTGTGGTGAATTTATTGGCTTTTTACCTCTGAGTTTGAGATCAAAAAACACCATGGACTTTCATCTCAGTTGCCTGATAAGACATAATGAATGTGTGTGTGTGTGAAATAAATTTTTTTTCTAATAGATATATATAATCATGACAGACAAAAATAAATCATGGTCCTTATTTCCAGGAGGCTGTAAAGTCACTAGCCAAGGCAGCAAGCAGTTGGTGTCCAAAGACAGAATGCTTAGAATCCCCTGATAGCAAACTAATGCTGCCATATGATGATGACTTTTTATTTAGACATTACAACTGCAGATCACTTTCAAGTAAAGGAAGATTGCAAGGATTAGAAGAAGAATTGTCTTATAGTAAATGGGTCATTATTGGATTTTGTGAAATTAGAAGGTGAAGTGACAATTGATTTAAAAGGTAGACAATACTCTATTACAAAGGCACAAATAGTGGAAGTACAAGTGGAGTAAGATTCATTATAAATAAAAAGTGAAAGAACAACATTGTGGAAATTGATGGTGTATCAGACAGAGTGGCCAGAGTAGTTATTCAATTTAATAGCAGATACCAAATGCAAATAATTCAGGTTTATGCCCCAACAACTTCTCATAGTGATGAAGTAGTAGAAGATTTTTATATGGATGTACAAAAGGCTTTTGATCAGACCAAACAACATTTTAAAATTGTTCTGAGAGACTTTAATGCTAAAATTGGTAAACAAATGAAAGATGAAAGTGCTGTAGGTAAATTTGGTTATGGTAATAAAAATGAGAGAAGATTTAAATTTGTGGAATTTTCAGAAAAAGAAAAACTTTATATTATGATTTTTTTTTTTTTTTTAGAAAAATGTTAAAAGGAAATCATTAACAAAAAATACATGTTTCAAGATTGTAATGTTCTTAATAAATTCAACACAGCAAGTGATCATTCATAAGTAAGATGTAAGATACATGTTAATGCAAATCTAGAGAGACAAACATTATTAAAAAAAAACAATATTCACAGTTGACATTCCTAATCTTCAGAAACATTTCAATTAATTAAAATTAGAATTTGCAAATCAGTTTCAAATATTAATAGATTTTGAATAGGATTCAGATTTGAATGAAATTAATAAGAAAATAACTGATACACTTTTAAAAACTGGAACAAAGATAACTGGTAGAAAAAAGCAGCAATTGACCAATAAAATTTCTACTGATACTAGAGAATTTATGACAAAAAAGGAATATGAAGATATATAAAAATGATTTATTAAAAAAAATTGAATATTTCAATGTTTGTAAAATGATGCAAAAAAAGTTGATAATGATATCAGAAAGTATAATTGTGAACTAGCAAGGGAAGTTGTAGAAGAGAATAAAACTCTCAGGAGTTTTGGTATTGGTAGGAAATTTATATCTGCAATAAGAAAAAAAAATGAAACTATTACTAAAAAGAGAGATGACATCATGAAATAGGTAGAAGAGTTCTATCAAGAATTATATAGTAATAAAGAACAAGTATATCCTACATCTATTATACCTTCTGAATTGCCCAGAATTTTAAATGAAGAAGTGAGATATGCAATTAAATTTTATGAAGATAGGAAAAGCTGCAGGTAATGATGGAATTATAATTGATATATTAAAAAATGTAGGTGAAGAAATGGGAATTTTTTTGGCAAAGTTATATACTAAATGTCTAATTGATAAAGTTGTACCAGATAATTGGAATGATTGGAAGAATGCAATATTAATACTTAAAAAAGGTGATAAAGAAGATATTAGAAATTACAGCCTATTAGCTTTTTATCAGTTTTATGCAAAAATTTTACCAAGATAATTATAACTCATCTACAGAGAACATCCATGAAGAGAACAAGCTGGATTTAAAAGTGATTTTTCATACAGTAGATCATATCCAAGTATTGAAAGAAGTTATAGAAATGATCAATGAATACAAGTTTCCATTATGCTTTGAATTTGTAGATTATGAAAAGGCATTTGATTCTATAAAATTTTCAAGCATTGGATCATCAAGATGTAGATCCAGGATATTGTCATTTTCTGAAGAATATTTATAAAAATGCAACAACAATTAGATTACATAATGATAGTAGGAAGGTTAACATTGAGAAGGATCTAAAACAGTGCGACTCCATAATTCCAAAACTTTTACAGCAGTTCTGAAAAGAAGTATTTTGTGAATTAAATTGGAAAGCTAAAGGAAAAACAGTAAATGGAGATTTTTTAAGTCATTTAGATTTTTCAAACATAGTTTGTTTCAGGCCTTCAGGAAATGCTGTAAAATTTATCAGATGAAAGTAAAAAAGTAGGTCTAATAGTAAATGTTAAAAAAGACTAAAGTAATGTTCAATGGAATTTCACAGAAAATGAAAATAAAAATTGATTATGATGAGTTAGAAGAAGTTAATAATTACAAATATTTTGGTCAGATTATTACTACAGATGAAACATAATGGATAAAATTAATTATAGAATTGAAGGTGATTGGAGTGGTTTTGCTAGAAATAACTTAATACTAAAAGAAAATATGTCTATGACTTTGAAAAGGATATTATCTATGGATCTGGGACTGAGACACTTAATAGAAGAGCAATACAAAGACTTCAGATCATTCAAACAAGTATGGAGAGATGCAGTAGTTAGAAATAACAAGAAGAGATCGAAAATGCAATATATGGATAAAAAAAACAAATGGGTGTTACTGACATTGTTGAAAGAATTAAAAATCTGAAATGGAGTTGGACTGGACATATTGCTAGAAGAGATGATAATAGATGGCCAATTGAAATCTTAAACTGGATTCCATGAGATTGTAAAAGCCCCCAAAAAGACAACATGTTAGATGGGTGTATGGAGTAAGAAAGTGTGCACAGTGATGTGGAGCAGAGAGGCTATAGATCAGAGAAAATGGACTGAACTTGGAGAGACCTTCATCCTGTAGTGGATTGATAATGGTTGACAATAATGATGATGACAATTTAAATTAAATAAAGATTTATTTTACATGCTTAAGTTAATTAAAGTATAAGAAAGTTATGTTTTTCTAAATTCAAATTTATATTTCACAAGTTAGTAATTATTAGTTTAATTTTAAAAAAATATTTGTTTTTTATTCTTAGATTATAAGTTAATCTCAAGTATTTATTTTTATTTTATTCTCTTAGAATAATATGAGCAAATAGGTAGATTTATCTTTAGTATATTTTTATTTCCATTGTCAACATTTTTTTTATATATGAAGACTAAGAATGTGCTTGACTTTCTTATATTTTGAAAAGTATATGTTTTACAACACATCAGTGTTACCATAAATATACATTTTTAATTTTAGCTTTTTATAGATGAAATTCAATATTCAATCATCTATTTAATTTAAAAGAATTAATGTCTATTGAAAATCTATATGATCTGCCAACAATATGAATTTGTAAGTACTGCATAATAAATGACATTTTTTATATTATTTCTTATAATGACATAATTCATAAGGAACCAGTGTTTTAAAAGTGAATACATTCATTTCCTTTACAGTGATTTTTTTTTGCCACATAAGAAATTGTATACATTTGTCCATCTACATATGAAGTAAACATTCAACAAAAACTGACTAATTAAATTCAAATAACTTATTACCATTACTTTTATTATCTGTATGTGATAATTTAGTAAAATATTTTTGTCAAATATTTTTTTTATTTCTTAAGTCTATTTTTACCTACTAATTTATAGATTATTATTATTATTATATGCCTTAATATAGATGTTAACAATAAATATAATTTTTAAAAACTATTCATTTCTTTATATTTATGCAATTTATATAAACTAATAATTTATTGATTTGATACAAACTTCTTTACATTTTAAGCTTTATATTTTTTATTTAGATTCCATTTTTTATTTACTTTAACTTTCATATTTTGTCTTTTTAAGCTTTCTTTACATAAAATTATAAATATGGTAAATCTTACAACATTTTTGTTACATACTTACATAGTAGAATTGTGTGAATTGCAATATTAGTTCAAAGCCATTTTGTGATGTCAAAATTGATAGTTAATAGCAAATCTTATGTGTTTTTAATATCATATACACTTTTGTAAGTATATTTAATCACTGTTATAATGTGAGCAATTGATTAAAGACAGAATGACAGACTCAGGGTTAAAAATAACTGACTCAAAGTTCAATTCATCACTTCTGATGTCATCTAGCCATCAGTTTATTTTTATATCAATGTTATTTTACATAACAGAGACCTTTATATTTGAAATTTGGTTTTAAGTCTTTGTTCACATGCTGAGGTTTATGGATGATGATGATGATGATAATAATAATAATAATAAATAACAATAAACAGCCACTCAAATATGTATATAGTTATTTCAATCCCCTCCCCCTCTGACCCAAAAAAGAAGTGTGAGAGAGAACTACTCGAAGTTTTACAGTGATTATACAAACTAATTTCTGATCTACAAATACGTTCACATTTAGAACAAGCTTTTCCATTTTCTGGTTGTTTGCTATTTTACAATGTCTTAGTCTCCTTAGCAAAAAATTGTTTCTTTCTGAAATACTTTAATGTCATGTTTAATTGTAGCTCTCCATTGCATTCTACTCTTTGCTATACTTCTCAATGGAAACAATTAACATTGCACTTTTTCAAATGTCATTGAGATAATCAATATAAAGTAGGTAAGATCTACTTCTTCTATGAGATTCACATTCAAGTTCTTCATAAAATACTCTTTAAAGAGTTTTCTATTTTTCATTCATTGTCCATGTTGTTTGCAATGAAGTGATTTTACAATAAAGGACTCAGTAGTATTTTATCCAACAAGCTAAAGAACATATTGATTGAATTTAAGATTTTGCCATTGTATTTTTAAAATTTTATGGAGCATCTTCAAATGAAACTTTTCTAATGCTTTTATATTGTGATGATAGGGTTTACATGTTTCATATTCATATAATAAACTAGGTAAAATAATAGCTTTATATGAAGCTAAACATAGTTATAACAGTTATTTCCCTATGATAAAATGCTCTATTTTTTAACTTGTTAAAAACAACAGCAACACATTGGAGTCTGTCTTGATCTCAATAATTATGTTCACCTTTCTACTTATAAAACTACCAAAATATTTAAACTGATGTACATTCTCAATTTATTAACTATCCAAGTTCAAAGTTTCTGAGGGTTTTTCTTCTGTTACTGGCTAATAAGAATTTGGGTTTTTGAGTCAAAATCTGGCAAAAATAACATAATACTTATCATACTGTAAATCCAAAATCCAAAAATCATCAATGTTCTTGTTTTTATTTTTATTCAATCCAAATTAGAAATTGTGTCACATCGGTATTGTATTTTGATCTGTGTCTGATTAAACAACAAATAAACAATTCCAAAGACCACTGTTATAAAGATTGAAAATAATGTTGGAGCAAGTGCATATTCTTGTTTAACACAAGTTATTTCAATGCCTAAGTTTTTCACCTGTAGTAATAGTACTTTATCTCATTCACTCATGTAAAAGTTATATAATATGAATGAATTTTGCTGGGCAACCAACTAATCTCAAACAATACCATAGACTTGTCCTATTAATTAAATCAAATGACTTTACTAAATCAATAAGAATATATAAATCATTCTATTTCCAATACTATTCTTGTATTTTCCTGGAAATAAAAATCATGTCTATAATGTTTTTTTTGATTTCCTAAACCCACATCAAATCTCTTGGTAACCATCTGTCTATAATTAGAACAATCTATTTAGCAAAAGTGTTGAAAGTACTTTTGCTATAATGTATAATAATGATATTTCATGATAATTACCATGATCTTATCTATTTCCTTTGTTTTTAAAAATTGAAACAGTTAAAGCATCATTAAGATCAGATGGCATAAGTTCAAGAGTCCAGATATTCTTAATTTTTGAAGCTAACATATCACTTCCTTATTTTAAAACTTCTTCAGGTATTTCATCACGATCTGCAACTTTTCCATTTTTAATATTATAAAGATCTACTTTGACTTTATTAAGTTGAATATCTTTATCAAAATCTAAATGAATAGTAGATAAAATGGATATACCATTAAAAAATAGTAACATCAATTTGCATGACATTATTCAAAATATGAACAAAATACTCTTTCTAACTTCAAAATATCATGTCATCATATAAGAGAGTGTCATTTCTGGATTTAATAAAACAGTTATACCATTTCTCAGAACTATATGTTGCTTTCAATGTACCAAAAACAAATCTAGAATACCCATGATCAGTGAATATCTATGTCTTCTTCACAGTTTTAATCCACAATCCACCACTCATTTCTAAGCCTTTTTGTCAGTCATTAAAGTTCTTTCTTAAGATCTTTTATATTTTTTATGAAGTTCCACATTTAATTTATTATTTTGCCAAATGGAGAATGCCACATGTTTCTTTTTAATTAAATTACAAATAATACAATTATTATCAGAAAAATAGTCATGATTCTTCTTTTTAGTGAACCCAATGATAGATTTATTTTTATCCATAACACATACTTTAAGGGAATTCCATGCTTCAGTTATATGATAGTACTGAAGATCCAAAGTAGCAATTTTAGTGTTTAATAGGTTTTTAGTATTTAGTACATTTTTTTGTAGAATGAACATCAATTTTCTAATGAATATGATTGAAATAATATATATTTTCAATACAACTATCATTTTAATTCTGAAGTATAATAATCTGTGATCTGTCCAACAATCTGTGCTAGTAACTGTTTGAGTAATATGAACTCTTGTATTCTGCTCCTAACTATAATATAATCTATTAAATGTCATTGTTTTGAGCATGGATGCATTTCTGTCCCTTTGAAGCAGTTCTTCTGCCTAAATAAAATGTTTGTGACAGTAAGTCCATGTATTGTCACAAATTTAATAATAACAAATCATTTGAATTTACAGCCTTAATACCATTATTTCCATAATTTTGGTTAAAGTATACTATTTAAACCAACACATGCATTAATTCCTTAAGAAGAAAAAAATGCCCTTTTAATGATATTGTTGTAATAATGCTACCCAACAAGGAATAGAAAAATTTTTCTGAATAAAAAGTTGGAGCAAAGATACTAAGAAATTGAGTCATAGTAATGCTATACAAGGTGAGTTTTAAGAACTTTAACTTTTTATTGATGCAATGATGAGTTTAACAAGAGAAGATAGTAAATTAAATTTTATAGCAAATTCAACACTACACATCCTTTGTTCTGGACTAAATTAGCCTTTTCAAAAAGATATGTATCCATCTGTCCTAGTACATGTCCTTTCTCTGTGAGATCAAGTTTCATTAAGAGCAGATATATCAAACACAAATCTTTCCAGTTTCTTAATCACAAGTGCATCATCCATTATAATCTTGAAAGAGTCTGTATAAAATAAAATTTGCACATTCCATGAACCTATGTTAATATTAGCTTCAAATTATGGGGGCTAAGAAAGTAAAAAATCCCATAATATACCACTCCACTTAAAGTTAGTGACTCGGTATTGGTCAGAACACCCCATGTTAGCAATCAACTAAGAAATCACTTTAAAAAATTCCTTAGTCTTTATGAGGGTCTATATCAAATTAAGTGCAAAGTGGGAAAGAATGCATTTATACTTACCACACCAGAGAGAGTAAAAGGGACTTATAATGCAAGGGGTTTAATCCCCTACCCTTCCAATAGATAAAAGTTAACAGATGGAGTTATTATTGAGAGCACTCTGAAGTGTATGGTGTAATTCAAAGAGATGATCTTGAGTAGAAAATTATCATTGTTCTAATAAAAATAGATTAAATATTTGTAAAAATATTTGATCAGTGTATAAATTAATGAGTAAAATATTGATAAAGTTAATATTTATAATTTGTGAAAGTATATCTGATAATGTTTAGGTAATTTAAAACTTTTTTTATTGGTAGGAGGAGGATAACTGCATTCTTATAATTGGTGCAGATAGTTTAGTTAGAGTTTGAAATGTAGCTATTTTTAAAAAAAAATATTAGGTAATTTTCTAATATATAATTGTGATTATATAGATAGTAGGAGTTCAAACTCAGTAAATAGAAGCCAGTAAAGATATATTAAGTAGTTTAAAGTCATTTTAAGATAAATGAAGTAATAAAATAATATAGTAAATTATTTAAAAAATAAGATTAATTTATATTTATTATATTCAATAGATATTACAACCATATAATAGTTTAATATAGTAATAAATATTTTATATAATGTGTTCAAAATATTTATTTTATTTGAAATATTATTTGGATAATAAATAATTTAACACTAATGTATAATGTTCTGAAAGTATCTAATGATTAGATGTGGTGTTGTTAATGTGTGAGCTTTAAAGAGTTAGGAAAATAAAACTTTGATTTCTAGCTTGTTAACAAAATTTGATACATTTCAAAAGTTGGAAATATTAAGTCTAAAAATAATGTTTTAAAAGTAATAATTGAAATTATTATTATGTTGTTTAAATATAATATTTTGTTTTCAAAATTAATATTTTTAGAGTCATTAAAATATTTAAATTGTTTTATAAAGATATTTAATATTTAGTTAAAATATTTAATATTTAAAGTATTGAATAATCTGATAATATTTAATAAATGATGACTCATAGTTTTAAAAACTTCATCTTAAAAGATAAAATTGATTTAGTTATGTAAATTAACAAGTTTTTAAAATCATAATTAACCAATGAAATGCTAGATTAAGCCAATATAAAAGCAGAGGTTCAATCCTGTCTAGACAGTACAGTGAAAACAAAAAGTAGTGAAGTAGAAAGTGAAGTACAGTACAATGAAGTGTTAATAAGTGATTTTGAAGTTTATAATTAATTTTTTTTAATTATAACAGTAGTAAATTTATTACTATTTTCTTTTAAAAAAGTTAGAAAATATAAATTTAATAATTATTTTAAAATAATGACTGAATAAACACAAAAGTTCCCTATCAGAGGATTCTACTTGAAGTTTAATTTAAAACTACAATAATTTTCATGGAACATGATAATAGTTATTTAAGTGTAGGAATAATATGCACCAAATGCCAAAGAGTATTCTACAACAGGACTGAAGGAAACATATGTAAGAACTTTAATTTTTATATAACTAATATGTTTAAATGAATGAACATTTATTTTTAATAACTTTTTCTTATTATAATGAAACTAGTCTGTCAAGGAAATTTAAGCTAGCAAGGAAAACAAATATTTATGGAAAATCTTACTTAAAATATTAAATTTGAGAAGAGGAAAAGAAAAGTGAACATTGTGCATTTAAGTTTAAAAACTAAAATTAAAGATTTTTTTATGATGTGCCAGAATATCTGTTTGTTATATGAACATAAATAATACATCCTATATTTAATTTATCTTCAAAGTTTAATCTAAATGTATTTTACATGTGAGAAAGACCCTTTTAAAACAAAATGGAAAGAAAATGACTGTAGGCTGTTTTCTTTTGAAAAGATTTATTTGTGATAAAATCAATAAATAAACTATGCTTTGAAATGATTTTATTTAAAATAAATTAATTATAATGTAACTATTCTGAGGATTTATATCATATCATTTAATTCATGCTTGGATGATATAGCTATCACCCTACCTAGAAAAATAACTTGTTGAAATATATGCATTTTTGTAAAAAAAATAAACATTTTGGATATCTTTTAAAAATATATCTATTTTTAGCTAATAAAATATGGATGTCTGCTGAAAAAATAAATGGGCATTTTTTATATTCTATAATATTCTACCAATGTTTTGACTAATGGAAATAAAATGCAAATATTATATATGAGCCAAAATTATCACGATATGTAATAAATAACAGTTAAAATGATTGGAAAATACATATATAGTAAAACACTTTATTTTACATAAAAATGGATCCTTAATTATTGTTTGATTAAGTAATTGTGTGCCTGGAGAGATATTCAGAAAAAGACTAAAATAAACATTTATTTTCCCCAGGATAACCAATATTTCCCCCAGATTCTGCAGGATTTAATTTCTTTAGTTATACATTTTATAAAATGGTGCCAGGAGAGAATAACTTTTGTTCAAAACTGTCTATCCATAATTAAGCAATGGGGGAAGCATTTTTAAGAGTGTTGAATGGAGGATTTCTGAGGAGTGTTCAACTTACAAGTACAAGAGAAAGTTTTCATAACTTTTAAAACTTTCTCATTATTTAGTTTAATGTTAATATTTTAAAAATAGTATTTTAAACTAACCTAATGTATATTTAAAAATTTTTAATCTTAAGATAAATTAGTTTTTTTTATTATGTTAAATATAAGTAAATCATTTATTTTATATAGCGCAATGTTTTTTATAAATTGTAATATTTAAACAGCATTAAGCTGTTGCACATGCGCTTTGCAGATTTTAACTATAAATGAATGAATACTAACACTTCAACCACATGATAAAGTCTTTGGAAAAGATAGAAAATGGGTTTTTCAGAAATTAATTTTCTGACAGGTAATTAATAATTATAATTTGTTTGAAGGTACAAAGAAGCAGATCACTGATTTATGATTTCAATAGTTGTTGAGATCTTAGATAATCTTATTTATTATTTATATTGTATTGTTTTGATATTTTTTGAATGACATATTTTAAAATTAATATTTTATATTAGTATTACCATATTGCTTGAATATTGATCATTCTAGTAAATCTTTGATATAAGTATTACTGTGTATAGTTTTATATAAAAAATGAATGCAAGTGAATGCTTTAAAATATCTAAGGATATTTTAAAATATTTGTGTATCATAAATGCTTGAATATGTCCACATTTTATAACATAGCTGAGTTATTAATGTATTATCATTATGAATGGTATCTGTTGGGGTACAAAGAAATATAAAAATATTGATCTCTAAATTATATAATGTAATAACAAATGAATAAATGTATAATATTAATGTATGGGTTATTGAAATAATTTGTGCTTGAAAAAACTTTTTAAAACCATCTTGAAATGAATTTTAGATCTTTGTTGTTTTTCAGTAACATTGCTTGGAAATTATTTTAGAATGTGGCTTGTATATTTTTACATTGTTAATAGTGTTATTCAATATGTGGAGGATATAGGATGGTGATCAGGAGAGTAATTGTTATTGACATCCTAGGTGTTTATGGATATGTTTGAAAAGTTGTTATGTATGAGCTACATTATCATACTTTAAATTTATTAAATACACAGGTAACCAAGGACTGTATAGTATTTTTTCCATGGACAGTTACATTTCCCTTATAGTCAATATTACCTAAACAAAGCCATGACATGAATTTTAGGTGCCTGATAAATATGGATGTATTATTTTTTAGCACTGTATCCATGATAATATTTTCTTACTCATTTGAGTTATTATTGTTATTACTACATATCCTACACTATAATTGCTATCTATCACCACAGGAATAACCTTGTAGAGAATTTTAAGAGGTGGTAAAGTAATGACTAAACTGTTAGAAGTTGGAAGTTTATGTAAAGGCAAGATGAAATTTAAAAATAACTTCTATCACAAATGATATTGAGATATTTAATGCTTGACATAATATAAAAAAATAGGAGAGAATTTATTAATATTCCCACAAATATTATAAGTACTAGAGATCATTGAACTTAAATAAATGCATATTGAATTGGGATGAAAGTGAGAATAATGAAAGAATGATTTGAATCTACAATAAATGTAATATATATAAAAATACACCAAAAATAAAATATCAAGCAATATGATTTATTGATAGTTTTTAAAACTTTGCTATAAAAAAGATAAGCCAATTTAAAGTAGAGAAAACCCATATAGTTTTATTTTAAGTATTTTTTCCATAAGTAGTTAATCTGCAGCGGGAGGTGTTAATATTTTTCTTTATTTACATTTTTTTGACATTAGAATATCAGATTATAATAAAATGTTAATAATTTGCTGAATTGCATAGGAAATATTTTAATAATTTAAAATATATATTTTTTATTGTGTGTTGAGTTTAGACAGGTGTATTTTAGATCTAAAATCATATTCCTTAATTACATACTGATAAATATATTTTAAGATATGATAAATGTAGCATTAAGTTTTTTTAGAAATTAGGATGTTTATTGTAATTATTTCTCACCACAAAACAATAGAATATTATTGTTTTTATTAACTAAAGATAATATATCATCATTATTTTGTAAGATTTTGTTGTATTTTCGATAGTGGAAATGAAGACTATCTTATTTTTATTTACTTGTAATATTTGTTGCATAAATATTTTTAATTTTAAATAATTCTAATTTTTACATTAATGTTTGTAAATATTTTTTTTTATATAATTTTGTAGTATAATAGTTATAATGTTGTTTAAATTTAATAAAATTGTTAATGTTTTTTAGGTACTTTGTTGTTGGAGTTTTGATTTGTTTGCACGTCATTCTTTGATTCTTCATTCCACATGCATGATCCATAAGAAATTAATGGTTTTAAACATTATTTATTCACATGATTCATAAAAATTGCTTAAAATATTATTTCTAGTATATTTGATTGAATAATAAAGTATATAATTATTATTATTGTAGAAAATATGATCCTTGGTGGTTATTTAAAATGATCCAGCTCCAATTTAAGGTATTTAACATTGTTATTATGTCATAAAATATATTATATTTTATGAATATCACATGAATAAATAGAAGGTTGTACAATGTTTTTCTCAGAATCATATTATTTTATTTATGTTTTATTATTAAACATTAATATATAAATGGATTTAATGTTAAGAGTCATTAAGTATCTTCGTTGTTTGTTGTTATTATTTTTGTAAGGGTAGTTAGATATTATGTAAAATCCCTCATCATGTTTAACTACAGGGTCTTCATTAATTTATTTTAGTATTAGTGTTAGAAATAAACCTGAGATTATTTTTAAAAGCATTGTAAAACTTGTATTAAAAACTAATGAATAAGAATTATCAGTTGATGTTAAATTTTAAATTAGTACTTTTAAATAATAAATCAATTAAGCCAATGCACATGAGCTTTAAAGATAAATGAATACTTTCACTTTTCCTGACACAAGATATAGTATTTTAGAGAGGATGGAATGAATCCACCCATCCTGACTCAAACATTTATGTATGGGCAAATCTTAAGTGTATGGAAATGAGAGCATGAAGATGTTAAGCAATCACTTTAAATTACATTTGTTATGTTTGAACGAATGACGCTTGCAAAATCTTTACAATTTACGACATGTCATTCTTTAGTTGAAATTAAACATATATAATGAGATATTATTTTATATAGCACTAAGTTTTTATACTGTAATAGTGATATTAGTGATTAAGCCAATGCACATTAAAGATAAACTATAAATGAATACTCTCACTTTTCCCAACACAAGATATAGTATTTTAGAAAGGATGGAATGAATCCATCCATCCTTTTGACCCAAACATTTATGTATGGGCAAATCTTAAGCATATGAAAATGAAAGCATGAAGGTGTTAAGCAATCACTTTAAATTACATTTGTTATGTTTGAATGGATGGGTGGATTCATTCCTTCCTTTCTAAAATACTATATCTTGTGTCAGGAAAAGTGAGAGTATTCATTTATAATTTATCTTTAAAGCACATGTGCATTGACTTAAAAATCGCTAATATCACTATTATAGTATAAAAACATAGTGCTATATAAAATAATATCTCATTATATATGTTTAATTTCAACTAAAGAATGACATGTCATAAATTGTAAAGATTTCGCAAGCATCATTCGTTCAAACATAACAAATGTAATTTAAAGTGCTTGCTTAACACCTTCATGCTTTCATTTCCATACACTTAAGATTTTCCCATACATAAATGTTTGGGTCGAAAGGATGGGTGGATTTATTCCATCCTTTCTAAAATATTCTATTTTCTGTCGGGAAAAGTGAGAGTATTCATTTATAATTTATCTTTAATGTGCATGTGCATTGGCTTAATCACTTATATCAGTATTACAGTATAAAAACATAGTGCTATATAAAATAATATCTCATTATATAATAAGTCAATGTAATACTTTATTAATACTACTTATAAAATACAATATAACAATTCATCAATTGCTAAAACAGAGAATCATTAATATAAATAAAATAACTATTGCCAAGCACTTTCAACTCCTACGAGTTCTTATCAAGGCAGTAAAAAACTGCTGTTTTCTCCTAAGCAATAAGTTCAACATTTCATTGCATTGGCCAGGAACAACTAATCAATTTTGAGAGATATATTGCTTGTTAAAGAAATGCCACAGGATAAGATATCTTTCATTGTGGATGTTTTAGATTGGATAAGCAATGATATTGTGGCAGCACGTGGTAGTTATTTATATAAGATAGAAAAAGGATGGCCAATGGGTTTAGCTGTGAGTGGTTTGTTAAGTAGCTTATTTGTAAATAATATAGAAGTAAATTGTGCATTCCATATTGATAAATAATGAGAACACATTGTATTGTAGACCTGTGGATAATGTTTTAATATACGGGCAACCGGACATTACAAAACAAATTTTGATAGTTTGTAGAACCAGGATTGTTTAGTGTGGACAATGAGGGAGAACATTTCTGGTATTAAATACCTGGATTTGCAAATATCATGTGTGGATAATAGATTAGTATATAAAATGGTTGTAAAACATATAGATAAAAGAGGTTATATTAATCCAAAATCTAATGTTCCTTTAATACACAAATAAACTGGTTTTAGAGCTTTTTTAACACATAATCAATGACTCTGTTCAACTGAAATGTTTAAGGAAGATAATATAAATTGTTGTATGCAAGATTTGATAGAAGTTGGTTATAATAAGCATAAGCTATTATCTATTGTTTTGGAACATTATAAACAACATTATAATAGTGAGAATATAAATGTGAATAATAAACCATGGATGTTATTAGTTTTTATTTCCAATATTAATAAAAATATGAGTTTTAATTCAGGATTTCTGGTTAGCATGGAGACTTCCACCTAATCTTAATAGATTAATAAATAATTCTAAGGGAGTAATAAGTAAAGAGGATAAAAGCAGTGTTGTGTATTCTATTAGATGCCCACAGATAAATTGTAGTGCAATATATATTTGTGAAACCAAGACAAATATTAAATATCACCTTCAACAACATAAATATACATATATTAGAGCAAGGGAAGATGATACAGTTTACTCGGCTTTTTATGTTCACCAAAAAAGTACAGGCCATATATGTAGTCCAAAGGATTTTGCAATATTAATGCATGAAACATGATAAAAAATGCAAGATTAAAGAATCTTATCTTATACAAAATTCATCTTGTGGTATCAATTCAAAATTAACCAGTTTTCCGATTAATTGTTCTTGGCCAATGCAATGAAATGTTGAATTTATCAGTTAGGAAAAAATAGGAGTTTTTTACTGTCTTGATAAGGACTTGTAGGAGTTGAAAGTGCTTGACAATAGTTATTTTATTTATATTAATGATTTTCTGTTTTAACAATTGACAAATTGTTATATTGTATTTTATTAGTACTTTTATTAAAGGAGTAGTAAAAAATTCATTGTTATTTCTATAATAAAGTTGTAAATTGTATGTTAGGATTATTATTACATGTGTGTTTAAACACATGGGAGTATTACATGGTAGTTTTGTATGTGAATTTAATGCCATTGAGAATGTATCTTTAGGGATGATTCTCAATGTTTAAGCCATTGTACCTTGGTGAATGTCTTATGTGAAGAATTTTATAATTGTATTTGTTATTATTAATCAAACCATATTTTGTATATAGTAATGAGTTAGTCATAAATTAAATTTATTAGTAAAATAAATGAGTTGAATATTTTAGTTGGAACACTAATTATTTACTGTGAACTTAAATATTATTATATTTTAGTTTAATAAGTTTTTTATAATTAATTATTTAATGTATGTAAATAAATCATTTTTTATAACGTGATGTTTGTAAACTGTAATATTTAACACAGCATTACGCTGTTGCACATGCGCTTTGAAGATTTTAACTATAAATGAATGAATACTAACACTCAATCACATGATAAAGTCTTTGGAAAAGATAGCCATCTTTTCCAAAGACTTTATCATGTGATTGAGTGTTAGTATTCATTCATTTAGAGTTAAAATCTTCAAAGCGCATGTGCAATAGCGTAATGCTGTGTTAAATATTATAGTTAATTATTATAAAATATTAATTTTATGAGATATTATGTTAGTAGTGCAGGGGTCCCCAACTCTATGCCTGCAGGCACCATGGCACCCGCAGACCATTTTGTGTGTGCCTGCTGCTATTCGAACATGATAAAAAATTATTTATCTGATACAAATAAATTTAATTTTTAAAATTTCTTATAAATTATTGTTTTATATTGTAATCAAATTGTAGGGCATACTATACTTTTACAACATAAAAATATAAACGTTAATTGTATGTTAAAATTTTATTTTTAAAATAAATATTTTTTTGTACATTATGTGTATTATTAATAATATCCAACTATAAATTTACATTGAAAAAATAAATGGTGCCCGCCAAACTGGTTAAAAAAATAAATGGTGCCCGCCACCTGGCCGGTATTATAGAATGTGCTTTTAAGTGCAAATAGGTTGGGGACCCTTGTAGTAGTGCATCCTGGGCTAGTCAGAATAGTATTTAATTTTAATAGTCATTAGTTATATAAGTTTACTATAGTTATATCCTAGTTAGCTGGATTATTTAGTTGAGTTTTTTTAATTGATGGGTACAATATATATATTACAAAAAAAATCAAGTCAGATGTCACATGTGAAGCTATAAATATCATCTCATCTATTTACACTTTACCTAGTGCTAATGTTAGTAGCACTAGTATGGGTTTGAACCCAATCATATTTGTTAACTGACACACGTCTCGCTTCAGGCGGTAGTATATGTATAATTTATAATCAATATTTATAATCAATATTAATTTTTTTTATCTGATTCATATTACATTAATTTATATTAAAGCCTCTTTATAATAGTCATTTATTTTATAATATTTGTAGAAAAGTATATTTTTGTAAAATTATTCTATAAATTTCTTATTAAATGTAAGTGTTTAAAGCTATCCTATTATAAAATTTCTTATTTCTAGAATAGAATAAAATCCTAAAATTTCTGTGAATAAAATTTACATTTTTCTTTAATCTAAATCACAATTAAATAGGATTTGTTTAATACGATGTCTTGTGAAATTTAATGAAGATGATAATCAGAGTTGTGTTATTGTTTTTTTTAATTAGCAAATGAACCCTTTGGGCATGTTTTAATGCAGGATTGTAGATTTCCCACCCTGGAAGATGCTGACCACAGAGAAAGTCATCAGAAAATGTCATGTACATTGGATCCTGATAAATAAGGCTGAATCATACAAATAGCTAAATTTTGGCTGTTCTCAGAGTGATCTTACTTCAAGCCAGTTTAAGTTTCACCTAAATTATGTCAGGGTAAAGTAGAAGGCTGTTCACTTTCTGTGCTCTATCTCCACCTGCTCGATGCCACTCCAGTGCTGTCAACGTCTAGCCTGTGATGCTGAATAAATCAAGAAAGCCTGCCTTCATAAGCCTGTCTCCAGCTATGTTTTGAGGTAACTCCATTTCCCGCAGGCCCCCTGATCTTTTAACAACATTGATTTTAAATTAATATTAATCTATGATTAGTTTATACCCATTTATTTGCTCTAAAATATTTATATGTAATGTCTATACATTTTTTTTTAAATACGTCATTAACTTTATTTTTATAAAATCTAACCATTTTAATCTTAGTAGAACTCCATATTATTTTGATATAGCAATTTATTTTAATAAACAAAGGCAAAACTCTCCATACAGTATATAGAGATGGTGATCATGTGATGTTTAGCAATTTATTTTAATGTTGACTTAGATAAAGCTGCCAAGTTAAGTACAAAATTCAACGAGCATATTACAACCCTAGTTTATTATTTTCTCCATTCAAAATTATTGCAGGAGATGTACATTTTCCATTAAGTACTTAATAGATGAAGCTCATTTAATTTTGTATGTTTGCTATTTTGGAAATGATTTAAATGATAGGAATAGTCTTAAAATTTTAAGTTTTTTATTTATCAATTAATCTTTACCGTAATCATTTCTCAAAAGAAAATGTAATTTATTAAATTATTTAAGCAAAATACATCACATTTTCCTAAACCAAACTTAGCTCTTTAGGTAAAATCTATTATAGAGATTTTAAAATTAATTTTATCAGTATTTACATTATATATCTCATTTGCATTTGATCTTTAGCGCCTACACATTAATTATCATGCAGGATTTGTAAAATCTCACCAGAATTGAATTTGTGTTTTATATATATATGGTTTATTTTAATGTTTTGTTATATAAACATCGTTTATTTATAAAGTCTAAGCCATGAGAGATTTTAAAGTTTGAATATGTGGGAAAACAATCTACTCCTTAAAATTTGTTTTTAATTCTCACTGTTTCTTGTATACTATACTTTCTTAAGTTTTATTGATTGCTCATGGATTTTGTGGACATTCCATTATGCTAGAGAGTTAACTATTTAAATCAGGATTAAATTCACAGTTGTTTACACAATATATATATATGTATGGTATTATGTACTTTATGGTTACAGTTATTCACTAGTCATTATTAATGTTCATGCTTTGCTACTTAACTCTCGGGACCTGCGGAAATTTAAATATGACTAATCCAATAGTATTAGTCTCCCATAAAAGTAGATGTATTTCCTACTAGGGATTTCCCTTGTCCAGATTCTGCCATTAAAATGTACATGGGCATGCATGGATAAATGATCCCAGCACATCAACTTTTATTGTTATGCTGAGATATGTTTTGGTCGGCGGGCCAGCATATCCTCTCAGTCATTGATTTCTCTTAGCAAAGCCTCTTTGAGGATCATAAATGACCCCATGTGTTCTTTTATTGTAGCCATAATATCATACCACCTTTAGCATTATTTAGTTATTCTCTATTTATAAACTGGAATGCTCTCTCTACTGTGATGGCATGTCTCTTATTAGCAGTCCAGTTAATTAATTAATCACATATCATATAGAATTGTTATTTATGTAAGATAAACATTTGTTTTCCCACATTCATAACTTACAAACTATTTAAATGTAATAATGGTCTAACACAACTCATTCATTTTATAAGTTTATTGAGGGCTAAAATGATGGATTATTGTTGATTCATACTTGGCAGACCGCTTAACCAATTGTTTATATTTAGTAAATAAATGTATTATATGTTTGGCCGCATCAAAACCTAATTTGTATCATAATTTGATCGCAATTGCTGATGAAATTGAAACTGCTGTAATATTTATTAATTACAATGTTATATGATTTATTTAATGAATTTTTTTGTGAGTCCAAAACATTTAACCAAATTGACTATTTTGTATTTATGACACTTATATGTATAATAAATATATATTATATGAGTACTTTGAAATCTCAGTTTGTTATTATTCCGAATCTTAACATAGATCCCTTTCATTGGTTATAAGATATTATGGGTTTAAATTCATTTCTTTTGTTATGTTGCCATGAAGTTATTATTATTGCAGTTCAAATCAATCAAATCTTCAACTTATTTAAATTATCAATCAATGTTAGGTATACTCCACACCATTATTCAAGTGTAATAAATTTAGATAAGTATTAAATAATGAAAGTTAAATCTGTTGTTTAAGTCATGTGTGAACCCTGACATCTAGTTGGGATGGAGTGAGAATGAAACTTTCCAGGATTATCAAAAGCATTGTTCGTGTAGTCATAGACCCTGGAGCACTAGTAAATAGGTTGATATTTGGTATTGTTCCTGACTTGTGTATCTTGCACATACTAGATGGATATACATTTGCTTGGATTCTAGTTCTTGTTGAATGAACACACGATTTTGACCAGTATGCATGACCTAATTTAAACAAGTTTGTATTACAAATGTTATATAAAGAGCTCTTTATATATATATATATGCTTACCTTTAATAATATCACTGCCTTTTGCTTCACCACTACTGCTCATATTATTAATAATATTCTTATTATTTTTACCACTAAAATGAGTAATCTGACAGGTGTGACCACCTAGTCAGTCTGTTTAATACAGTCTACTTTTAGATCACATTTTAGACCTTCCATTTCTGTGGTAAACAGAGAGATCCCTAAGTAGAGCTGTCAAAATAACTAATATTTTCTAACCAAAATTCTTGTCACACTTAAATCCTTTTCCAAACTGACTCATTCATGATTGTTGTCTGAGTAAAGATCACAAGTAAAAACTGCCAGCCTACTAAACCTATTCCCTCATTCCTTTCTTAATTCTTGAGATCTTGAGCTAAAAAGAAAATAAAAAAGAAGAAAAATGGAGTATCAAATCATAAATGCTAAGTGTATATTTAAAGGATGGTAATATTGTTGCACAAATACATAATCTCATTATTACACTTATTATAATGAGATGTCTGATGGCACTCAAGCTCACAATATCTGGGTCCTACAATAACTTAAGTGTCTGAAGAAGTAAAAGTGGATAGAAAAGATTTGCTTGTATTGGAAATAGTATCTAGTGTTTGATAAACTAACATTGTATATCCTATAAGGCAGCAGGAGTTGCCCTAGATAAATGCCATTCCACTATCCCCTATTTAGGGATCCTGTCATAGCTACACATGCATATTGTATTTGCATTGTGGACAATAAGTTCACGTATGTTGAGTGAAATAGAAATCATGAATATGGTAAGGAAATACAGTACAACTTTTTATATTTTAGCATTTGTTTAAATGTTCAGTTTATATAGACAGTAGGATAATATGATTCTAAATAGTAGTGTTTTTACTCATCATTAGAAAACTATTCTTTTTGTTAGGAAAAAAGAATTTGTATAGTAAAAATAATTTTGTCAAGCGTTGTTAGCCGAGAGGTCAACGCAGTCGCCTTACAAGCAAGTAGTTGGTTGCAGACGGTTGAGGGTTCGCCTCCCGGCCGATGCTATGACATATGGGGGGAAAAAAGATAATTTTGGAAATATTTTTTTTAGTAGTGTGTCAATAAAATTTTTGTGTATAAGCATATGTGCATGTGTTAAGTTGTTTATTTAAAAACATGTTGAGTTAAATGCACGAACGCATATAATTTAAACAGCAGTAATAAAGAACAGTTGACTAAAATAACAAGATTAGAAAACAAATGTAAAAAAAAATCTTTTTAACATTTAATATCAACTAAAATTTTTTAGTAATCCTCAGTTGACTTGAGAAAAGAAACTGATTTGTTTATTTAATTTATTCTTTTATTTTAAATTCATTTCCATTAACAACAATTTTATTAAAATATATTCAAAGTAAAGTCATAAATAAAAGAATTTTTCTTGTATTTTTTTAAATGTGAAATAAATGTAAAAAGTATACATAATGTAAATTTAAAAACAATTTAAATATATATATATTTTATAAAAAGTTTATTAACTATTGTTGCGAATAAATTTGTGTCTAAATAGAATATGGAAAAGGAGAATGTTGTGTGGAAAATAGCAGGTTCTAGGATAAAACGACTCTAAATAGTTGATATAGATTTCATATACAAATTCTATTTATTTATCTTTTTATATGTCTATCTGTTAATCTATCTTATCCATTCATCTATCTATCTGCCTTCATATCTACATACTTCCTTGCCTATATATCTTTCTACTATTTATCTTCTTCCCTATTTAACTACTTGCCTTTTTTCTTATTTATCTATTTTACTCACACCAATTTATCAGACACCAATAATTAGATTGTTTTTAAGCTATATTATATAAAAAAATTATTGTACTAGTGAAACTATTTCTTTTGTTTAATTTTAGCATGTTTCTCTTATAAATAACAAATTCATAGAAATATTTGCATAGAATCTGATTTTAAGCTTTTTTTCCATTATAACTATTTTATTTTATACCACATTCGTCAAACACTTGCAAATGAATAAATCAGTATGGGATTTGGGTTTTCCATCATCAGATTTTCAATGATATGGATAACTGAAAAGTTGGATGTTGGAATAGATTGAGCCTGTCCATTAAGTGTGAAGATTTGCTATCTTAATATAAACTGAGCACTGATTATATTTATGTGTGGGAGATGATAATCTGGACCAACTGATGAGTGCTGGTTTAGCATGAAATACCCATATTGGTGATTATTTATGTTTTCTACATGTGTGTGGTCATATGTTTCAGTTGTATGAAATAAGGTGGATAGTTGAAGGGTGCTTGAAAGTCTGAGTTCAAATCCCCTATATTTACAATTAAGCTCCAGGTTTGTGAAGAATGCCTGGTTTTCAAATATTTACACATGAAGCTTGTATCCTGTTCATCCCTCTTCTATGTATTTAAATGGATAAGGTCCTATACAAGAGGGGTAAGAGTGACTTCAGGTCAACTTGGGCATGGCAATAATATTGGCATCAGCATGGGATTTGGGCTTTCCATCATCAGATTTTCAATGATATGGATGGCTGAAAAGTTGGAGGTTGGAGTAGATTGAAGCCTGTTCATTAAAATGTGAAGATTTGCTATCTTAATATAAACTGAGCACTGATTATATATATATGGGAGATGATAATCTAGACCAACTGATGAGTGCTGGTTTAGCACAGAACATGTATATTGGTGATTATTTATCTTTTTCCATATGTGTGGTCATGTGTATCAGTTGTATGAGATAGTGTGGATAGTTGAAGGGTGCTTGAAAGTTTGAGTTCAAAGCCCCTATATTTATATTTTAATTTCAAATGAAAAAAAAGATAGAAATACAATATAATAATATGCTAGACATAAATTTTGTAATAACTATGTACCAATTGATTACTGATCCACAAATAGACCCATATATGGGATGCGTCAATAATGTTATTTATTAAGTTCTTCTGCCAAAATCTTTTTGGAAAACTTTCAAAATTTTGCCATATTAATTGTGATTCTTCATTGTATTCTATCCTGTCATTTATTTCCAATGAAAATAATCAAGATTATGTACTTCTTTACAGTGCCTTTGATGATCTTTTGTGGAAACTGTACTTAAATTCACAGTAAAATATTTTTTAGAATGTTTTCATATATACCACCGTATAAAGTTGTGATTTTGGAATAGTAAATTTTATAGTCTCACATTCAACAAATTAAAGAAAATACTGATTAAACTTATGATATTAACATTGTATTTTTAAAATTAGAATTTTACAAGCATCCTTAAATGAATTTTTTTAATGAGTTTATGATATGCTAGTAAGGAATTTAACTAGTGTTCTCACATAAGTAAAATAACAGCTCTATATACATCATATTTAATTGAAATATTTATATCACTGCAATGAAAAACTTTATCTTTTAACTTATTAAAATTAGCATATTTAAATCCACTGTCTACTTAAAGTACTATCAAAATATTTAAATTATTTCACATTCTCAAGTTAATAACTACTTAATTAAAAATTGCTGAAAACTTGAAAACTTTTCTTCCATATTATAATGTATATTTTGAACATTAATTACTAAACCAATGTTTTCTTTAGTTTTTATTAAATTTGAAACTGGAGTATAATTATTTTGAAAAAAATATATATAATAATTTCAAATCAGTGATTAAATTAAAAAAAAAAAAGAAATATATAATGTTTCAAAATTCCAATATTTTATTGAAACATGAGCATGACTGTTAATAAAAACACACACAATCCGCTTTATTACTGCCTTGCATGCTTTCAGTATAACATGTACATCATCATATGATCACTATTTTTTATATTAGCACATAACTTTTATTAATACAGGCAAAACTCTCCATACAGTATTGTCACTCAGTGCCAAGCAGAGTAATCAATGTTTGCCAGAAGGCTTGTGCATAAAATCTTTATCTAGTGCCTAAAAGCTCCTCACTGATGAAGGCCATAAGCCAAAAACTAGTCTGGGATATTGGATGAGTAGGCACTAAATAGGGATTGTATGCACAAACCTTCTGGCATCCATTGATTACTCTTGTTGGCACTGAGTGGCACTACTGTATGGAGACTTTTGCCTGTGTTAATAACATGTACATCATATTCATAGCTTTTAGTAACATATACATGCAAAATTGAAAGCAAACTAGATAGTAATAAAGCTGAATTTTTTTTAAAAAAAATACCTTTTCTGTGGATATTTTCATTAACATCATGTATTGTATTATCTCAAAAAAGAAGGAAAATATTTATAACTAAGTTATAAAATATGAACAATATTAATATTGATAAACTACTGATATATAAATTTTTTATACATTTATAATTAATTAATACATTTTATCTACATTCTCAGAACATTATTGTTGATTTCACTTTAAAAATATAGATGGTAAATTATTTAAATTGAATTATTTACAAATGTATAGTGTTAAAGTTTTATGTAATAATTGGTAATATTGTGACTTGTACACTGAAATATTATCAAATACAACTATTCTTCCCACATGTTTAGAGACTATTCTTTAAATAAATGACATTTATTGAACAACTTGCTCTTATCGCTAACCTAATTTTTAAATTAACTTGCCTAAGTTTAGATTATATATAAGAGAGAAGAGAAAGTTTTGTTTTTTAACTGCATGTGATACTCAACGTTATTAATTGGTATATATGTAATAATTGAGAATATAGTGATTTATACACTTATAAAATATTGTAGAAGTGATCTACTCTTTTCACATGCACTATAAACATGCATCCCCTTATATAAACATTTTAAAAGCATAGGTAATTCACATATGCTTACAACTTATTCTTTAGCTAAACCAACATTTATTGACTTAGAATTGAGAGCTTCATCTTATTGCTAGCCTGAGTTTAAAAACATTTATTGAAAAGAAAGTGTTTGTCTATTTTATAATGCATGTGGGTAAAGTGAATCATCCTATATAAGTAAAATAAATGATTCAGATTTTGTTTCTAAATACAGATAGCACTGCTGAAATATTGTAGCATTAGTTTGTGTTCATTTACTATATTTAAGTTTCAACTAGCATTTTGTATTCAATGATTTAAATACATATAAAGATTTTCATGGATTACTGATATAAATGATTTATTTTTCTGTGGGTCTCAAAAATGAGCCAGTTCTAATTCCTATATTGTATATATATATATATTTAGTCTCTAAGCCTTGAAATACATAAGGTATAATTGTGGTCTTATTTTATTAACATCTAATTTAATTCTGGCTGCAGAAAGGAGTTTGCTATTAACTGAAAGGAGACTCTTTGATTCCTCTTGGAGGCCTTAAAGGAACCGAGCAGGGCAAATTCCTAATGTCCACTCCATACGTTCTTGTCGTTGCAGCTGTTATTACTATGTGATTATTCATATAGTACACGAACATGGATGGGCTGCTCACCAACACGCATTAGCCAGCGTGGTGAGTTTATTGGCTTTTTACCTCTGAGTTTAAGATCAAGAAACACCATGGTCTTTCTTCTCAGTGCCTGATAAGGCAGAATGAATGTTTGTGTAAATGATAAATATTTTTCCAATACATATATACAATTATGACAGACAAAAATAAAGCATGGCCCTTATTCCCAGGAGGCTGTAAAGTCACCAACCAAGGCAGCGGTTGGTGGCTGAAGGCGGAGGGTGCTAAGAATCCCCTGATTGTGGACCCAGGCTGCCATTTGATGATGACTTTTTATTTAGGTACTTACAACTGCAGATCACTTTCAAGTGAAGGAAGATTGCAAGGATTAGAAGAAGAATTGTCTTATATTAAATGGGACATTATTGGACTTTGTGAAGTTAGAAGAAAAGGTGAAGAAACAATTGATTTAAAAAGTGGACATATACTCTATTATAAAGGCACACATATTGGAAATACAAGTGGAGTAGGATTCATTATAAATAAAAAGTGGAAGAACAATATTGTGGAGATTGATGGTGTATCGGACAGAGTTGCAAGATTAGTTATACAACTTAATAGCAGATACCAAATGCAGATAATTCAGGTTTATGCCCCAACAAGTTCTCATAATGATGAAGTAGTAGAAGATTTTTATATGGATGTACAAAAGGCTTTTGATCAGAGTAAACAACATTTTAAAATTGTTATGGGAGACTTTAATGCTAGAATTGGTAGACAAATGAAAGATGAAATTGCTGTAGGTAATTTTGGTTATGGTAATAGAAATGAGAGAGGACATAGACTTGTGGAGTTTGCAGAAAAAGAAAAACTTTATATTATGAATTCATTTTTTGAGAAAAATGTTAAAAGGAAATGGACATGGAAGCATCCAAATGAAGGTACAGCAGAATTGGATTATATTTTGACTAACAGGAAATACATATTTCAAGATTGTAATGTTCTTAATAAATTTAACACAGGAAGTGATCATCGATTAGTAAGGTGTAAGTTACGTGTTAATGTAAAACTAGAGAGACAAAAATTATTGAGAAAAACAATATTTACAGTTGATATCCCTAATCTTCAGAAACATTCTAATGAATTTAAATTAGAACTTACAAATAGGTTTCAAGTGTTATGAGATTTTGAACATGATTCAGATTTGAATGAAATTAATATGAAAATAACTGATACACTTTTAAAAACTGCAACAAAGATAGCTGGTAGAAAAAAGAAGCAATTGATTAATAAAATTTCTACTGAGACTAGAGAATTTATGAAGAAAAGAAGGAATATGAAGATATACAAAAATGATGTATTAAAAAGAATTGAATATCTCGAATTTTGTAAAATAGTACGGAAAAGAGTTGAAAATGATATAAGAAAGTATAACTGTGAAATAGCAAGGAAAGCTGTAGAAGAAAATAAAAGTCTCAAGAATGTTAAACAACATTTTGGTATTGGTAGGAAATTTATATCTGCAATAAGAAAAAAAGATGGAATTATTACTAAAAAGAGAGATGACATCATGAAATTGGTAGAAGATTTTTATCAAGAATTATATAGTAATAAAGAACAAGTACCTCCTATATCTATTACATCTTCCGAATTGCCCAGAATTTTAAATGAAGAAGTGAGACATGCAATTAAAGGTATGAAGAAAGGAAAGGTTCCAGGAAATGATGGAATTATAATTGATATATTAAAAGAAGGAGGTGAAGAAATAGAAACAATTTTAGCAAAGTTATATACCAAATGTCTAAATGATAAAGATGTACCGGAAGATTGGAAGAATGCAGTAATAATATTAATATTTAAAAAAGGTGATAAAGAAGATATTAGAAATTACAGACCTATCAGTCTTTTATCAGTTTTATATAAAATTTTTAGGAAGATAATTACAACTCGTCTATAGAGAACTTTGGATTTCCACCAAGCAAGAGAACAAGTTGGATTTAAAAGTGGTTTTAGTACAATAAATCATATCCAGGTATTGAGAGAATTCATAGAAAGGACAAATGAATATGAGTTGTCATTATGTTTTGGATTTGTAGATTATGAAAAGGCATTCAATTCTATACTCATTTCTTCAGTGATTAAAGCATTGGATCATCAAGGTATAGATCCAGGATATTGTCATATTTTAAAGAATATTTATAAAAATGCAACAGCAACAATTAAATTACATAATGATACTGGAAAAATCAACATTGAGAAAGGTGTAAGGCAAGGTGACTCCATATCTCCAAAACTTTTTACAGCAGTGCTGCAAGAAGTATTTTGTGGATTAAAATGGGAAACTAAAGGAATGAAAGTAAATGGAGAGTATTTAAGTCATTTATATTTTGCAGATGATGTAGTTGTTTTTGCAAATAATGCTTCAGAGCTGCAGGAAATGTTTCAGGAGTTAGCAGATGAAAGTAGAAAAGTAGGACTAAAGATAAATGTTAAAAAGACTAAAGTAATGTTTAATCGATTTGCTCAAAATATGAAAATAAAGATTGATTATGATGAATTAGAAGAAGTTAACAGTTACAAATACCTAGGTCAGATTATTAATACAGATGGAAACATAATGGAGGAAATTAATCATAGAATTAAACTTGGTTGGAGTGCTTTTGGTAGAAATAACTTGATACTAAAAGGAAATATGCCTATGTGTTTGAAAAGAATGGTTTTTAACAAATGTGTTTTACCAGTTCTTACTTATGGATCTGAGACTTGGACACTTAATAGAAGAGCAATACATAGACTTCAAACCAGTCAAAGGAGTATGGAAAGATGTATGTTGGGAGTAACAAGAAGAGATCGAAAACGCAATGTATGGGTAAGACAGCAAACAGGTGTTACTGACTTTATTGAAAAAATTAAAAGATTGAAATGGAGTTGGGCTGGACATATTGCTAGAAGAAATGATAATAGATGGACAATTGAAATTTTAAACTGGATTCCAAGAGATTGTAAAAGACCCAGAAAGAGACCACATGTGAGATGGATGGATGAAATAAGAAAATGTGCAGGGGTGTTGTGACAAAGAGAAGCTAAAGATCAGAGAAGATGGATTAAACTTGGAGAGACCTTCATCCTGCAGTGGATTGATAATGGTTGATGATGATGATGAATTTAATTCTGTGTCATGAAGCATTTCCTTTAAGATTTGGAATAGTTCAAGGTTTCATTTGTGCAGTTTATTATTGCTTTATGTAGAGTGATAGATTGTGTATTGATGTTCATGCTGCATTGTGTGCTCAATGCTGTGCTAGGTTTCTCTGTCTATTCCAGCAATGTGAGTGGGTAATTAAATCCAATGATTAACTTGAAGTCCAATCTCAAACACCAAAAAATTATAAATAATATCGAGTATGAAAAAAAAATTATACCAAACTTAACAATTTTTACACTGGTGTGTGTAACTTTATTGCATGACATTATTATAAACTTAAAGGAAAACTTGAAAGTTGAAATAAAATCTATCAATGTCTAATAGTGAATCAATTCTATTTTATTTCTCAAACTAAAAAGAGACAAATATAATCTCTCTGCTCATGTGTCACATAACCTATAAAAATAAATTTAAAAAAGCTAAAAAAAACTTAAAACAAAGATTAGCTAAATTTTAATATCCAAAAAATATTAATTGTTTTAAAACTTTTAAAAAATGTAGTTGTTTTTTAAAGGCAAATTATAATAGGATCATAAATTTTAAAAATAAAATAAAATTGAGAAGTTTTTTTTTTGTTTCTTTTAAAATATAATTAAAAAATAAAATTAATTATTTTTGAAATACTAAATGTTAATTAAAAAAATAAAATGAATGCAAATGAATCTTCAAACAATGGGTGATTATCTTGAAGAGGCTCTTATTTTCTATTGTTATAAGGATTATTATAAGAAAACACATTTTTAATTGGCCATACTTTGTTCAATGACATCATCTGTTGTTTCACTTTTGAAATCTGAATGATCTTGTAGCTTTATCAATCATGATTCTTTGTTTTCCCTGTTCCTTACATATTAGCTTATCTCCTTTATGACTATTGGAGTATAATCATTACAAGAAGCTGGTGTATTCTTAGACTTCATTAGCCGTAATTAGATCAACTTTCATTAGCATGTCAGTTAGTCAATTAAAAAAAGTTATTGTTTGTTTCAAAACCATTATGCATAATTTATTTATATTTTCTATTAACAAAGTTAGCTTGTCTTATATTTGTTCAATAATAAAAGATTTGTATTACTTTATTATTTAATTATTTATATGCTTCTTATTTCCTATTTTATAATATATAAATATTAAAAAGTATGACAATTTACATTTTCATATTTACATTGTTTATTGAATAAATTTTTAGAAGACATTAGCATATATTTTGTTTAATGTTGGGTTATGTTGTGTAACTATAAAACAATCGAACACTTGATTTGGTTCTCTGAATAACAAATATTTTATACACTTTCTCAATATAAACAATAAAAGGATAAAGCTAAAATGGTCAATAAATAATCAAAATTACACCAAATTCACAACTCAACCAGACTAGCCAAGAAAATAATATCTAAAACACTACCAATGGTTTCACTGCTACAAGCAAACTTCTCAAGTGTAAAGAACTACAAAATAACATATTTAAACTAAACATTACCCACAATTACACTTACCTCCCATCCACTTTTAATATTAAAAGAACTTTTAAATAAGTTAACTGCTTCAGAATCATATATTTTTAATAATAAAGATTTTTTAATTCCTTTTTTTATTTCATTACTCTTAAAAAAGATGATCTTACCTTCATGAAAATTAATAATGTGGCCTGTATCTTTTACATGGATATATAAGGCAGAATTAAGATATTTAGTTCTAACCCTAGTTTTATGTACATTTATTTTTTCATTTAAACTCAAACTACTCTAACCTATATATACCTTCCTACAAAAACAAGTTATAATGTACATCACTTCAGGAAAAGTCCTTTTATCAACAATTTCCTTTGTATTATTAAATAAATTATTCAAAGTAATTAATACCTCTTTTCCAAGCAATTTTCTTATTTCCAAACAAATTATTATTTTCACATACAATTTTATAAGAAGACAATTTAAATGACAAAGAAATAAAATTATATTTTTCTTTATCCTTTACATCATTACAAATATTATTACTATTAAATAAATAACTTTTAACCAATTTATCAGAGTAGCCAACACTAAAATAATCTTTATTTTTTTTTAGAAAAGTTGAGATGTCTTGGAATTATAATGGAATTTATAATATATGACTAAAAATGTAATTGTCTATTATATAATTCTTATTCAGCATACAGCAGAATTACTGTAATTATTACAAAGTAATATTTTTAAATAAACTTATCTTTAAATAATTTTATTATCACCATTTTCAATTATTAATGCATTACAGAATGAAGATTTCTTCAAGTTCAATAATTTATGAATTATTTATTTATAATTAATAAATAATATATTATTAATAATAAGCCATTTTGTATATAAATTATGATATTTAAATAAAAAATATTTCCTTAATATGAATCAATTACTACAATAGTTTTAATAATAATAGCATAACCTCTTCTGAATGCTCCACTTTAAAATATCAATATGGCTTGCTTTAGCACAGTGGTAGAATATATATATAGTATAGTTCAAGAAATTGTCACAAGACTAAGTAAAAAAGTAATTCTCTCATATTTAAATAATGTGTTTACAATGAGAATGTGTCTTTCTAAATACTTTCATTTATGCATAAACTTTATTAATTATCACAGTGACATGGCACCACCTTTCCCCACCATGATGAAGCATGTATGTGTGGAGCACAACCTGTTCATTTGAGTACAGCTGCTCTGTATATTTCTAATTCATTCAATTTATATTTAATACAATTTTTGTTCAAATGAAGTTTCCTGATATGTTGTGCAATCTTACCCTATCTCTATAAAATTTAATTGGTTTATCTATTTATGTAAATCTTCAATTATCCAAAAACATATACTCCACTATAACCTTCCAATGACCTAGCGGTTAGCATAGCTGCCTTCCAAGCAGCTGGTCCAGGTTCGCTTCCTGGTCAAAGCATTTGATATATATAAAAAATAAACATATATCCATGAACCTTAGTCCCAATGTCATTTAAGACTACATCTAATGTGATTATCAAGTTCATCAATAAAATCATAATATAATTACTATTTATAAATTATAACTTTTTATACCTCAGGTTTGAATCCTATCACCACCATATTATCCTGTACGATAGTGCATTATTCATTCTTTTGAAATTATTTAGATATGAACTATAAGTAAGTAGTTTGAGCTATAATTGGATAATGAGACTCTTCTCTCAATGTCTCATATACAACACATATTTAAAGGTTACAACAATCTAATAAAGAATGAACAGCTAAAAGAATAATTTTATTTTTATTATTTATAACTGTTTTTATAAATTATTTTAATAACAACTAAATAAATTATAAATTTCTTAGTCTCAAAATTTTCTCATAAATTTATTAATCACAACGACATGTAATAACATAAGTCATACAATGAATAAGAAAAGGAATTCTATTCATTCTCATAGATCACATCAATGTTCTTACAATTAAAATTAAAATAATAAAATCAAAATAATATTAAGTATTGATAAAAATTTGTAAATATTTTGTTTATGTAGATAAATGTTTTTTATATAAATTATAAAAGAGAGTATTCAGTTTAAATAGTGTTCCATCGGTAAAGCGCATGTGCCGTGGTTTATCCTACGTTATTATTTATATTTAAATATTGATGTAACTTTGATACTACATGGCATGAATTTTAATTACATAACTTTCAAATATTATGTACTCTTATAAATCAAATATTATTATACTTTTGTGATTCAGATTTTCTGAATATGCAGACGATGATAATGAAGACAAAGGCATAATTAAGAATGAGATGAAGATTTTATTTCTAATATAAAAAATATAATGCTTTATACATTAATATAATCAAAACAAAATAATTATTCCAATATTTTCAGAATCAATTTAAACACATAAAAGAAAATATCACTAATGAATAAATAAAGCTCTCTCTTGTATTTTAAAATTTAACTATTCTTTTAATAAATATAACAGTATAAAAAGAAAACTAGTCATTAATGTATGTGTCAGACAATGTTGCCAATGAAAAAGAACAACATTAAATTGGGGCAGATGTATAATTCTCTAAGCCTATATAAAATAAATTCTTAAGTTTAGACAAGAATTTTTTTATCATGGTCTTTATACAGTAGTTGTGGAGGGACCATACTACCACCAGTAGATGGCGCTGCACTACCATAAACAACTGGTCCAAAGCTTGCAAGTGATAAATTTCTGTGTCAATCACAGAAATATTCACAATAGAGGCCCAAATTCAGTGATGCAAGTTCCAGCCACTAGGTAGCGCTGTTCACCATGTGTACAGACAGGAACCTTATCCCCATCCACAACTACCCTTTACACAATAAACATTTATGTTATCCATATTAATATTATTACCATTTTCAAAACTACTCTGACGAGATCAAAAACAAATAAGGACATTGATCATAATGCATATGCCTTTAATGTTTATTCCTAACACCAATAAATAAGATAGGCAAAGTGATGGGATAATCAAAAGTATACACTTACCTACAAAGGCATGTGTATAATTAATACCATATAAACCATCATAAAATTGTCCAACATGATTTTACATCATTTATCACATACTACACTTCACAGAAATAATTTAAAATAACATATAAAATAGTTTTAAATACCTGTTATTTATCATATAATAATACTATAAACACAATATGAAAGACTGATAAAATACATTGTATTTATAATAAAATATTTAAGCATAAGAATTATAAATTAACCATTTATTTTAAAAAAATCATACATCATCTCCAAATGTACATTAATTCTTCCATACCATTCTTTAAATATTCTATACTAAATGTTAATATTATCTTTGTTGATACAATAATGCAACTATATTTTGAGAACTCCAATATCCACATCTGATAAATACAAATTATAAGCAAATTGTCAGAAAAATATTATATGCATAAAGGAAAACTCATAAATAACTTTATATCTAATATATATATAAAGTTTGTTTTCTTCACTTATAGACAGTTCATAGCATTCCAATTCCAATAATGATTCCATGATAATCCAGAATGTTTTACTAAAAAATAATCTTTATGTTTCAAAATCATGAATTGATAACAATTATTTTGTCCGAGGCAATGAATATAGCATTGATACAATCCAAAGTAATATGAAATTTATATACCACATTATTTCATGTATATCATATAACAATTAAAATTTTCCTATACAATAGAATACACTTCAGCAAATAAATTTTATTTTAAAATAAATACAAAATAAAGGGTTAACACTGCCCATTATCTTTGAAGACAAAATAGAATTCCTTGAAATGCAGTAATTTTAAATTTTTGGTTATGCAAAAATTAAAATAAATATTTTAAAACTGGTACATTATCCCTACATAGAATATAAGCATTAATGATGAAAGCATATCATTGTCAAAATAATTTATTCCAATGATAAGATAAATATAGATCAGATCTCCAGCTATTTTAAGTTATTTTCTCCCAAATATTACTGTAGTCAGTATATAGTTCAAATTTTTAAAAGTTTATTACTAAAATTTTGCATGATGAAGAATATACTTGCTATTAATATCAAAACTACATATCACTATAAAGTTTAGAATTAGTTTTAGTATAAAAATTTCATATGTTATTCATGAAATTCAACATAATTCTTGCACCACTAGTATCAGCATAACAATTTTCATTTGAATTAAAGTATTAATAAATCAGTAATTTATAATAGTTTAAAATGTGATACTTCCAACATTAGGAAGTCAGTGTTACAAGTGCTCTATTTCCTTCCTTTGGTAGAGCTAATTATAGGAGTTACATAATTGTATATATTTAGTGGATATGTTGTGGTAAGATGAATGGGTCACTTTTGAGGTGGTTTCCAGTTGAGAGTTCTCTAAGCTTCCATCTTTAAGAGCTATAATCGACTGACCAATTAATAGATTAGCAAGCTAGTCAGTTAGTTAATTAATTTATACCCTACCAATACATGGTAACATGCTTTTATAAGATAAATCATGTGATCTTAACAAAATCAGTGATCAATGAATTTAGAGCATGATTAATTGGTAATTAATATGACTTTAATTAATTGCCAAGGCATATGTTCTAATACGATATTTTTTTTAAGTTTCTGGATTATTAGACATAATAAATTGATATTATATTTAAAATATACAGTTTATTAATAGATTAAAGTATTATAATAGTAATAAGTTAATGAAATTTTTTTTTAAAGAAGTTCTCAAAATTTAATTATAATATTTTAGAAAATAATAAATTTTTAAACAAAATATTATAGTTTAGGTAGTATTAAATACTAATTCTTTGAAACAATGAATTTTAATTATCATCATGTTTTTTTAACTGTTCTTTCAGTCAAAATAACTATTATACACACATGTACACACAAGATTTGAAATCATAATTAAAAATGTCTAACTAAATTGTAACTAATTAATTTTATCATAAAGTACTATAGAAATATTGTCAAATAATCTAAAAATTTTGTTTTAATATAACTTATTTCCTTTACATTTTTTTAAATCTGTCAGGCATGTAATTATATTTTAACATAGGAGTTACATGCACCAATAGGAATTTGAAATCTATGCTTTTAAAACATTCAAAATTACAAAATTAACTTAAATAAGATATTGATTTTATATAGTGCGATGTTTTTAAACTAATAATAATCAGCATTAAGCTAATGCACATGCACTTTGTGGATTTTAACTATAAATGAATACTCTCACTTTCCAAACACAAGATAAAGTCTTTGTGAAAAGATAGAATGAATCATTTATCTTTTCAGCCCAAACATTTAAGTATGGGCAAATCTTAAGTATTTGAAAATGAGAGCAAGAAGATATTAAACAATCACTTTAAATTACCTTTACTATGTCTGAATGAATGATGCTTGCAAAATTTACTAGAATTTAAGATACGTCATTCTTAGTTGAAATTAAACATATGTAAATAAGATATTTATTTTATATAGCATGATGTTTTTAAACTGTAATAATAAATTAAATTTTTGAATTAAATTTTCCCATTGATTGTTATTATAATAAAGAATAGAAATGAGATAATATCCATTTAAAAAGAAATAACTTTTGTAATTAGTAGTAATTGATAATTTCCTGATCTCAAAGGTTATAGATTATATCTATTTACATGGATATTATTTCCTCATTTTTATTTCATATTATAATAACAATGTATGGAAATACTTAATTCAATATATACAACTCTCTGGAGAACTTTAACATAATATTTTCAGAATTTCAAAAAGATGCTGTTCTTTTTTATTCTAACATTGATAAAATAGCTTTCTGGATTTAAATTTGATTGCTTTTAAATTAACAAGCTCTAACAACAGAGCTACTTATAGGTTTAGGAGATATCTTGCTTAGCCTCAGGTATTGTCATTTAGTGATAATTCACAATTTCTTGATAACATTAAAGGTTAAAGGTTTTATTTATGTATGTAGATTATCTGCTCATTTCTATATAATCAGATAAGCATAATAAGCAAATAACTCTGGAATAAATTTTATAATATTCAAAATGCCAATTTATAAAAAATAAATAATAGCTCCAACCAGCTAAAAATACTAATTCTGATTTAGGTGCTTTAGCTCATAAATTGAGCTCTTAAATGACTTTTTTTTTTCAAATACATATTTTAATATGTAGGTGAAAGCTTGTAAAGTCAAAGTAGCTTTATTTTAAATAGAACTGGATCTAAACCAGTACTATATATAAATTCTCGAACAAATTCTATAATATTCAAAATATCAATAATTAAAAATAAATAATAGCTTATTATATGTCCTCTATCCTGACCAAAACTAGCAATACCTGTTATGTTTCACATGTTTTTTTTTCATTTTATTCATGATGAATGCATAATACACTCATACCATCATTATTTCTGCAGAATAATTCAAGAAAAGTACATCAAATGAATCCTCAAATTTTAAAAACTATCTTACAGGTCACTTTTTAAATAGGGTTTGAATCTATATTTTTAATAAATTACAGTAAATAAGCATTTATTTTTATATGACGCCATGTGTACAATTGTATTACATTCAAAGATCAGCCTTTCAAGCTAATTGCACATGCATCTTTTGTGAGTGTTAAATAATAAATGAATACTTCACTCCACAATACAAGATATAGTATTTATGCAGGAATAAAAGGAATCCTCTTATTCCTACAACTCAAATTCTTTTATATGAGAAAATCTGAAGTACTGTTGAGTAAAGTGTGAGAGTAGAATTCTCACTTTAAATTACTATCTATGATGTTTGAATGAATGATGTCGGTGAAATTGTCTAGAATTTACTAAACATCACTCTAACTGAAACTTAATTATAAGTAAATAAGCATTTATTTTTATATGACACCATGTGTACAATTGTATTACATTCAAATTAAGTTTCAGTTAGAGTGACGTTTAGTAAATTCTAGACAATTTTATCGAAGTCATTCATTCAAACATCGTAGATAGTAATTTAAAATGAGAATTCTACTCTCACGCTTTACTCAACAGTACTTCAGATTTGCTCATATAAAAGAATTTGAGTTGTAGGAATAAAATGATTCCTTTTATTCCTGCATAAATACTATATCTTGTATTGTGGAGTGAAGTATTCATTTATTATTTAACACTCGCAAAAGACGCATGTGCAATTAGCTTGAAAGGCTGATCTTTGAATGTAATAAATTATAGTGTAAAATAAGGATATTGAAGCTATTTACTTAAAATTAAAGCCCTTTATAAAAGATAAGTAATAGTAATATTTATAACAAATATTAAAATTAACATTTTTTAAAAAAAATATTTATTTATTTTTCTTCTCCAGGTATTTTTTAAACAAATGGTAAAGCAAATATAATTTATAATTAATTTCTTATTCAGTTACTGATACTTACTATTATATATATATATTGTAGCATTTTTATTTTGCTACATCATTATATGGTTGTAGTTAATGGTCCAATTTTAATAAAATTTGTAAATTTTATATAATGATTGATAAAAACCTGTTATTTAATTTGCAGAAGTTAAAATACATTGTTTCTTTAGTATTAAACTTGAGTTAATTTTTTAAAAATAAATATAGTCTATGTAAGTTATAAAATTTGAATATAAATTGTGCTATTTATTTAAAAATAAAAAGTAAATAATAGATAATATTATATAAGGTGTTTTATATCAATAGTTCTAATGATTAAAGTTAATATTTTTATAATTACTAATAGTCAAATTAAAAAAAAAATTGCTACTTATTTATGATAAATCAATTAACAATTAAATAAATGAAAAATGAGTTATGTGTTAATAGGTGTGAACACACACATTTATCAAATAATGAATTAAATTTACTTCCTGGTACATATTAGAAAAGTTATTAATTGTAAATAATAAATGTTATTTTTATCATATCAATTTCATTAAAAAGTTTCTAAAATCAAAAATTTGAATAATAATGTAAATTATAAACTTTATGTATCAAAATTTGTTGTTAAATAAAGAATGTTTTATTATTAAAAAATAAATTTAAATTTTGCATTATTAAAATAAAGAAAATATTGGTTTAATAATATTAGTTAAAATTCATTTTTAAAAGTGTAGAACATAATCAATATTTATTATTTTCCAGATGCCTCAAAGTAATTAACCAATGAGATATCGTGAATTTTTTTCTATAAATAGAAAATGAGCAGATGATAGAAAGAGAAAGTCAAGAAAAAATGAAGGAATAAACTTTATTTTTTGTCTTAAAATTTTTAACTATAAATTTATTGAAATATTATTCTTTTAATCTTAAAAGTAATAATAATAACTTTAAAAAGCATGGAGTATTTTAAGATATTTATTCATTAATTTCATTATGAAATAAGAAGAAAAATTATCCTCTATGGTATAGTATAGGAGCTGATTACAAACTTGTGATAATGGAAGGAAGCAAAACTTTATTCAAGGAGATAAAATGCACTTCAATAAAAAAACATTGCAGATTAGTAAACCATTTTGTCTACAAAAAATACAAAGGAATTTATTTTTTATTAACTTTCATATGCAGAATGATAGAAAATATTTTCTACTAAATAGCCACCTTTAGTAATGATAAAGAAAATTACTTCTATTTATTAATACTATTGAAATTTCCAGATATTAATTTATTAGTGACTTTATTAGGATAAAAACCTTAGAGAAGAAAGATATAATGCAAACTATTTTTTATTAAAAGTTTATTACTACTAACTTTAATACTGTCTAAGTGTTGGCGATGTATTAACATATTAAATAAAAACTATTTAAGAATGAAATCTGAGAACTTTATAATTTTACAAGTAAATATTTTTGAAGTTGGAGGAAAGGAAGGAAGCTTATAAATATAATAAATATTTTTATTAAATAATAAAATACATATTTACCAAAATATGAAGAAATTTTATAAATAATATAAGGAAGGATTAACTTTTAATACAAGAACTTCCTATTGATATTAATAAATAACTTTTATTTGGATTTTTCTTTACGTTATCATTTATGCTACTAATAATGGACAAATGTACGAAGGGGAGAGAAGAAGAGGAATAAAGCTCTCTTCTTTCAAGCAACAATTGGCAATTAATTATGGTCATCATGGTAACTTATACTCCCCAGGAGTTTGTGATTTTTTAATTTAATGCAAGAAGTGAATAAAAATTTGTTTATATTATTTTTAGTATGGACTCAAATATGAAGATAGTATTAAATACATATAATTATTTGTTTCATATGTTTTCATTTTTTAGATTTAAGTATTTTAGAATTTTTTTTTATATATGTAAAAAAAAATCAAAAATTTTCTTTTTTTTTGATTAGAATTCTATATTGGAAAAAGTATTATATCTACAAGAGTGTCTTCAATAATAATATAAAAAAATATGATTAAGATATTATTTTTTATAAGATATAAGATATTTGTATGGACTTTTTAACATGGAATCAGATAAAATAAATATGTCTAATATTTATAATATGCACATGTACATGAAAGTATATGTGAAAAGTTAAATATATCTATTATAATATTAATATGAGTATATAAGTGTACATGTGACTGGTCCCTTTATAAGTTAAAGGCAACCAAATTTTTATATTTATGATAAATTATATCATAAACTATTTGTTTGTAATCTTCTTGGTATGTTCCAAAGTATGAAGATGTTAAAGATAAGTTTGGATATTATTTGAGAAATAATTAATAATCTTTTATGGGATGTTAAGTATTTTATATTAAGTGTTAGATGTGATGTAGTGGTACAGGAAAGTAGAATTATTGGAAATTCTTTAGTGTTAGGGATGTGGATTAAGGTTAAATATGGCGCAGTATAAAGTCATCATTATCATCGACCATTATCAATCCACTGTGGGATGAAGGTCTCCCCAAGTTCAATCCATCTTTTCCAATCTTTAGCTTCTCTTCTCCACATCACCCCTGCACACTTTCTTATTTCATCCTTCCATCTTACATGTGGTCTCTTTCTGGGTCTCAGTTGAAGATTTCAATTGTCCATCTATCATCATTTCTTTTAGAAATATGTCCATCCCAACTCCACTTCAGTCTTTTAATTTTTTTAATGAAATCAGTAACATCTGTTTGTTCTCTTACCCATATATTGCATGTTTGATCTCTTTGTTACTCCCAACATGCATCTCTCCATACTATTTTGAATGGTCTGAAGTCTCTGTATTGCTCTTCTATTAAGTGTTCAAGTCTCAGATCCATAAGTAAGAACTGATAAAACACATTTATTAAAAACCTTCCTTTTCAAACACATAGACATATTTCCTTTTAGTATCAAGTTATTTCTACCAAAAACACTCCAACCAAGTTTAATTCTATGATTAATTTCATCCATTATGTTTCCATCTGTATTAATAATCTGACTAAGGTATTTGTAGTTGTTGCATCATAATCAATCATTATTTTCATATTTTGAGAAAATCCATTGAACATTACTTTAGTCTTTTTAACATTTATCTTTAGTCCTACTTTCATCTGATAACTCCTGCAACATTTACTGCAGCTCTAAAGCATTATTTTCAAAAACATCTACATCATCTGCAAAGTCTAAATGACTTGAATAATCTCCATTTACTTTCACTCATTTAGCTTTCCATTTTAATCTACAAAATATTTCTTGCAGCACTGCTGTAAAGTTTTGGAGATATGGAGTCATCCTGTCTTACACCCTTCTCAATGTTCACTTTCCCAGTATTATGTAATCTAATTGTTGCTGTTGCATTTTTATAAATATTCTTTAAAATATGACAATATCCTGGATCTATAACTTAATAATCTAATGCTTTAATAACTGAATAAATCAAGCTTTTCATAATCTATAAATCCAAAACATAATGGCAACTCATGTTCATTTTTCCTTTCTATAACTTCTCTTAATACCTGGATATGATCCACTGTACTAAAATCATTTTTAAACCCAACTTGTTCTCTTGGTTGTCAGAAATCCAATGTCCTCTGTAGATGAGTTGTAGTTATCTTGGTAAAAATCTTGTATAACAATATAAAGTATAGTAAGTTAGAATATTTGTGATATATGGATAGTGACATTTCTTGAAAATCTGTAAGAGCTTAAAATGGAATCCAAGATAAAAAATTAAGATAGACACAAAAAAATGTGGCCTTAAGTTATATAACCCATAGTATCATCGTTTATTATAAATTTATAAAGTATCCATCCACACTTAATATCATGAAAATTGCATTGGTGTATATATTGTATTAAGGAATTATAGATTTAAGCAATTGTAATATCCTAAATGTTCAAATGAAAATAAGAGAAATGTATTTAATTCAAGAAGGATAAAACATCAAATAAATAGGATGCTAAAAGAATGTAAGAGTAAAGATTTTATTAATGTTTTGTCAGATATTACAGATAAAAATACAGAATGAAAGTCCGAAGTTTAGAAGATACAATATTAAAAAAAAAATCTGATAAATTATTCACATTATTCCAAGAAATATAATAATGTGCCATATGTTAATGAATATTTAAATAATTGAATGTTTATTTTATAACAAATAATAAACATAGGTGTGTAATAAGTTATAGAATTATAATTAGATAATAATATTATAGGAAGATTAAGGGTAAAGTAAAGACAATATAAAAGAACATGTTTGTGAAATATTTAAAATGTGATAAATACAAACTGTATATTTTATTGATATATTTTAATATGAAAATATTAAGAAGTATCTTAATATTCCTGGAGCAAAATAGATGCTTAAAATATGTCAGTGTTATATTGAAAATAAGATAAGGTTTGAAAGGTAAGTTTTATCAGCAATTTTTCAATCCACTAATTGCACATTTCATTTGCAACACAATTTTGTATTAATATCATAGAAATGCAATACAGAGAGCATACCAATAGCTCAAAAAAGCTCTTAATTAATAAGTGTGGTATGAGAAAATATTTAAAATCTCTATCCAAAACACTCTCATCCCCAGACCAACTGGTTTCGAGCTTATGGCTCACATCAGTTGGTCTGGTGTTCTAGATAGAGATTTTAAATATTTTCTCATACTGTTTTGTTTGATTTATTGGTACGCTGTCTGTATTGCATTTTTGTAACTACAAGCTTATAAAAGTAATGTCACGTTATATATGACTTGCTTTATTAATTATTATAATATCATAAATATATGCAATTTTTAGTATAAAAATGTAATCATCATAGTTTAGAGTATTAGAAAATTGATTGTTATGCCACTAATGGATTGTTGATAATATGATTAACTGGACAAACTCATATTGTAATTCCATTGCTGTTATTTATGATATAATAACTGGATAGTGATGTAAATTTTCATATCTCTATTTACATTTGCATTTTAGATTGCTTCTTGTTATATTATATCATATATATTTACATAAATCATTTGTGGTAGTTGTGAAGCTTTGAAAACTTTAGTACTTTAATTAGATTATTCTAAAAATGTATAAAAACTTTATTATTATGATTATTATTTATTTTATTAAAAATTATAAACTAGAATTTGCATTATTGAATTTATAATTACTTTATTTTCTAAGTTATGTGTGCATTAAACAAAAAAAAATATTTTTAAAAAACGTTTATTTTATACAACTGTATATTTATTTTAAATTAGTTTCTAAATTAATCAGTAAAATTAAAAAAAAAAAATTAAAAAGCTAAATCAACAAACTTTAATTATTTCAACTGTTTTATTTAGTAATTTATTTCTGAAAGAAGAAAAAATTCCATTATGTGAAGATAAAATTTTGCATTATTTAATACTGTATTTTAAGCTTTTTTTTTATTTTTATGAACATATATATATATTGTTTTTAAATGATAAGAATTTTTTGAGAAGCATTTAATTTTGAAATTTAGTTATTTAAAGATAAAAATGAAAACAAATTTATCAATTGTAAATACATGATAAATTCTTCCAATGGAATGAAGACTTCCTCACAATATAATTATGTTTTGCTTTTATTTTTATTTATGAGTCTGTCATCAAAAGTGAAATCACTCACAAAACTACTATGACTATTAAATTTTTTAGTCATGATATATATATGTAAATCATGAAAGAGAAAACTAAGTGCATGTCTGAATGATTGGTTTTTTGTCACTATGGTATATAAACAGTCACTTATTATCTGGCATTGTCCAAAAAGTTGTATTGATTATTGACTGACTAAGCCAGCATTTAAATTTCTTACATATTTGAAAGATCCTCAAATTTTACTCTGACCTTAAATATCAATTCATGAACAGGACAAATATATACTGTACTAAAAACAAAAACCATTTATTCTAAAATAGTAATCAATTTATATTCAACAGCTTTTCAATCTATGTATATAGTTTAATAGAAGCCAGTGTCATGTCTTGATTAATTTATTAGCAAATGAAGTTCATAATGCATGATTCAAATAAAGATTCTGATTTATCTTAAAGCATCTAACAAGAACCTAGGTCAGCCAAAGATATTCTAAAGTATCATTCTCTAATAAAACTATATAATTTAATGATATTATGAAGAGGTATTAACATATTCCATGATGGAAAAAAATATTCCACATCCATGTTAATAAGATCTGTTTTATTTGAACAATATTCTTTAATTTTAGAAATTTATTTATCATGTTGATAGTTCATCAGAAAATTGTACCCGATAATATGATTTTCATAATAATATGAAAAGATTCATGTATTTAACCTCACATTATATATTTATTCTATATTATGTCAAATGCAATTTTTTCTTAATTAATATTTAAAAATCATAATGCATATGTAATATAACATTTTTAAAGTCATCACTCAATGACATTAATTTTATTTATATTTGCCAAAAAATAATAAAAACATGGTTGGAATATCTACTAAATTTATTTTCAAAATATTTTTTTAAGTTTTTAGAAAAATTAAAAAATAAAGAAATTCTAATTGTTTACTTTTCTAGCTAACTATTTACGCATAGTTGAAGAACAAAAGCTTTAAAATAATAGGAATCAATCAATCATGATGAATTCATTAAGGATATAAAACATTATTGTATTGTGTTGTGATCTTCAAAAATTTGTAAAAGAAGAGTTCAAAAATCTAAGATTTAGCTTTATATTCATCTTTTTTAATTGCAAGACAAAAAAAGCTATGAATGTTATGAACTATGAATTTTTTACATCTACCATAACATTTGTGTAACATACTAAAATCCCTTTAAAAAATTAGTAATATTTACTAAGGCAATAAACCTCAAAAATGTGTGCTTGAGAATGCGAAGGTAGGGACCCCTACATGTCTTAAATAAATTTATAATTACAACTTTAAAAAATTAAGTAATACTCATAAATAATAATGAGAAAAATTATGGTGTGGAAAATTACTTCAGATGCTATATTATATTTTAGTTTAAATTTTACCGATTAAATAGATAAAATGTCAAATAATTTTCTTCAGCAGTCAACTGTACAAAAAATCCTTTTCAGGATTTTTTACAGAAAAATAGAAAAGGAAAAAATATTCATTTAACTACACTTGCTTTATAGCCAAACTAAAAATAGCTCCAATATTATGGTTAATTTATTAGTCACCAATTTATCAAGAACATTAAATAAAAGATGCTTTAATTTCTGAAATGTTAATTGCTTTAAATCTTTAAAAAAATTATATATACAGTAATTCATTTTCTCCCTGAATTAATAGCATTTATAACATAGTTTAAAATAATAAAGATGGTTAAATTAAATTTCAAATAATTGATTATTAATGTCTTACCATATCGTAACTAAAAGAAGATCCGTCAAGCGTTGGTAGACGAGAGGTCAGCGCAGCCACCTTGCAAGCAAGTAGTTGCTTGCAGACAGTTGTCGCAGGTTTGCTTCCCGGCTGATACTATGACATATGAAAAAAAAAATGAAGACTGTGAATGATTAAACATAGAATCATGGAAGACGTTTATAAATATATATATTATAACAATTTAACATTTAAATTTGTTTAGCAATATTTTTAAATTACAAAATTCAAATTATAAGCACACATATAACAAAAATCGCTTCTCATCTGCTGCTTAGATTTTAAATAAATAATAAAATGAATAAGGCAAACAATATGAGAAAATTTAAACAAATCTACATATTACTACAGCTCTAATTGATAATCTTCTTATTTTATTTTTACAATTCAAAATAAGTTGCTAATAATTTTACTAAACTTGAAAATATCTTTAATTGGCTACATAAAAAATTCAAATACTTACATAGAAAACATCCCAGCAGTCTATATCTAAATTTATCCAACAGTAATCTCTTGATTACTAAGTTCAAGTTATAAACAGATAACGTTTCCTTGCAATTTGGACATAATTATTTAGGTAGGATTGATGGACAAATTTAAATAATAGATTGTTGTTATATATTATATGATTCCAGTATATCATTGTGTATATTTGTATATATATACAAACTTTGGGTTTATTGTTAAACTATAAATAAAATAATTTTTTTAATAAAATTTAATATATATAAAGTAATGAAGATTTATACAATTAAAAGGTGGAACCTGTTATTCTATCTTTTTTTAACATTCAGTTTTTGTTAAGTTTTGAAGAAAAAAAAAGATACAAAACAAAACTTTTTATTAATTGTTCTGGCTATGATTAATCTCTCTGTAACAAGACTTGAATTCTACCCATTTTCATTATTATTTTAAATGTCATCACAATAGTCTTAAAAAAACATTTCGTTAAAATATTAATTGTTTATTTAAACTCACTAATTTTTATGAATTATAACAAATAGAACATAACTCAGCCTAAAATAAAATACAAATACTATTATGGAGACTCTATTTCACAATTACAATTGACATAAGATATTCCATAGACAAGATCACAAAGTGCAGGTTTTAAGATTGCAGAGTATATAAAATATACCTCTAATGGCATTGCCATTATAAAAAATTTCCATGTATTATCATGCTACAATCATTAGGAAAATCCTTATAAAAAACAATGAATGACTAACATAATAAATTCATATTTAAATAATTACTATAATTATTTACATATTTCATTATACCTATAATAAACTACAATATTATAAATTTAAAATACACATTAAATTAATCTAATTTGTTATTAAGCTGTCATATTAAAATCCCAGAGATAATGATTATACCTTCAAAAATAATATTAATGGTTACTGGTAATTGAATGATAAGAGGGATCTTATTGAAATCCAATCATCTAAATAACAGTAATAATTTTATAATTTATAGATGCTAACTAAATTAACTATTTAACTATATATCTAACATTAATACTAAACAAATAATAATTGAATTAATAAGTTAACATTAAGATACTAATTTATGAAGATACTTTTCATTAATTAACCATACACTTATACAAATCATAACTATTATTAGGTAATCACATTACTCATCCTTAATCAAAATATAATCTTTTATAAATAAATATTAGGAAATAATAATGATTTTAGCAATAATCCACTCCATATATCTTTCAAACAAACATTATAATTGTTTTATTAACTTTTATTTAATTTAAACAATGCAGTATTTGATACTTAATTATTTTCAAAAACTTCTATATATTTTTATGACCTTAGAATTTTACAATAACAAAAATAATTTTGAAAATTATATGTGACTCTATAAATAGGATAAATTTCCTTTATGCTCTGAACATAAAATGATATATTTATAATTAAATTTTAGATATCTTTCCATATACATAAATTCTAAATAGATTAACAATTAAATTTGACATTACTCTTATCAGACTATAAATCAAATGTAGCAAATATTTGATTTATCTGGTATTAATTCTTTTACAACTGATAATATTTTAGAATCAATAAATTTTCTTTATTACTATTAGATGTTTAATAGCATCTCCTTCAAAGTATTTATTTGAAATCTTGTGATAAAACATTAAATAAATAAAATCTATATAAAATTTTAATGTGCTATATAATTAAGTATGATGCTATGACACTTATGAATCAATAAAAGAAACAACACTAATCTTCTAGTTTAAATCAAAGCATACATTTATATACAATAGTTTGATATTTACAGAAACATTTTCTATTTACATTAAAATTAGATTATTTTACAAATAACATTATGACTATAATATATTTAAGTTTATACATAAAATAAAAATAAATAAATAAAGACAATAATCGTTTCATTAATTTCCTCATATATAAATGATTTGCTGATTTTGGAACAACTGTCTAAACTATAGAGATGGATGATAAAGCTGTATTGTGCTGTACTAAGTGGGATATCCATGAATGGTGGCGTAAATGCACCATTGAGGTTGACAAAAATCAGTAGATCCTTCACACTTGCAAATTCATGTCTGAAAGGGATGACAACACCTCTGCAATGCAAAGAGTGATGTGATGCATCTGACAAATCTTGGTTTTAATCATCTAATAGCCAGGGTACCATAAATAAATCAGTTTAGCTACACAATAATTGACGATTGGGGATACCATGGAATCTAGTCAACTGCGCAGGGGCAGGCCAGTGCAAACAAAAGTATAGAACTGAATATGACCCGGTCCCCTGTGTGCACAAAGCATGCTGCAGGACACCTATTAATCCTTAATTTCAAGTAATTTATGTACCATAATTCATGTAGTTTTCAAAATAATTTATTTCTTAATAAATAAAAAAAATTTCAATATTACTAACCTATATATTTATATTGAAAAGTTTCAGTTCTCATAATTTTCTCAAGAATTTTATAAACTATGTTTTACTAATAATATCTAAGTGGTAGGTTGTTTATTATTTACCTTTTCTTGAATTTATTTAATAATACAATGCAAATTTATAATCACTGTATTTTATATCTCATTATTTACCAAATTACCTTTTAATATTTATATTGTTTATACAATATAAATAAAATACTATAAGTAAATATTGAAATCAAGAATATTTTTACCTTTAGTATTTTACATTCATTCATCCTAATTTTCATATACATTTTTTTTACAACCTTCATTTTTATGATCTCATACAATATTTTCTAATAATATCTTAAACTTTTTTTATCTTTGTTTATTTGTTTTGCATATGCTCATTTATTGTTTCTTAAACTATTGTTACTTACTATAGCAGGGGTGGCCAAGACATTAACCATGATTGACTAGTCAACCACGAAGCTGACATGAACATTGACAAATTATAATGTTAAATTTAGAGCTGATTTAAATGTAAAAAATAATAAAAGTAAAAATTCAAAATTATTCTCATTTAAAAATAATTAAATTTAAAATAACACCTGTTGTTATTGTCGATCTCAAAAATGAACCCAGGTTGGAAGAAGCTGAAAAGAATTAAATTGTTTTTGTGTAATGCTAGAGCTAAAATTCTTAGAAATATTTAATTGCCTATTTTCCTGAGGAAAAATAAAAATAACTTGTCCTGGAGAAACAAGGATTTTTAATGAACTGATTTTAAAACAAAGGAGTTGTGTACTTTTTAAAACACATTTAATAATTGTAATTTAATAAATATTTTATAAAGCTACATGGACAAATTGTAATACTAGAGGGAGCTGAGGTAATTAAATAGTAGTCATATAAAATGTCTTCAACAGTTCATATCTTATTGAAAAAAAAATTATCAGTTCATATCTTCTAAAAACATCACCAATATTTGTGAGTATCCAAAAAGCCCTTATTAAAAATACCAATTCATAAGTACATTCTAAAAAACCAGAACTTGGAACTTATTTTTTCCATTCTGGTTTTCATTCTGGCAAAAATAATGATTATTTCTGGTTTTCAGTTTAAAGCCTTGAAAAAATATAGTCACCCTCAGGAACACTTTCACCAAAAAAGTAACCCCCAATGTCTAAAAGTTTGGTCATGCCTCTACTGATGGGAGATTATTCATGTTACTAACATATGATGCTTAAAATATAATTCACTATCTAAGATATCACTTAGAAACTAATTTAAATAGTGCATTGTAGGAATTGAGGTAACTAACATTTATTCTTTAACAATCATAACGTAGGGTAATTATTATTCTTTCAATTCATATTACCTCTGGAATCCTGACTTTTTTCTTAAGCACTTATAAAATGGGATGGTTATCTATCCTAAAATATTCTTAGTACTTTCTTAATAAAATGTGGGTATCCTTTAAATCTAATCTATTACACTAGGTATTAGTTTTTCAGGATTTATACTCAACTATACTGGTATTTTAATTTATCCAATATTCATTCATTAAGTTGAAGCATCAGAACAGAGATTATATTTTCAATCCAAATATATAATACTTTATCTCTTTAATACTTAAAAAAACTTTATCTATAAAAAATTATCTGTCAAAACAAATATAATCTATAATACTTAATAATATTTGAGATCAATTTTAAATATAATGAAGTATTACATACTTTCAATCACACATATCACTTATAATACTACACATGTCTTAGTCAGTCATATTTTATCCTAGAAATATGATTCTTTTTGATCCATAATTATTTATTATATAAAATTGGGTTATATCCTAATAAAATAAATTAACAATGTGACATATACCACCTTCTTTACTAATATAAAATTACCTTTTTGCATATTAACATGTATTATATAATTTAATAAAATTACTAATTACTGTCTCTAAGTCTTTTTTTATATACATCAATAAGGCAATTTATAGAAAATGTATAGAAAACAATCATACACATATACATTTAATTTTAATATCTTTAAATATAATATTATATAAAATAATACCTATATTTAAAATACTAATAAACACATATATTTTCTAATCATTATCCTTATTGTTATACTAAGAAATGAATATTCTAAACACATAAAAAAAAAAATTGGATTATTTTTTCTTTTAAATCTTCTCAAACTCTTAATAGCTATCACCATGACGACTGTCGGGAGTTTCAATTTCTTCTTCTATTGCTGATTCTCTCTCCTCCAACATGCAAGATTATTGTTAAAAAAATCTAACATTTAAAATAAAAATATATATACATGAATAATAAACATTTTTAAACTTCTTCTTAGCAAATTTAATTGTTTATCCTTGGTTTGAATTCAGTGCACTTCATAGCTTTGAGATATAATTACATTAAAATACTTCTTAAATATTCAATATTAATTTATAATCTTGGTTATCCCATTATAAGCACATATAAAAGAACTAGCTTCTCTTCTAATAATTATTAGATTTCATTTCTTTATGTCTTCATCTTTTATTCTATATCCTTATAATTCATATTCATTTATAATATATTTGTTCTTTTTTTTACTATCTTAGTTTATACTCTTCACATTCATATTAATTTATCAAAATATATATTTCTTCCTCCATTTAAAAGGTCATAATCTTTTAACTCATCTTAAAATATTTTTCAAAATGTAAGCAATAGTTCTATTTTACTTCTTACTTTGTCATTATATATAAAAATGTTCATTATTTTTGCTAATTTATTTACAGTTGGCAAAAGTACATATTGTTCATTAAGATTTTTGTTTTTTTAATCTCCATTTAGCATACAAGTAATTTTATCTAATATAATGCTTTTCAAATCAGTTCATTATTATTATTAGACAGACAAATTAAAATTTTATAGAGCATTTTGAAAAGTATATAATCATTGTTTGTTTGTTTTTAAAAATAAAGGTTCATTTTAAAATTACTTCTTAAAATTATTATAAATGAAGAAATACTAAAACACATTCTTTCATGAATACCTTTGAAAATTAATTGAGTTTGCTGATGAAATTGTTCTATTCTTCTATTGATAATAAGGGTTTTCCTCCATATTAGGTAGTAAACTATGGTTTAATTACAACTTGATGCAAAAAATTTGTTTGTTTATTCCATAGTAAATTTATAATCACTTTTAAACTTATTGCACATACTTATACAGCTTGTTAAAGTTGAATTTTAACTAATTTTAAAATAATACACAGTAAAATTATATATTTTCGAGGAACTAAAAGTAACAGACTAATTAGCTCCTATTGTTTCTTAAATCCAATTTCATCTGCAACCTTTTTTTAATTTTGTAGACAGATGCTATATTTCTAAGTAAATAGATTTCATTCATCATCTAAATTTAATTAATTGAAAATTTTTCGAATAAATTAACTTTGTCTACAATTTTAACAATAATAAGGTATATTAATAAATTATTTTAATACTTAAATAATAAATGTAACTATTTTTTTAAATTAAATATAATTTTTCATACTCTTTTAAAATATTTATTTCAATATCTATAATTAATAATTATATTGGAATATAAAATTATCACTATTTAAAATTTATAAATCAATAATTTAATCCTCCTGTTGGAATAAAAAATATCATTTTCAACCAGGAAGTGTAATCAATTTATTCATTTTAAATGAAATTCGGTATATAGATTCAAACACATGCATTTTTAAAGTCACTGATCTGAAATTAAACAGATTTTACTATTATAATTACTATAATATTTAATAAGTGGTATAGATTTTTAATAAAAATAATTTATTGATACTTATTTCTATTGAATAAAATTATAACTAAAATTAATATGACATCTAAATCATAAAATCATAAATGACTATTACAAAAAGTATGTTTGTTAAATTAACAGAATCTTATAATAATATTATATGTGAATTAAGCTATTATGCAAGTTAGAAATTAATACCTATATACTTATTTACTCTATAAATTTAATTTTTTTTATTATGTTAAAGCTAACTTATATTTTAAAAGAGACACTAAAATGAAAGGTTATAATATATATAATTAAATACTGCCTAATACACTATTAATAAAAAATGAAATATAAATTCACATAACATTATGTATTTTCAAAATAACAAATTTTTATTAAAATTTCTCATGATTATGAATTTGTCTCTTGCATAAATAGATGTCTCAATTGAAAATCAAGGAAACATAACACACACATTTATAAAGTGAAAATATCCCATGATTCATTTCAAAAAACAATGACCTTTAATATCAAAATAAGTTTTTATAAGATAGGTAGTCTCAGATTTCAGAAGATTTATTATCAGAGTTTCTTTAACTCTTCTTTTTAATTCATGTTTTCATAAAAGATAACCTCTGCATTGTCAAACAATATTTTATGACATGTATTCAGTTCATAAATACGCAAAGCTAAGTTATAATACCTATTTTTAATTTTACTCTTATGAACTTTTTTATAAAGTGCTCATTTAATTTGTTCTATATAAATTGTACTTATATATATATTGGTTAATTATGCTGATTGAGTATATAAAATGTATATTAGTGGAGTGTTGGTGGTTGAGTGGTCAGCACAGCCACCTTACAAGTAGTTGTCCTGGGTTTGCAGGTTCGCTTCCTGGCCGATGCTTTGAAACATGGAAAAGAAATGTTTTTCTGAAGGTTTGTGATGATGGTGTTCTAGCTGTATTTTTATATTGGACTATTTCCATCATCTAATATGTGTGTTGAATGTCTTTAGAAAAGTTTAATTTTTAGTTAAATATTCCAAATGCATTCAACTGTTAGTAATATCACAGCAAACAGGTTAGTATACGCACAACGTTTCCAGAGGTATTTTTCTCCCCTCTTCTTCAGGTCCTGCCTCAGTTGGTTAGAGCATTACCTTAAATTTCAATAATCAAGAATCTAAGGACCCAGGTTCGAATCCCATGCTAGTACTGTCACTGGTCAGACCAGCAACACCTGAAGAAGAGGGGAGAAAAATACCTCTCGAAACATTGTGCGTATACTAACCTGTTTGCTGTGATATTACTAACAGTTAGTGCATATACTAACCTGTTTGCTGTAATATTATTAACATTTGTTTGCTGTGATATTACTAACAGTTGAATGCATTTGGAATATTTAACTAAAAATTAAACTTTTCTAAAGACATTCAACACACATATTAGATGATGGAAATAGTCCAATATAAAAATACAGATGGAAAAGAAAATGTATATTATAGTCCAAAAATTTAAATTTCAGAAATATAACTTGCACAAATAATTTATATATGAGACTTAAAGAGAGAATTCGGTGGGGATATGGAATACACATCTTTGATTTGTAATTTTTTTGATGTAATTTTAATAGAAATGATTTTAATAAATGCAAACCCATTTACCTGTATAAATATGTCAGATTTAAGTAAAAGTTATAATAGAAAAAAATTTAATCCTAGTAGTTTATATTACAGTGATTTTTTTAACAGATGAGTGTGTTATTTTCTGTACTGAATTCTGATAAATAAATAAAAATAAAATAATTTATTTTCTATAAAATAATGATATATTTTTATAAATGGTAATGATAATAATATTTTTAGAAATAAATACTATTATTAAAATATATTTTTTTAACTTAATTAAAAAGATAATCTATTTTAAATTTTAATTGTTTAAACTTTATCAGTTATCAGTTTTAAAAATATTTATTGATTTTATTATTATTAAATTGTAGACAGCTAATTTTCAATCAATTGACCAATGAAATGTAATTAATTGTTTTTTGACATCATGCTGTCTGGATGTATAAAAAGAAAAGGGCCGCAATGAGCTAGGGAGAGAAAGGAAGAAAGGAGAAAGAAGCAATATAAATCATAAAAATAAAGTGATCTATTATTTCACACAAAAGTTTGCAAAAATTATAAAATTTAATATATTTTATTTTAATATATGAATTTTTTCTACAATACAGGCTTTTCCATACCTGCACTCCAACATGTAATATATAGGTGGTTTGAACTCAGACTTTCATATGACCCTCAACTATAAGTGCTATCTCATACTACTGATACACTTGATCACACACATGTTGAAAAGATAAATAATCACCAATATATATATATATATTTCATGCTAAACCAGCATTCATCAGTTGGTCCAGATTATCATCCCTACACATATATACAATCAATGCTCAGCTTATATTAACATAGCCAATTTTCATACTTTAATGGATAGGCTTCTATCCACTCCACTCTATAACTCTTCCGCCATCCATTTTATTGAAAATCTGATGATGGAATGCTTAAAGCCCACATTGGTACCAACCTTCTCATCCATATATTGGCGATTATTTATCTTTTCAACATGTGTGTGACCAAGTGTGTCAGCAGTATGAGATAGCATTTATAGTTGAGGGTCATGTGAAAGTCAGAGTTCAAGCCTTTTATATACTATATTTTATTTTGTAAACAGTAATAATAAGTAAATTAATCATGCTGAAAGAAATATAATATTTTTAATAGTAGTTTAAAAATGGAATAAGTTAAACTAAGTTTTTTCATTTGCAATACAATTACAGACTGAAACTTCAATTCACAATTAAAAATGGTATTGAAGAATAAATGCAAGGATAAATTATTTTTAGTACTGATTGGAAAAATCAATTAATTAAAAAGTGTAAATACTATCACATAAGGAAATATGTTTTGTTTATCTCTACTTTGTTGATTAATTTAAATAATAATTTAATTATGAAGAGGAGCAAAAATAAATAGAGTGATAACTTATATAAAATAATTAGTTGACCAAACATTAAAATAGTTTATTAATAGAAATGAGATGTCAAATGAAAATAGTTATCTTTTAAATTAACGTAACTTGTATTAGTCGAATTAACTTTATAAAACTCTAAAGAAGAATAGATATTTATTGTATATTTAATAATTAAGCATTATTAAGTAAATTAATTTGATAATAAATGTTTATTATAGATTATATTAAATAAAAGCTTATTTCAAAAAAGAACATTTTGAGCCAATAAACATTACATGATCACCATATCTTATGCTTGCTTATGCAGTGCTCTCAGATCCAAGGCTCCTCACTGATGATGGCCACAAGTCAGAAACTAGTCTGGGGATATTGGATGAGTATGCACTAGATGGGGATTTTATGCACAAGCCTTCTGGCATCCATTGATTACTCTGGCTTGCTCTAAGTTTTGCCTGTTTTAATTTAAAGAACATTTTGTTTAGCAAATAAGATTATCCTATAGTATAAAATACTTAAAGGATGAAAATTTAGCAAGAACAGCTATTAATTTTTATTATGACAATTTTGATAAAATAAAATGTTGCCAAATCAATAGAATTAAGTAAACTTATTTATGTTTAAGTCAAAAAGGAATAATTATTAAGTTAAATATAATGAAGAGAAAAAGTAGAAGTAAGAATGATCTATAAATTAATACTATGTATAGTAAAATTTAATGGTGGAGAGCATATTTAAATGTGGATTGAATTAGTTATTCAACTATAGTTTTATTAAACTTCTATGATAGTTATTTATATTTAATATTAGAATGTACTCAGATCTGAAAGCTTAAACAAAGATGCATAAATTTTTTAAAGAATTTTATCAAATTGTTGTTATTAGTGAATTTTAATATTTTACACAGACTCCTAAAAGCTGCAGGCAAGTGGAGAAATAAAATTATTAATTCACAAGGATGTGGAAGCATCTTGCTAAAGACTATAATGATGCATAACTAGGAGGAGGAATAAGAAAAGAGATTTTTTTTTTCTCTTTAGTTATTATTGTTAACATTAATGTGAGTGTAATATTAGATGTTAAGCGTAGTGATAAAGTAATAATATTAGATGTATTTGATTTGGACATTCTGATTGTACCGGACATTAGTACAGAGACATGAGACTCGAACTAGGATTGTTGAGGATGAATCCCCGAATAAGATATATGAATTATAATAATACATAATTACATAAAATCTTTTTATATTTAAAAACTAACCAAAATAAAGATTCGAACTCTGGATTGGATTTTTAATGTGTTTTAATTTAATATTATGAAAAAACATTTTATTCTAAACGTATTTTATTTATATAGTTTACTCTAGAATATTTTGATTATGCTTACATCTGTAGTTATTATGGGATGTCACGCTTATACATATATAGTGCGGTTTATTTATATGCCAATGTTTAAAAAGAAAAATTATAAAATGGGTTTATAAAGAGAAACGCTATTTTGGTTTAATAATGACCTAAACAAAAGAATTCATGACAGAGACACTTTAATGTTTGAATAAACTAACATAATGCACTTAACAAACTATGATCGATGCCACTTCGATCACAAGAAGAAATATACACATATATAACTGCGATGCCAGGTAAATTGGTCTCTGATATCCGTTATATTTATTAATTATTAAACAACAAAGTTATAAACAATGATTTTGAATACGCGAATATTTTCGTATTCAATATAACAAACATTATATTTTAATTCTTGAATCATAAGATAAAATGAGAAATCATGAGAGAGATACTTTAGTGTTTGAATAAATTAACATAATGCATTTAACAAACTATGATCGATGCCACTTCGATCACAACAAGAAATATACACATATATAACTGCGATGCCAGGTAAATTGGTCTCTGATATCCGTTATATTTATTAATTATTAAACAACAAAGTTATAAACAATGATGATTCCTGAATTAAAATAAAATAAGGAGAATTCATTTTCGCATGTGGGAGTCGCTCATCTAAGGGAAATAGCTTGATGTAAGCTTTTCGTGACATTCTAAATATAAATATATTGATAAATAACAAAATGGTTTAGTTTTAGGCATGATTCTAAAATACTATAACTAATGGCGGTGCGAACATAGGCAGCAAGATATAAGATTCAGTCCATTTTGGCCGAGTAGATGCTTCATCATTTAAGTGGGAATAAGAAATAGTATGCCCCCTGGAGAGAAAAAGAAAGGTAGGAAGATGCAATGTCCGCATAGGGTATCAACGCAGAGCTACTGCTACTCTTTCCAAACGTGTCCTAGGGCATTTTCTATGCCAGCTAAAACATATATAAGTGAAGGTGGAGGATTCTGGGTTCCCGATCATCCTCAAGTTATGACAAAGCAAATAACGACGATGCCTGACCCATGCTGGCAATGCTATGAATCTAGGTTGCATCCTTTAATGACGTCAAAATAATTAATGACCTAAATATAAAATTTGAATCGGGCCTAACGACATGACTTGTATTCTAGACCAAATTATATCACTGAAATCTAAAACTAAATGAATGTCTTAATGACATACGATTACATTTCCCTTCATTAAACGGGTCCCACATGCATTTGGAATCAATAAGCATTATTTAATATTAAAATGCTAAAAGTGCTATATATAAATAATTATTACAGAATATAAAAAAAAACGGTCATTATTATTCAAAAATATTTTAGCTGGAATTTAAGCAATAGCGTTCTTGGATCACATTAAATTTATAAAGAATAAAAATACACTCAAGGCAGTATAAAAAATAATCTGCCTATAAACAGAAGTATTATTTAATTATTTCTCAACCCAGCGAGCCATGGCTTTAAAACAAATAATTTAAGTAATTACAATATCCCAGAAGCGCGCGCGGGTGGGGGGGGGGGGTAAAAAACTAATTTGAAATAGAGGCTAGTGGAGTTGAATTGATTTGGCCTATAAATGACATATAAAAATAAAAAGCAAATAATTATAATATTAAAATTTTCGCACTAAATAAAATGTAAGATTTAACTTAAACAGATGTAAGCATTTACATATATATAACAGAAAGGGTTAGAGAAAGACTTTCAAACAGAGATTAGGTACAAATATATAACAAAAAAAACATTAATTATTACAAACATAGGTAAGCATGGAACTGTTACCTCGGCAATGTTACATTGGCTAGGTGGTTCATTCTTTGAGCTTTAGTTTACAGAGATTTGTTTGGTGGTCAGCAATCTCATCACTACTGCTTCTTCATTGATGGCAGCCTTCTTCCATTACTGGAGTTTCACGGTAGCATGGTCCAGAGAAAGATGGTTTGGTGACCTATTCAGTAGTCATTCTAAAAACTAAACACAAACAAATACTGTCAGACTGTAAGACTCAGACTAAAACGGACTGTATCTTATCTCCAATCTATACTATTTATACCATCCAAGCTATTACAGGAATGCTTTGGCTTATTTGCCCATAGGCAGATGAGACAATTAATAAATTCCTGAGCAGATTACAGTCCATTTTAATTAAAAGTAAGATATAAGAAGATAAGGTTCAAATCACTTTCATTAGCAAAACTTTTAATTAAAGTATAAAAGTAAAACTATGATAAGACGATATTGTGATTAATGAAAATCAAGCATTTAAATATTTAATTAGTGAAGAAAACTTCACAATGGATTGATTTGAACCTGCCATCTTGGTTATATTTTTCATTATTTTACAAGGTGAAATTAAATGCAAATAATTTTTATAAAAATGACAAACTTTACGTGATTAACAAATTCTCTTTTAAAATAAAAAAATACAAGCTTAAAATATTCAAAAGTATGAAAATATCAAAATCAAAATTATAAAATATTTATTATAAAGTTTTAGCCTATTTTATAATATACATAAATACATTGCCAGGGTTCTTCCATATTTTCCAACCGATGACATATTGCCCTGAAGCCATATCAGTCTGACCTTGCGATCTTTAAGATAACATCTCCAAGTGATTTACAGACAAATGCAATAGCTAAAATTTGTCCGCAGATCACGTGGACCCAGCACGTTAAAGATTTCAACATCAGACTGATATGACTTCAGGGCAATATGTCATCAGTTGGCAATACTAAAAAAAAATTTAAAAAATGTACATGCATGCATCAAAATAATTTAGAAATTAAAAGTAATGAATATAATAATAATTGTATAATTATTATAGTAATTCTATAATTGCAGAAATATGTACATATTTTTTTTTAATTTAAAATAAATATACAAATAAAGAACACTTTTCCCGATTTAATGCGAATCTGGCATTTTAATTAAAATGGTCTAACAAAAAAAAAAAAAAAGTACTTGTATGAAAAAATTATATCAGACATTGTATTACTCTCATAGCTGTAATTTTTATAATTGCCAATGAATTTACGGAAAAAATTTTTTTGTATGATATAATTTAGAAATTAAACAGGTTCTAGTCTAAAAAAAAACTATATTATAATTTATAAAACCACTCTATATTATGCTCAATTATAAAATACAGTGTGTAGCACTGGAATTGGTGGGGGGGGGTCTCCGATGTTTTTGACGAGCCAAAGGCTCGGCGTACACCTATATCAGACATTGTTTTATTCTCATAGCTGTAATTTTTATAATTGCTGATGAATTTACGAAAAATAATTTTCTGTATGATATAATTCAGAAATTAAAAATAAAATTAATTAATTGTAATTTTTATAATTGCAGAATAATTTACAAAATAATATACATCAAAATGGCATTATTTATTAAAAGCAAAAATGAAAATTTCTTACAAATAGCATCCATTGCGGTGGACTAGTAGCAAAAGACAGATAAATGACAAAATTTCCCAAGGCTCTCTCTGATTTTTAAATCTCGCGGGTCAAATAAATCCAAAAATTGGATTAATCATGTCAGTGTCTTGGTTGACATGACAACATTGTCATGCAAAAATTGACGATGTCTACCGAAAGGGAAATCGGTAACTATAATACGTCATCAGTTGAATAATCTGTAACTTCCCATTGCCATGTAGTAGGTAATGGCAAGGTTAGTACATTAAATATAATTGCTGGGTTTGAACCCTTGTAAATGGTTAGTTTTTAGGAAGGAAAGCATGAAGCTCACTCTGACTACAGAGTGATTGCTTTACGATATATTAATATATTTTATATGTTTAATGTTTTTTTTTTTAAAATGATGATAATAAAAATATGCTTAGAAAGTTAATATAGTACACATGAGTATTGAGAAAAAGAGAATTTGGGTAAAACAATGCTTTATAGTTATAATATAAGGTAAACTTATTTAAATATTAATTTAGTAATATTTTAATATGAAATATATTTAATGAGTAAATTGATGTTATAATGATGAATCAAAAGATGGAATTCATGGAAATAACAATACTTATGCTATCTGAATCTCAAATGAAAATGTGTAGAGATACAAGACAATGAATGGGAAAAGTAACAAAATAGTTGTGATCTCAATTTTGTGTGATAAAAGTATAATGTTGATCTTTATCATAAGCATAATTTGTTTTGTAATATAATTGTTAATATTATAAAAGAATATTAGAGGGGAAGATGAGATTGTAATATTAGTTGTGAGGTGGCTTAATATTGTTGATGCCAAAAATATACAGCATTGTACAATAAGTTATAATTCCAGGATAAAATGGACTATCTTCCTGAAAAACTAATTAAAATATTCTGGTGGATTTGATTTATGTGACACTCATATATGTATTTTAGTATAAGGAGATGAGAGGAATTTTCACAAGACATGGATGTCATTTTCCATAGGAACTTAATAAATAAGCTTGGACATTGGTGTAGAATCATTAATATACAAATGACTGCTTGCCAAATTTTAGCAGTCCATTAAAGGAGATCTCCATTCCTATATTTAAAGATAATAGTTTATTAAAAATCAGTTTCTTATCTATAGACATTTTGGATATGATAAAGAAAAGTATATAATGAGTATCATATGTAGACTAGTTGTTTTTAGAAATATTATAGTTTCCTTCCTAGGTATTAGAAGGCTGGTTTTAAAAGAACAATAATAAATGTAAAACAAATATTTTAGTAAAGTAAAATCTGACTGATTTAATGCTAAAATATAAAATATGAGATCAAAAATAAGAATGAAAAAGTGAATGAAAAGAAGTAAAGAGTGAACAGGATGAGTGATTATTTATTAGTAAGGGATCTTGATTCAATTAATTATTTGATGTCATCAATATTATATTGAAAATTATGATAACATAAACCAAAATTTTATATGTAAATTTTATGCAGATTTACATTTTGAAAGGTAATAAAATATTGTATATTTATGTAAATATTGCAAAAAATAATGTATTATATCATTAGATTAAAATGAATCCATAGAAAAAACTCATGAATGATAAAATTAATTATCAACATAAAAGAAAGTATACATGTTGATAATAGTGAACTTTATATTTGAGAAATAGAATAATTATATAATATTGTACTGGTCAAAATAGTATGTTCATGTAACAAGATTCAATCCTAAGCATAAATACCTCAAATCCGATCATGCTCGAGATACACAGGTCTGGAGCAATCCTGAATTCTAACCTATTTGTTTATTTTTGGAATCTCTGACCCAATGAACAACAATCCTGATGCACAGTAAAATTATTTTAAATCTGTGCCCAGAAGCAAAGCGGTAGAGCATAAGATCAGACTGATGATGATGATTGAGATTGGAGTAGCCCAGGAATTACACTTATTATAGTTATTTATTAATGCTAAGCTCTTAGCTAAAGAAAATAGTTCTAAATATTAACTAGAAGATAATAATTCAAAACAAACCAGGATTTACATGAAATAGATATATTTAATAAATATTAAACGAACACATATATATATTACAAAAGATTAAGGAAACGTATGTATATTTTACCAACTAGTTTCACACTTGGGACAATATTGTTTATTTACAATGTAATTTTACAGATACAGTTTTATAGTGTTTTATAACTTGTGCAGAGTTAATAAGCTAATACAAAAAAACTTTTGCTATGGAACGTTGTGAATGCTGAAAATAAATATAAAAGATCGTGACAGTTTTAACAGTAAATGATTTATTTGATAATGGGCAAAATATATGATTTCAATCATGCATTTCTTAGGAGAACCATTATTTATACTTTTATTCGTATTGTTTGGCAAAGACGTCTTTTAGAAATAAGAAACAAACAATGTGTTTCATTTACGTGAGTAAGTTATGCAATCATTAATATAAATTAGATTTACGTCTATGGGAATCGATAATGGTTTTTAAAAGAAAGCAGCTTAACTCAGTGAACTAAATGTATTTTTATGAAATGAATTATTATTTTTAACACATCATTGTGACTTACTAAAGTTAGGTGGATGGTGATCAAATTAAAGAGCAGAGTAACGGTACTAGCATACAATAACGAAGTAAGGCCTCATGGCGATTGTGGATATTTTATCATTTTAAAAGAATACTTTGAAATGAACTTAGATTGAATATGTCCGCACATTCTAGCGGAGTGATATCACAGGAGAGGCTGGGTTTGAGAGCCCAGATCTGGATATGCTGTCATTCGCAGCACATAAACCTCATAAACTTTACGTTCCGCAGGAAGTATTGTCCCTGATTACGAACGATTTTGAAAAGTAGGATGGGAGTTTCAGGCTTATCCTTGATGACAAAACAATCGAGAAATGGAAAAGACAAAATATCAGAATAAAGAAAAGGTATGCCAGCAACATTTATATAATTTTATATTATTACTTAAAGTTTGGAAAGGGTCTAACCTCTTGCGCAACAATCTGTTTTCAATTCTGAGTCATTTAACAAATCATAATAAATAATAACTTTTATTTATATTATTAAGCTAATAAAATTTATATTTAAATTCGATTCCCATATACGTATTAATTAAAGAATTAGCCCTCCGGGCGATGGTAAGAAATGGTAGAATTTTATATTAAGTGTTGCAATCTTTTATAAAGGCATTTAAACAACAAAACAAAATAATCATCCACAATAAAATACTTTTAGGTATACAACCAACCTAGCAAATGATTTCTATTTTAAATAAACAAATGAATATAATTTTACTAATGAATTTAATTAAAGTCGCGAGATTGATTGATACCGACATGTTAGAGAAAATAATATATATATATTAAACAAAATAAGTTGTATACATTTAATTGAGCTGCATAAAGTTATATAAACATAAATTAAGCGTAAAAGCAATGTATATTTAGAATTACATAAGTATTAATAAAAGATTATAGAGAGAGAGTTTACGAGCAAAACTAGCAAAACATCATAAATGGATCTATGAATTAATTTAGCTACAAATTATAAATCACCTGTGAATGTTCATATTAAGGCAGCTCTAAATTACATGATTTTACCTAAGATATCAGCATAGCAGCAGGCAGCAGGCAGGTTGGCAATTCTATGTCATCTCATATGGCCAGTCAGGTGGAATTTTACGGCTGGTAGACAGTCCTGCGAGAAGAAGAAAGAAAGGCGGGTGGCTCCACTATGCACGCTCCATTGCACTAAATTTCTCTTGACTTCTTAAATGATGGCCTGGCAACACTTTTGAATCAGGAACATAAAAGTCCACTCTCCAGGTAACTAACTACTTCATCAAGTGAAAGCAACTAACTAATAATCAAGTAACTAACTTATCAAGTGAAAATAACTGACTAACTTTAAAAGGTCTTATGGGCTCTTTTTATACACTCTCTTCTCGCCAAGAATTGTGATCACTATCTCTATAATCTCCTTACAAACAACATTTAATTAACATGTTTTTATACAGATAAGGCTCAAAATACCATTTTTAGCTATTTTAAATCATTTGACAACAACTGATAAACGATTTGTTTTCGATCTTAATTGCGATTGACAATTTTAATTAAAGGCAACAAGCTGAATTTAAGCAAAGATTATTTTAGCATTTTGAGCCTTTCTCATTTTCTTTGTTGTCACATTAAATACACACATATATAAAAATAATCACAAATATATAAGCAAATGTATTTTCCAATAATAAACATAGCAATAAAATTATTGCTTTGGTCATAATATATATATACGCATCATTCAAACTACTGTTTTATTTTACTAAATAAAAATTAATTTTACTAATCTTTCTAATGATTCGGCATACAGTGTTTGAGTGAATAGCATATATTTATAGCAAGGTCTGAATTGCAGACCCCTAGGAGGTTAGTATAGGTGGTGAAACATGAAGCATCGATGATGATTAGACATCGATTGCTTCAATATAAATAAATGTTCAATTAAAAATAAATATGCTTATGCAATTCATTTATTTTTCAATATAAATAATTGTGCATATATTTTAATTATTATATATCTTTTTTTTTACATTTTAATTATTTGTAATGTATTTTAAAGTTTAATTACTTATTTAATATGTGATAAGTTGTTATCTATTGTTAATATTGTTAAAATAAACTGTTATTTTAATATAAATCTTAGACTGATGACTTTGCTTTTATTCAAAATGACTTTTATCACAAAATCATATCAGAAACACAGAAATTATATAAAATAATTACAATCAAAAACATAAATTATTAGATAATTTATGTATAAGATGTTGTAAAGAAAAACTTGATAAATTAATGATTCACTACTTGAAAATATCATTATTTAAGAAGTGCTATTTAATAGTATTATCTAAATAGAGCATTCATTGAAAGTCATAATATTTTACAGAGTCACATTATTATTATCATTATTTAAAATAAGTAAAATTTATTTTTAAAATAAATTTAAAATACTATATTATATCAAAAAGGGATGTTCTTCATAGAATATATTACAAGGCTCATATTTGTAAAAGATGTAGTTAAAAAGAGTAAAATTTCAAATCAAGTTAAGGTAGTGAAGTGAGTGAAAAGGGAGTATGTTATAGTTGTACTATAAAGCTTTTGATTATAATAAAATTATTATTCTATTTTGTAATTAATATTTGTATAATGAAGATATTAGATATTTAAGAGCAATTAAATTATTTAATTGGAAGTAAGGTAGAAAATTATTAGAGTTATATTAATTTTTAAGAAGAAAATTTAACTTATGTTTATAAGGTTAGGTGTGATTATTATCGAGATGATTGGATCTTAGTAAAATCCCTCTTATTATCCAATTATCTTACTGTTAGTAATTGTCATTATATTATAAGAAAAATAATTATTATCCTTGAGATACCCATAAAGTAGCAGTAATTATTATAAGGTATATTAGTATGCATTTAATTTCATTCTTTTTTTATATAGTTTATTAAATAAATGAAGGATAGAATAACCATTATTTTTAATGAAAGATTATGTTAGTCATTGTCTGTTGTGGGGATTTTTCTAATGATTATACTAGGATAGTATTTGGAAAATTTCTACAATAGCAATGCTATTAGGGAGCATATTCTATATGCCTCTCAATGTTAAAACCACCATATTGTGACCATCTCTTAAGTCTACCTTATGTTTTTATATTATATGTTTCTAGTTAATTATTGAGTCTCATAAAGTGGCATTTTTATTTGGTATATACTTTGATGTTTGATCTGAGCTAAGGAAAAAAATTGAGCGAAAGGAAGAGAAGGTTACAATATATATACATGCATGTATGTTAGTAATTTTCAATTTTCATTAATTTATTAAACATTCTAGTACTTTTGTAATTATTAGATTGTTATACTAATGTGAAATGACCACTTGCATTAGCTAGTCCAGATATAGGAATTTTACAAATTTTTATAGTATATGGAAATCTGTTTTTTTTTTGTCTTGCGAGCTTCCAAATTCCAATTGCACCCTTTTAATTGTATGAATTAATCAGTATCTGTTTTATTAGTTTTTTTTATATAAATATTTAACATTTAGGAAATAATTAATTTTTTTTTCTAATTATTATCTTAAAAATAAACAAAGACATACACTTTTTATTTCTTACAATTTTTTTTTTTTAATTTGTTAATACAAAACGATTTTCTTTAAAAATAAAATAAAAAAAGTAAGCTTTTTACAAACTTTAAAATACATAACTATTTTATATTTACTTTTAACAGCTAAATGTGTGATTTATGACAGAGAGATTACAGTTATTTATCTTCCATTTAGGAATACAATAGACTCGATTTAGTATTCACCATTGATTTTATTTTATTTCAACTTTAAAATTTTCTTCTAAATTTACAATAATGTCACATTTAGCAACAGTTCTTTAAAAAGTGGAGTTACCCCCCCCCCATTGTCATCTTGGGTATGTGTAATATTTTTTTAAAAAAATTATATTTGAGTTACCCATTGCAATGCGGCAAGAACATTAGAGGACTATTTCAATTGAGAACAATATGAAATCTACCATCCCACACAGGGCCGGATTTAAGGCGATTGGAGCGATTGGACCCAATCGGGCGCCGCATCACCACCAAAATTAACAAAAAGTTATTTTTCAAAATTTAAAGCAAATTGCTTTTGACAATAAAGGATAAATTATAAATTATTCAAATAATTAAAAATATATTTATTTTAAGTTCGCATTGATGGATGAGATTTATTATTGTGTTTATTATTCAAATTTTTATTGGAAAATGATAGAGCAACGGCATTTCCAAACTTGTTTATTGCTCTCCGAATATATTTAACAATTCCAATGAGCGTTGCTTCTGGAGAGAGATAATTTTCCAGGCTAAAACTAATAAAAACCTATCTGAGATCGACAATGAATCAGGATAGATTAAATAGTTTAGCAATTATATCGATTGAAAGTGAAGAAGCAAGGAAATTGGATTTTCAAACTATTTTAGAAGAACTTACAGAACAAAAACTTAGAAATATGTAAATTTATATATTCATATTCAATGATGTAAATTTATATTCAATAAAATGAAATTGTTTTTGTATTTTGTGAATTTTTATTTTTTAATGTATGTAGAAGTTTACCTATCTTATGATACATGATATTTGATTTATATATATATTGAATTTGCATTTTATTTAAATATTTAATATATAGAGGGTCCCGCAAAAAAATCCAATCGGGCCCCGCACTTATTGGATTCAGCCCTGATCCCACATATAAAGTAATAATAATGTGCCTAAATAAAAGCTTGCTCTACTCCTAGTCTTATTTTAAATGGTTCCTGAGACAGAATTATGTTAATTTTTTAAGAAATATAATCACAATTAGGTCTGCTTGTTAAACCACTAAACTTCACATGATCTGCTTGTTTGAAGACATAGAAACTAAAATATATGCTATCAGAGTTATGTCTAGCTTACTTTTGAGACTTAGAGGCTGATAACGATACATTATCATAATAAAGTTTGGCTAACTTTTGAGACTTAGAAGCTCCTAATTATAAATAAAATATGGATGGAAATAAATAACTTTCTAGAATATCATGAAAACATTGCATCCTCAAAACTATGATAAACTCTTCCATCCATCACCAATGCTGAAAGCATAACAATCAAATTTCAACAATTTTTTTTCATGAATATATTAAATTTATTTTATTTATTTTAATTGTTAGTCACTTTATATATATATTTTCTAAAACATTTGTCCTTTCTAGCAAATCCATGATTGTCAACTTAAAAGGCTAACCTTATTTATATAAAGATTAAATTTTACTTCTTTCTATATATTTTCTATTAATGCATAGGCCCTCACATTAGTTTCCTGAAGTCTAGGTTTATTTTTTCTCACCCCCTAATTTTTAATCTCCTTGCTTTCTTGGTATTTTTTTTTTTTGTAGGCATTTCCAAGTAAAACAATTCTATATTTAATTCCTTATATTGACTTTCTTTATCATTTATTTCTTTAACAATTGAGTAGCATATTTAATTTGCTAAATTAGATAGTTCTTCAATTTTGATCTTATTTACATTACATGTACATTTACCACATGATCATTCATAACACAGACATCAGTATATCCAGGGCTTTGAAACAATGTTTAATTTATTTATAATGTCAATATTATAATAATTCCTAATTACTACATTCTGACATTTATTTTATTTATTTTATCCAAATTAGAGCTATTTTTTAATTCTATTTTTACTAGACACTCTGTTATCTTTTTTTGTACTTTAACTTGGTTTTCACTTTTTATTTAAATCTTCTCAATCATTTGAACTAGGTAGTTGATTTCTTCTTTTGCTTGTATCAACCCTTGCATATTCTCTATTTTTGTTTCTTCTATTTCCCTATGCAATTGATCAATTTTCATATCCTGCTCATTTTTACAGCTATTTTACTAATCTTAATTTATAACTCTACTAAGTGACCTTTTAAACTATTTATTTCTTCAGTCAATTATTCTATTTACTTTTTATTTTCTCTTATTTTCTTCTCCATTTGCCCTTTCAATCCTTCAATTTGTTTTTCCATCATTTTCATATTTTCTTTAGTCATTTGTTTTATATTTACTTTAGATATTTTTCCATATTTTTTATTCTTTTTAAATGTGCTGATAATCATTTATTCATTCTTAGCGGTGTCAGTTTCATTTTTCTGAGACTGCATTTTTGCTTTGGCTCTTGTTATATATTTAAATAAATCATACAATATAATATAAAATAACAATAATAATACACATAAAAGCTTTTTTCAGCGAATTTTAATATTTCCCTTATCAATGTCTTGGAACTATTTTACAATTACAATGAACTTTGCATACATGTCTTTTATATAAAACTAACTATAACCTCCCTTACAACAATAACATAACACGTACGATGCTGAAAAAATATATATGTATAAGTATATACTATATAATTTTTGATTCATTTATTATTAGTCAATTATTAATTAAATTAACTGATATTTTATAAATACCATACAATTATTTTATTATAATTAATGTAATTGGTTTCAAATATCTTTTTCTATTGGGTTTTTTGATATAGATTAATGGTTTTATTTTTTACACAAGCTATTTTATATCCATATTTTAAATAATGAATATATAAGGCAGATTTATCATCTTTTCTATTAATTGCATTATTATCATCTTTTACTCTTTCATCTAATTGTTTTCCAAAGTGTGCATAGTAAACCATACTGCAATTTCCATAAATAATTATGTATACAATTGCTTTTTTATATTTCATATCACCTCATTGTACAATTACTTATTAATTTGTCAAGATATTTAATATTTAATCATCCTATGTTAACACTTTTATCTATGTAATTTTTACTATTAGTAATGTATAATAAATTTTAGGGAAGTATGAAAATTGTATCCATTTTTTTATTATTCTTAGAGCTATTCTTAAGGTTATATCAATAATTAGTGTATAATTCAATAAATTGTTCATTTTGTAAAATAGTTATATTTTTATCTGTATTATATCTATCATTTCTATGTTTAAAATTTTTAATAAATGCCATCTTTTGTATGTATAGTACTTACTTTTCATAATTTATCTTACTTAATGAAATGTTTTGATATACTTTTGTTATACTTTATTTTAACATCAAATTTTATTTTTGTAAATTTTATATTGTATATATTATTATTAAATTCTTTATAAATATTATTTATAGCTCATTTGTTATCAATTATTAATGTATCATCAATATAGTTAGAATAATATGTTATTCCTTGATTTATTAATCTTTTTTTAAACTATTTTATTTTCCAATTCATTAATAATTATTGATAACATTAATCCTATATGCATGGTCCATTACCTGTCTTTTATTATACTACAATATTCATTATTTTATTTAAAATATAAGCTATCATGTATTAATGTTAAACATTCTTTTACAATATATATTATATCTATATCATTAATGTACCTAGATAATTTTTGTATTAATATCTCTATACTGTTACTTCTTGGAATACTAGGATACATTTTCTCAATATCCATTGTAAAAATACCTTGGTTTCTCTTCAGTTGTATTTTATTTAATTTATTTATGATAGAATCTCTGCTTTAATGCAAAATTCCCCTTAACCACTAATATTTCCTAACCATTTGTTTGCATTAAAAATACAGATTCTATCATAAATAAATTAAATAAGATATAACTGAATAGAAATGAAGGTATTTTTATAATGGATATTGATAAAATGTATCCTAGTATCCAAAAATTAAAAGTATAGACATATAAATACAGAAATTATTTTAAGTACATTAATGATATAAAGACAATATATATTATAGAAGAAAGTTTAACATTAATACATAATAGCTTATATTTTAAATAGAATAATGATTATTGGAATATACATAAAGGATAAATAATGGGTTGTTCAATTAGTAGGTTAATGTCAGCAATATTTATTAATGAATTGGAAATTAAAATAATTAAAAAAGGAATAATAAATTAAGAAATAACACATTACTCTATATATATATATTGATATATTGATGATACTTTAATAATTGGTAACAAAAGAGCTGTAAATAATATTTATAAAGAATTCAATAATCATACATACAATATAAAATATTCTATAATTATATAACATTTGTAATGCAAACTTGTTCAATTAGGTCATGTGATATATGACTTGATTTCTTTGTAACAATATAAAATGTACAAAATAGAAATTTGACATGAAAATAAAGTATAACAAAATTATATTAAATGGCAGAAATTCACCAGCTTTCACACCAACTAAATCACTTTCACAAGGATCCAGCACTTATTGTCATCTTATTCATTTTATATATAAATCCCCTTCTTATTCAACTACAACAGGCATTTGAGGGAATGGAGATTCCAGGAACAGGTCAAAAATTGACCTGCGTTTCATACATGGATGATATTACAGTTTTCCTGACATCAAAAAAGCAGATACCAAAACTACAGATGATTTTAGAAGAATACTCAAAGGAATTTAAACTAGGTTTCAATCCAGAAGAAACAGCACTGTGGAACATATTCATGGGAAGCCCATGTATATCCACTTTTCAGGCAAAGATAGGCTCATTCCTTGGGTTTCCATTCCATCTGGGGACTACTGGCATGAGATGTCATTTGCAGAACAAATTGAAAAATGAAAACCAGCAAATAGCAGACTCTCTAGCCAATACCTATATGTCAATATATTTTAAGATTCAATTAATTAACAGTTTGATGATGACTAACATAGTTTACTTTATGCCAGTGGTTGCTTTCTCAAAGGCTTTTATCTCTAAAATTAACACCATTTGCAATCAGCTACTATGGTCAAGGAAAGTCGTGGCAATATCAATGGCAAAATTATGTCAACCACTGAATAAAAATGGTTTGGGGTTACATGATTTGACAAACAGAGAATGAGGAACAATATAATTGATATTGTTAAACAATTTCCAAAAATTAAGCATCTCATAGAAGTCATTCCGACTAATAAACCACCATCAAAAAAATTATCATATTTTGAACAATTACTATACAGAAAAAGAATCAGAATTAAAACCAATTCTTTTTTTATGTTGCACTTCAATTTGCCGAAAAAGGCTTTTTTATAATAATGTGTAATCTTTGTTGCTTGTATATATGTATTTTTAAACATATTTGACTATTTGAACAATTAATATATCATTCTAAAACAGAATCAAAAATACCAGAGCAATTTATTAATAAGTACAAATACTGGGAAATTTATGAACTAATAAATGAAGATAATAACACAATTGCTTTGGAACCAGTACTGGGAATTAATAATAAACAAGTGGTTAAAAGGTATAAACGCAAAGTTTTTCAATTTTCTGATAAAACTTAACTTATCTGCATTACCTATCACATATTTTCTTTGCCATAAAAGACTGTATATGTCAACTGATCCCTTTTGTGGGTTATGCCATCGAGCTGAGGAAACCCTATCACATCTGATATATCACTGTGAGGGACTTAGGCAGATAAGAAATCTGATAACGAGCAATTACAGGAAGTCAAATGTAACAATGCATCAATTAATTTCTGCATTTAGAGAGGAATTAATACCAAGTGTCAGAGCAGCAACTTTTGTGCTATATGCATACTGGTAGACTAAATGGACCTTCCTAATTGGTAACAATTCTAGGAGGCATCCAGCTACTTTTTCAAATAAACTTGCAATGATACAGAAAAGGAATAAGACACTGGCCAGACCTGACATTTATGCAGCAACCTGGTCATTACTTAAGATTAGATCAATTTTATAGTGACAAAGATGATAAAACTCTTAGGAACCGGTATAGTGGGTTTTTTTTGTTTTTGTTTTTTTAGGGCAACACCAGTTTGAACATTGTAAGTTGAAAAAATTAAACATTATAGATGGATGTTGCTTTGTTATATGTACGATATTCATTTTTGTTGATGGCTTACTCAATTTATCTACTAAAGAATTATGCTTTACAAAAAACAAATGGCATCCAGACCTACAAAAACCTTAATTGAATGAGGATATAATCATTTTGTAGAACTCTATCATTTGAAACAATTGATATTGAATCCAACACTGGAATCATTACATTCAAGTTCCATCCCATTCTAATCCATTAATGGACAATTGAATTAAGTGGAGACTGTAATTGTAGTAATAATTGTGACATTTGTTTTTTGATGTACTCATTTTTTCTTGTTCTTTTTACTGATGTAACCACTTTTCTTAAGTACAATAAAGTTTGCTTTGAATCATCATCATCATTATCATCATCATCATACTACTACTACTACTACCACCACTACTACTACTACTACTGCATGGTCAATATATACAGGACAATTTCACACACAACATTTTAAAGGAAAACCCAGCTCTTTTGTGGTATTCCCCTTCTATTTGAGCAACCTAGAAATGCATCGACAAATACAAGACAAAATTAAAAATAAAATAAAAAACATAATTGATTCACTTTCAAAATCTTACCTTTCATTGTATTCAAAAGTAACCCTGTTTAATCTATTAATAATGACTCAAATCACATACTATTCTCCAATAATACTATACACTAAATCTTTTACTAGTAAAATAAACTCTTTATGTAGAAAGTTGCTGTGGGGAAAAAAGATTGTTTCAATTTCACTAAAATGTATTCAAGCTCCTCTAATACAAAATGGTTTAGGACTACATTCAATACATATTTTTAACATACAAAAGACATTAAATCTTATTTCTGCATGTTCTTATTTATTTCCATACATGAAAGTGTTCTTCAAGGTTACCCCAATCAGATAAACCACCACCAGCCAGTGGATATTGGAAAACTTTGCTTACACTAATTCTTAACATTCCAAACATTACTTATTCACCACCTCAAGATAAGTTTAAATATTGGAATGTATACCAGATAATTTGCTCTCCCCTAAATGATAAAAGACCAATTTTAAACATTAACAATAGACAACTAACCCAAAAATTTAAATTCTGGTCATTAGAACCCAAATATTATGATTTTCTACTCAAATTTAAATCTTGAAGCACTGCCAACATTACACTTTTGTAGATATAGAAGGCATTACATAAATACAGAAAACATATGTGGGTTATGTCATAGAGAGACAGACACAAGAACATTTTCTTTTTACCTGCCCCGCATTTGATAATATTTGCTCATCCATCCCATCATTGTGCAAACAAAAAAATTGTGACATTCAAACACTTTTACAGTTATTTGTTAAGGGTAGATACCCACATATTCGAGCAAGTACTTTTATATTATTTACACTATGGTGCACAAGATGCTCCTTCATGTACAACAATAATCCACATAGACATCCAAACACATTCTGGAACAAGATGGAACAGCTCCACTTAAGAGATGAAAAAATTGTATCTCAAAAGATATACACAGCCACCTGGTCTATATTACAACAGCACTCAAAATTATAAATGGAAAAAAGAGAAATAAAAAACAGAACTAAGAGCCTTACCATTGCACAAAACTAATTGGATGTATATATATATTTTTAAAAAAAATATATAAACTCAAATTTGTAAACCACATGCATATCCTTCGTCTTTGTTGCCCCCTTCCCAAATTACAATTTTCAACTTATTTATACTAACTTCAATTTATCTGCATGTGGTAAAATAGTTATAAATGTAACCTTTTTCTTGTTATATTAAATAAATTGCTTTTGAAAGATAATAATAATAATAATAATAATAATAATAATAATAATAATAATAATAATAATAATAATAATAATAATAATAATAATAATAATAATAATAATAATAATAATAATAATAATAATAATAATAATAATAATAATAATAATAATAATAATAATAATAATCATCATCATCATCCTATTATAGATAGTAATATTAGCTCTAAGAATAATAAAAAAAAGAATAAAACTTTTGTACTTCCCTAAAATGTATTATACATTATCAAAAAATAAAAATTATATAGATAAAAGCATTAACAATGGATGGTCAAATAGTAAAAATTTTGACAAATTATTAGGACATTATAAAATAAGAGATATGAAATATAAAAAAAGCAATTGTATGTAAAATTATATGTAGAAATTGCAATATGGTTTACTATGGGCATACTGGGAAAGAATGAGATGAAAGAGCAAAATAACAATAATGCAATTAATAGAAGAGATGACAAATCTGCCTTATTTATACCTTATTTAAAATATGGACATAAAATAGGTTGTTTTTAAAAAATAAAACCATTAATCTATATTAAAAAAACCTAATAAAAGAAAGATATATGAACCCAATTACATTAATTATAAGAACAATAATTGTATGAATATATATAAAACATAAATTAAATTAACTAATAATTAGCTAATGATAAATAAATGCAAAATTACATTTATATAGGTATTTTTTCTGCCTTGTACATATTGTATTATTGTTATAACAAGTCGTAGTTAATTTCATATAAAAGGGATAGATGTAGCTATGTATGCAATGTAGATTATAATTGTAAAATAGTTCTAACATATTGATAAGGATAAAAATTAAGGTTTGTCAAAAAGAGGTTTTATGTGTATTATTATTATTATTATTGTATATATATTATTATTGTATATATATTATTGCTGTTATATAAAGATTTTTTTATTATATTATATCATATGATTTATTTAAATATATATAATAACAACATAATGAATTAAACTTTCCATTTTTGATATTATTATATAATGTAAAATTATACTAATGTTAGATAATAAACTATTTCTACAAGAACAACATAAAATTCTAAGCTTTAAATTTATTACTTTTTTCTTTTGTTATTTTGAGTTATGGTGTTCACCTTTCTTTACATTCTGTAGCCTTTTTTTATTATTATATTTATTTTATATTGACTGCCTTGTAATTATTTATTTATCTGTTTATTTATTTATTTATCACTACCAACCCTGTTCTTACCTCTATCTCAATGTCTAGTGATATCTAAAATGATTTATTTATTTCTTTTTTATAAATGAAATAAAATTTTTATCTGCATTGGCAAACAGTTAATCATTTCATCTAGACAAGTAAACATTTTATCATTTGTGGCAAATTCATTACAATATATATGACAAAGAATATAAAAAAGATTATATCCATGTAAATAGAGATAATTTTACATTTTGATTTTTTCAGAAAACCATCAATTATTAATCAACAATTGTGTGGTTAATGGAAAACCATCAATTACTAATTAACAATCCTGAGGCTAAACAAATTTTCTCAATTAACTTATATAATAATGTTGATGTTTATTCTTTTTTGTTTTTTGGTTATGGTGAAGAAAAGGAACAATCTTTTTCTTCAAACTCAAATTGTTATAGGCATGACTTTAAATTGATAAATCCTATTCAACATAACAAAGTAAATCATTTTTTTACACTACAAAATTATATTTTGAATAATAAATATATTTGATTAAAGTATACTGGAGATTTGAACTTCTACAGCCATATGAAATTAAAGGTATATCTACTTATTTTAATATATGCTGGAGATTTATAAATACACAATTTCAATTAAATAGCATTAATAAATTAGTGACACATTGCAAAATACATATTTTAAAAGATAAAAACAATTTATATTAAATTAAAATCACTATATATTTTGTTAAACATTTCACAATATTAATATTGTGAAGTTAATTTGGTTACAATAGTATAAGTATAATTGTAATTTTATAAATATTCATTATAAAATAAAGAGATTGAAAAAATATTTTAATATTGGAAGATATTTTGCTATATTTAAATATTTAGAACATATCAAAATTATATGTATATTTTGTGAAACATAAATATATAGATAAAAATGTTATGTTTTTATACTGAATAGTATTTATCATTTTTTACGTCTCAAATAAAAAGAACAGTAAGTTTTTCCTATACAATTCTACATAATTTGGCATCAAATTGTTAATTAAATATATATGTATAAATATAATAATTGACTATTGTACCTAAAAATATATATATAACTATTTATCATATCAAGAGTGGTAATGTAAAATCTAAAATTTCATTATAAAATTCACTTTATAATAGTCTTTAAAAGCACTTTCTTACAACAATCATTTTTTCAATAAATATATATATTATCATTCCTTTGCAACAGCATTTATTCACCAATAAGTTTGGTTAGTTCATCTTCAAGAGACAAAAAAGGCAAAAGTAAAAAAATAAAAAGTATAGTGATGATGAGTTTATTACGCTTATATAAGCCAATTCAATCCATGAATCACATATCTGACCATATATAAAATACACTGGTTCATTATTTTATTTACATAATATTTTTCAATACTGTATTTTAACTTCTTTTCCAGCGAATATTTCTTTGTGAAATCCTTCAACACTAAGTTCTCCAATATATTTTATCTCCTGCCATATTGAAATAATCTTTATAATGTAAACAGAATCTACCTTAATCCCTAGAAACCATGCACATTTTCATTATAAATCATACTTTTAGGAAGTTTTGTGTTTTCATTCATTTCACATGTCAATTACAATGAAGCTGTAATTTTACAATAATGGATTATATTGTGTTGATAATAGATGGACAATTGAAGTCTTAAACTGGATTCCAAGAGATTGTGAAAGACCCAGAAAGAGACCACATGTGAGATGGATGGATGAGATGATAAAGTGATGTGGAGAAGAGAAGCTAAAGATTGGAGAAGTTGGATTGAAGTTGAAGAGACCTTCATCCTACAGTGGATTGCTAATGGTTGATGATGATGATGATTGTGTTACAGCTACCAAATTGGAAAACATATTGTTTAATCTTATGATTTTGTCATCACATTTTTTAAATTTTTACACAACATTATTAAATAATTTTTTAATGCATTTGTGTTCAATTTTTTAGGAAGTCCAAATCACATTTCAATGATTATTTGGTGAAAGACGCTAATTTTTAAGTTGATAAAAGCAGTAGCAACATTAGAATGTATTGTCCTTTTCTGGACAAATTTAGTTTTGAATTTAAAAAAAAATTTAAAATACTGGTCGAATATGAAGATCCATTGCACACATAAAATCCTAAATAATATTTTTTTGTGATAAATCTCACGCTAAAAAAGTACTATATTACTTTGCAGGAAAGCTAACTATGAAGAATAGTGTTTTCCGTTTGTGCTCATACAAATATATATATATATTACAAAATAAACTACTTATTCTAGACTTAATTTGTCAATATTATATAAATTTTTAATACTGTATAAGAAATTTAATAAAAGCTAATGTACTTTTTATATAAATCCTTTTTATATATGTTATAATTTTCATAAAACCTCTAAAGAGCATTTTTTCCTCTCAGACGGTTTTAAGAATAAAATATTAGTTTTATAAAACAATCGGTTAAAAGTTTTCTAGAAACCTTTAAAAGTACGAATATTTGCAAAATAATCAGTTTTTTATTTATTTAATATTTTAAATTCTGGTTTTTTTTAAAAAAAGTAATCTCCTTTAAAAATTCTTCATTTATACATATTCAGTTAATAATAATAAATAAACCCTGTAAAGGTAATTGGAAGAATATTAAATTATAATATAATATTTAATAACAAATTGTATATTAAAGCAAATAAGAATGCTGAATATAAACTAAATGAATATTAAAAAAAAAAATGCTAACGGGCACAGATAAAATATGAAAAAAAAAAATTTCTAGACATTATTATTTGCCTTACTAAAGTAACCCATTGCTTTTCCTATATCCCCAAACAATGTGTTTGAAGTAAAAGATGGTAATGGTAATTTCTAATGATAATTTACGCCACATAAATAGAGAGAAGCGAACAATTAAAAATAAATCAATAACATGAATATTTATAAATAACGTATCAGATATTTGACGTTTACAATTTCTGATATGAGCAATTCCCTACTTTAATACATTTAATATAGACAAATAGGAAGCTTAAGTAAACAGCGATTACTGGATGTTAGCGCATTTAAATTATCATTTCCAGACTGTGTTTTAGCTTATCTATTTAGGTTTGATATTACAGTAAGGAACTGTTCTTGTTTTATCATATATTGTGTGAACAGGAAAAGTGATTTTTTTTTTATTATTATTAATTTCTAATCTAATAAATAATGATTAAATAGAAAGGATTTTCACCTTTTTACATATGCGCTGTACTAATTTATATAAGCGTATAAATTTAGTATAGCGCATATGGGAAAAAGTAAAAATCCTTCCTATTTAATTACATACTTACTATACATAAATTTCAGAGTTAAATAATGATTAATAATTATTCGTTATTTACTGAGGAAATATTCTTGTAAATGAGCATTGGCTAAAAGTGTTTGCAATAATTTAAATTTATCTAAAAAAAAAAAACATATTATATGTATATAATAATAATCCCAGTGCATAACGCTACACTGAAATAAATATACAAATATTAAATCACCCCACATGGTTAAGAAGTTCAGTACCGCCCACTGTGAACTAATATATATATATAAATACACTAGAGTTCGTATTTCAAAATTGCCAGCTCAAAATGATACCACTTTTAACTGTACCTATTAGATCTTAAATATTGAAATACAGTGGGCGGTACTGGACTTCTTAACCATGTGGAGTGATTTAATATTTACATGTATTTATGCATTTATCTATAAACTAAAGGCTTAAAATTTTAAGTTTTTGCCAACAAAAGATAATCACCATTTCTTCAGAACCATTATGTGAAGATGACTTTTGTACCTCAATCATGGCTGTATTATTTTGCAAATAGTTTTTTTTATAAAATAGATAGTATATTAACACTGATTATATTAGACATTAACTGTGCATCTAAGAATGGCAAAATTCATCATCTTACATAATGACAACATGTGAAGGGGCTGAAATCAACCACAAAAATAAACTTCAGTCATTAGCTAAATTCCTGCTTAAATATGAGGCTTGAATTCGTATGAGTTTCGAATGTAATTAAAAAATTAGTTAATCTTATCTCGTGTTGAAAAATTAGTCTAATTACAAAAACTTTAACTAAAAAAAAAAGTGGTGAATCCTAGTAATAGGATTCCCATCACAAAATATTTTATAAGTTTACATAAAAAACTATTAATTCACGTTTTATACTAATATATATGATTGAAAATAATAAAATATTTAATTTATGAAGGAATATAAATGTTACATTTGTTGTATTTTTATATTGGACTATTTCCATCATCTAATATATGTATTGAATGTCTTTAGAAAAAATTAACTTTATTTAAATATTCCAAATACATTCAACGATTAGTAATAGCACATCAAAACAGTTGAATGTATTTGGAATATTTAAATAAAGTTAGATTTTTCTGAAGATATTCAACACATATATTAGAAGATGGAAATAGTCCAATATAAAAATGCAACTAGAGCACCATCATCACAAACATTCAGGAAAACGATAAATATTACATGGTTGAAAAAATGTATAATAGCATTGGGTATTTCCCACAAGTAACAATAAATGATATGGACCCTCACAACTTTTATAAGATAGAAATTATAAAAATATTTCAAATATAGGAGCTGAAACAAAATTAAATTTAACAATAATAAAAAAATCGCATTACATTAATGAATACAAATGTAATTTTAAAAAATTTGTCTGATAAAACATAGCTCAAAACTGTCATTATCTATCTATCTATCTATCTATCTATCTATCTATCTATCTATCTATCTATCTATCTATCTATCTATCTATCCATCCATCCATCCATCTATCCATCTATCCATCCATCCATCCATCCATCTATCTATCTATCTATCTATCTATCTATCTATCTATCTATCTATCTATCTATCTATCTATCTATATGTTTATTTACCTAACTGTTATCTATCTATCTGTCTGTCATTCTGTCTATCTATCAATTAATCTAAGTTTGAATGAAAATTGAATGATTGCTTTTTCAGGATTTCATAAAATTGAAAGAATGGAATATGGTCCATGGGCTTTAAACTCCCAAATTTGTCATTCAATCAACTTATATCTATATATCTATGAACCTATTGTTTTTTATTTTAAATATCCATGAAAACAATATATATATTTCATTAGGTTGTATATATGAATTAGAGGATTGTATTTTTTCATTTTAAATTATTGGAAAATAAAAATACATAAAAGATAAAACAGTGCAAGACATTTCCACCAATTTCTCACAAAGCAGCAATAAACATAGTAAGTTAATATACACATATGATATCTACCATCAAAATGATAAATTATTGCAATACAAGGGTTTGAACAAAAGTTTCAGAAGTACCTTCATCAGCTGAGCTAAGTCATTAAGTATCACTGACCATAATTTTATATTAAACCAACATTTTATTTTATATAAAACAAATTTTATTTGGGTTATCTAAAAATAAAAAAGCTGAAATACAGATGTTTATTAAATACAAAGCTTCATTAATGTCAAAAATGTTGATTTTTTTTTTTAAAATTTAAAGTGACAAACAAAATTTAAAATCATTCATGTGTTTTACATAACTGATAAGTACAAATTATTAATAAAATCTGCTTTGTTAAAAGATTTTAGCCTAATACATGATTAGTCATGCTTAAGAATGAAATACATCTGATGCTTTTTATTGTCATGGGTTATAATCATCTGATTATGACAGATGAATCTGCAAAATATGTCATTTATATATTGTAACAGGATAAAATACAGAAATATTTGTCAAGCATGGGTGGTCAAGAGGTCAGCGATGGCTGCTTTATAAGAAGTTGTCCCGGGTTAGCAGGTTTGCTTCCCAGCTGATGCTATGACACATGAGGAAAAAAAATACAGAAATATTTTTTTTAATTAAATGCTTTTATTTAATGTGCATTAAAAAGAAAGAAAATTGTTTTTTCAACCACAATTGAGGTTTTTATATTTAACTTGAAATAAAAGCATGGGGAGGAAGGTTCAGAAATTAATTATGTCAATTCCTTGTTATAAAAATTATAGATTGACTTAATTAATTTCTGGATCCCCATGCTCTTATTTCAAGTTAAATCTAAGTACCCCAGTTGTGATTAGAATAACAAATTATTTTTTCATTTTTAATGCCTGGTAAATAAAAGCATTTAATATATAAAAAAATTATCTTTATTATTTTTATGGTTTTAATATTGGCAGAGTAAATAAAAATGTAAAACTTTATGGGTACTTTAAACTGTCTTGAGACTTATAGTTAATATATATTGAAACTGTATGAATGGGGACCTTTAATGTAGATGGTAAACAAATGAAGAAAGAAAAACTTTATTACTTTACGGGCCAAATTGTAATTGTATAATATTGGGGAAATATGATGGCTTTAACCTTTAATACTGCATGATTGGATTAGCCAAAATTTTAATGATATAGAATGAGATAAATTCAAGCTTATTATTTTTAAGTTATAAATCTCTAAATCAGAAACAAAGGGGGATTATATTTTAAAGAATAAATAAATAAAAATAATTTATTCTAATATCTTAATCCTTTAATATTCAATAATATAGTTTTAAAGTTTAAACAAGTAATTAAAATAGTGTTTTAATATTGTCAGGGTAAAACCAATTAATAAAAATTAAGCATTATACTATGACCCATAAAAGTAGATAAGTGATGTAGTTTAAAAGAAAAATAAATGAAGTCAACTTTTTCAATCAAATAATTAGTTCACACTTTTTGTGTGTATATATGTGAGAATGACAAAATAAAATAGTAACAATAATAGCCATTTCATCACATAGGTTTTTACTTAATTTATAGACATTATATATTGAATAATATTTATTAGTTATATGGTGATACAAGGTGTATTTTATATCTTATAGATGATGATGATGATGATGATTATAATAATAATAATTCAAAAGATCGAAAATGCATTCCTTGGTGAATAAAACTAATTACTTGTCTCAACAAAATTCCCTTCAAAATAAGATGTATGTGTTCCCTTAAACTATGTTTTTCTGTTAACAAACAACTAAATATAAACCATGCCTCATTATAATATTTTTTTATTGAATGACAAAATATTTTCAAATACAGAAAGAGCACCATGATATATTTATATAATGCTTAACTTTATGGACATTTAATAGGTATCTAATACCTGATAATATGATAACTCTAAGAAATATTCCTTCATAGTAAACATTTGAAAACAACTTTCTAGGTCTCTAGGGTTACACATATACAGATTATTCTTACTGAAAGAAAACAAATACTATAAAAGCAAATTCACCTTTGAACATATTTCATGATCAGAAAAATTATTATAAATTGTACAATTAATGGAAGAATTTAACAATTTAATAATCTTTATTTAGATATAATATGCAATATATAGATTTAACATAATATATCTATGCTACATAATAAGAATGTTGTGTTTTGTAATTCATATATGATTTAATCATAAAAAATTAATATCTGTTATTTCAATTCATAGTCTTTGCATGGATAAATGTTAAAAAAAACATACAAGCATAAAAATTATATGTGTATATACATGTTTGTTTAAATACAATTATAATCAGATTGACCTTCTTATTTTTTATTAGCAACAAAAATTAAAATTTCAAAAGTCTCTGTTTTAGTCTAGAATGACTAAAGTTATGGCAGTTAACTATAGTCTTACTAGCAGTATGTGTAGATCTGGAATAACTTCATCTAATCATGAAATTTACTTTTGTAAAATGATAGACAGGATGGACCAGTAGAATTAATTAAAAGTTCTTGGAAATGCCTTTCAAGTCATGACATTGATTCTTTTCTCCAGAGATGTGGACAGATATTTGTTTACTACAATTTTTCTTTTGTATATACATCTTTGTGTTAATGACCTCCAACTAATGTAATTTGGCAGATATCAACAAAGAGAAGTGAAACTTTGGATAGCTGACTTATTAACTCACACAACTTGATAGTTATATGAACTATAAATCATTTTTATTGCTTTCAAGTAATAAATGAAACAAAATTAATGAAACAAAATTTTGTTAAAATATATAGAAGCATAAATAGAATAATAGTGGCCAGAATACTGGTGTCTATGACCCCTCCTTGCATTTCTCTTATTACATAAGCAATTTCCATAGTATTTGTCAATTATCCAATTTCACAAGTCACACTCTGTCTGACTTTCATTGTTAGTTATCAGATCCATGAACATATTAGATGATAATCCTTTTAAACATTTTTTTCAAAAATTTTAGTATCCAATTGAAGGCATCAAATATTAAAAACAATAATACAGATAATTTTAGAATAAAAAAAATACATTTTAAAATATACAAATATAAATTAGAAATGCATTTTCCAACTTTACAAGCAGATCCACATACACACACACTTTTAGCTAAATTTTGCTATTGACATTGTTTATAATATCTATTTAAAATATAATTCATTTATTTCCCTTTTTAATTCATATTGCAGTCACAATAACATTAAATAAAATATCAACTATAAGTGTGTCATAAATAATGATAATAATGAAAATTGAAAACAAAAAAGTATAATAAATTGCAGCAAATATTAATACACATTTAAATAGATATAAGCCTAAAATGATTATAAGATTTTTATTCTTTAAAATAAACTAATTCAGAATCTTGAAGTAATTAATAAACTTTTTATTTTATTTTATTCTCCTTTTTACTATATTTTAACTGACTTAACAATTGAGTTGTTTAATCCTTACAATATATAAGACTAGATATTTCTACTATATGTTAAAATGTATACCTGTTATGCATATATCATATTTAGTATATAAATTTTTATTTAATTTACCAGTTCAAGATTCATATGTAATTTTAATCAAAAGTGAATTAAACTCTATACAAATGCACTGTGATGTTTTAATGTCTCAGCAATGTTTAGTTGAATACAAAGGAATACTCTCAAACCTAAGTAAAAGATAGAGGTTTTGAAAAAATAAGATAAATCATCTTACACAATAATATATGTATACATAAATGATAAAAAATATTTTAAATAAAAAGTTTTAGACATTTTTACTTTTTATTGAAAACTTTTATTTAAAAAAAATACCAAAATATATTGTAAATGAACTTCACTTAATATGTATAATTTTAATTTAAATTGGTTTCACAAATATAGTGTACATATATCACTAGATATTTCTGCAGTAAGTTAATATGTATACTGTTTATGTATATATCTTATTTATTATGTGTTCATAATTATATATAAATAAAAAAATCAGTAAGTAACTTTTCAATTTAAAATTATTGTAGACATTTTTCTTTTTATTTGCAAATTTTTTTTTTTTTAAAAAAAAACCTTAAAAATATATTATAAACAAATTTTTTTTATAACTTAAAAAATCTTTATACCACCCTCTTATGAGTATTGCTTAAAACAAATGAATGTTCTAAGAAGAATTTTAAATATCAACATATTCAATGTATTCCTGCCTGTTCCATATCTAATAAACTATGTGCTCTACCAAAAATATTTGTGTCTCAGATAGATTAGCCTTGTATTAATTAGTTGTGTACCAAATTTTAGGCTATTCTATTACATTTAAATGTATTAAATCTCAACTTTAAAGTTTCATTCTAACAAAAAAAAAGTATATCATTTAACATAACAAACAGACCAATTTTCCAATTTCAATAAAAGTATTTAAAAATAAATAAATGATTTTCTAATGACCCAGTTGGGATTTTAAAGTATACAATTACAAAATAATCAAATATATAGATATTTATAACACTAATATAAGATAAATAGTTTTCTATTCGTGCTGCATATTTGAATATCAAATATGAATAAGCATAAAGTATGTATTTTTATATTGGACTATTTCCATCATCTAATATGTGTGTTGAATGTCTTTAGAAAAGTTTAATTTTTAGTTAAATATTCCAAATGCATTCAACTGTTAGTAATATCACAGCAAACAGGTTAGTATATGCACCAACTGTTAGTAATATCACAGCAAACAAATGTTAATAATATCACAGCAAACAGGTTAGTATATGCACTAACTGTTAGTAATATCACAGCAAACAGGTTAGTATATGCACAACGTTTCGAGAGGTATTTTTCTCCCCTCTTCTTCAGGTGTTGCTGGCCTGACCAGTGACAGTACTAGCGTTACCTTAAATTTCAATAATCAAGAATCTAAGGACCAGGTTCGAATCTCATGCTAGTACTGTCACTGGTCAGGAGCAACACTGAAGAAGAGGGAGAAAAATACTCTCAAACGTGTGTATACTGTTTGTGTGATATTATAACAGTTAGTGCATATACTAACCTGTTTGCTGTGATATTATTAACATTTGTTTGCTGTGATATTACTAACAGTTGGTGCATATACTAACCTGTTTGCTGTGATATTACTAACAGTTGAATGCATTTGGAATATTTAACTAAAAATTAAACTTTTCTAAAGACATTCAACACACATATTAGATGATGGAAATAGTCCAATATAAAAATACAGCTAGAACACCATCATCACAAACCTTCAGAAAAACACTAAGCATAAAGTATCTATAAATGAACAATTAAATAAATTATCAAAGTTCCAATAATGTTGAGTACCAACTTGTACCAATTTAAAACAAAATAAATATATTAGCATAATCAAATAGTGATTAATAAAACCTTATTATAATGTTGACTAATTATTTATTTATTGTAATAATAAAATATAACTGATGGAATGTTAAAGTAATGCAATAAATTCTTAAAATATGTAAACTATTTTATTCAATATTTTGGCTAGATGATATTTTAGGATATGAAATATATAGAGACTTTTGAAATCTGTTAAAGTATAGTTTTATAAGTTGGTAATGAATAATCACAAAATTCAATTTTAATTAATAAAAAAGATAAATTAATTGATTCATACACTATATTGAATGTTTATTATAGTAAATAGAGGAATTAGAACTTAGGATTTTTAGTCTATATTCTCCTCCACTTTACAACACTTGACTACATACATGGGAAAAAGATAAATGATTCCCAATTAGACCCAGCACTCATCAGTTGGGCCAGATCATAATTGTGCACACATATATACAATCACTGTTTTTTCAATAAAATGAATGGTTGACATTTTGGAAAGGTGAGAAGATTGATGTCTGTCCATTAAAATTTAAGAAATTGGTATCTTAATATAAGCCAAACCCTGATTGTACATATGTGTGGAAGATTATAATCTGACTCAACTAATGAGTGCTGATTCTTCATGAAATACATATATTGAGGATCATTTATTTTTTTCACATGTATGTGGTCATGTGCATCAGTTGTTTGGCTGGAGTAAATGATGAATATATATATAGACTAAAAATCCTGTTTAAATATCTCTATTTTTTAAAAAAATATTATTATAATAAACTTATAATTATAAATTTATTAAATGCACATTGGTTGTGTAAGTAATATTTACTGAGGCTATAACCTTGAGAATATGCATGTAAATTGTGATTTCATGAGTATTAATGTGTAATAAGAAATGTGGACTTAATCAGTGAAGTATTGAATAGCTTCACGCTCACAGATCTAACCACTTCAGCTTCACCTATTTAAATAGAAAGTAGGTTGAAGTAAAGAAGGGTTCCCCTCTTTTCTTCCATATTGTAAGATTGTAGTTAAACACATGTAGAGGTCCCTACTATTGCATTTTACATGCATATTCTAGAGGTTATAGCCTCAGTAAATATAATAAACTTAATAAATAAAAAGTTAAATGTAAATTAAAGTGCAAATGAAATATTCTTCGTTTAGCTATTTGATTAAAAATTAATTATCCTGTTTTGATTGCATATTTATCTAACAGATGTTGCGAATTACACACTAATAAAACCAAGAAGAAAATATATTATATTTGCATAAACACTTTCAAATAGGTATTAAATATATATTTTAAAACTTGATTAGTATGTTTAGTGTTTCCTCACAATCATGAAGTAAACTTATTAAATTTAAATACAGAAGATATGTCATCAATGTATTAATATTCATAAATATTATATTAATATTGCAACAGTCAGGTTCAAGCCCTTCTCATTGCACGTTTTAGTTTAACCACCAAACCTATATTTGCTGGGTTCAAACCCTATTAAAATTAATATTTTAATAAATAAATATATAAACCTTTCTATCATGGCTGGGTGCACAGCATTATATATGCACATATGAATAAACACTGTACATACATAGGCTAGCAGATGTTACAGCAAATATAATGGTTTAAATTTTATATTTTATAAAATAATGATTTATAATTTTAAATAGTAAAATTGTTAATTTATTAAATTTAGTAAATATAAATTTGTATGTGGATGTATGATTCACCTTATATATAGAGTGACATAATTTTATTTTGTAAAGAAGCAAAAAGTTTTTAGTTAAATTAGTTAAAAATAAAAAGTTAGCCATAAACAGATTTGCATTTAAGTCCACGCACCTGTGGTTAAATCAAAGTTAGAAAGTTGATAATTGCTATACTAAAATTAGTGTATAGCAAAAATATAGTCATTAAAATCACTGTAGCAAAATATTTTGACACCTGGAAGAGGATTTACAGTGCCATGGAAGCCTAAACAAAAGTATTTTTGATCAACTTGAGAAATCTTACAATTTGTGTAATATCTTAGATAAGAGTTAATGGGTTTCCAGGTGAAACAGGTTTTTTTCTAGTAAAATTATAAATAGGGTACATTTTAAGCTTGAGAGGGGAGACATTAATTTTAGAAGGGTGTCGCCATGCCGAATCCATGTCAGATCAATCTTTGAAAGATCTGACTGGAGAAAGATGATGGCTGCTTCTAAACCCACTGAAAGAATGGTGTGATCACTGCTAGCCAATGCATCAATCACCAGAGCTGCCACATGAAGCTGTCCAGCAATAGCCTACTTTCATAATACAGATGCTATGCCCACTCAAGAAGACCACCATGATACCTGAAAGCCAACACCTGTTTATCCCATCCAGCAAGTAATCGGTAACACCAACATAAACACAGAGCTCTGTGTTAACAAACTATTTTTAAATCCAAAATTTCTACTTAAAAGTTTAAAGCTAGCAAACTATAAAATAATGTAATTTTCTAATTCCTATAAATGTTTCATTATAAATTCTCATTAAAGTAAATATTATATCATTTATATAACTTGCCTATATCTTTACAAATATCTTAATTAAACTAAATGTAACCTATGCTAATTTCTTTGTCTATCACTGTGGTTGTGCCTATAATATTTTTTACTCTTATTTTTGTTATTTATATGCCAATGCTTTGAAGCAGTGAGCATTTAAACATAATAAATATTTGGAGATATAATTGCAAATATTTTCTCATAACTATTTTTTTAATGACATTCTCTATGCTCACTGGTTCGAATTCCTATAATTTTTATTTAATTTGAAAAGTATTGTGGCTTATTATTAGATTAAGTTTCCATATTATTGAGATTTCTGAATAAAGTAATGTACTAGTCATAATAATATGAAAGTATTTTCAGTAATTATTTGGCCAGTCAATCAAATATATTTCCCCCTCCCTTATAATAATTTTTATGTATAGACTGAAACTTATAAACCAACATTTTATTATATTTTCTTTATCCCTCTAATGTCACTTGATTGGATAGTGTTGTTAGAATTGTCTCATAATAGTAATACTGACAGACTATTGCCCCATATTTTTGTAATAATTAATGTCATACTTTCACTTGGCGAATTAGATATATTAAATTCACATTCAATGTTTAACGTTTTGCTGCATCTTCTTAAGATGGAACCTCAGGAAAGGCCACCCCATCTTACCTTCTTTCAGGGCGCACATTAGTAAGACCTGACATATAATTCCAGGAAGTTGTGTTAGCCATCCTGACATTTTAGCAGCATGACATTCAGTCCCCGTTACTGGTGTTTGTCATGAAAACCCTTGACTTCAATCTATCCACAGGGTGCTCTGTTATTGTAATTTGCCGGTGCTGTAGCATGTTGGTGTTCTTGTATAGCCAATTCTGAGTCCCATAATTTAATTAATTATTCAGTATTAAACCAAAATTTATATCTTTGGTTTCTGGGTTCAGTCTCTACCCTGAGCTGATTTACATGGTCATGATTTACTAATTGATCAATGTTACCATAAATATTTTGTCTATGATTGGTACAGCATTCTTATAATAGTAGCTCTCACTTTTAACATGAATTGGCTAATCTAAGGTAGGCATTGCTTAGTGATTTATTTAAATTTGTCAATATTTATAATTAAAGTTTTAATGAGAATATATGATAATCCTCATATTATAAAACCTGCATGCTTTTCTCACATTAATTTATGTTTTATTTGTTTAATAAATATATGTTAAGTTTTTCTGGTTTCGTGATATTTCTCGTTCCTATTTCAATCCAATTCAGTCTTGGTTAATTATATATATGTGATATAACTATATATGCATTAATTACCATTTATGAAAGTTATTTTTAATTTCATGCTGGTAGCATTTAAGTTAATTAATATACATATTTAAGTCCTGAGTTTCATGATTCTCCCTGCCCTATGCCGGCTATGAAAGATGGTTATACTACGCATAACATCATATGTGGTCATTCATGGTTCTTGAGTCATGGAGTATTGGAAAATGAGTTGAAGTGGGGTTGGATTCGAGATGTCACACTCTGGGTCTGGTCTGCTTTTGTCTCTTTGCCCGAATTCTAGATTGTGTTATAATTGTATATTTATCTAACAGATGTTGTGAATTACACACTCATAAAACCAAGAAGAAAATATATTATATTTTCATAAACACTTTCAAACAGGTATTAAATATATATTTTAAAAATTGATTAGTATGTTTAGTATTTCCTTACAATCATGAAGTAAACTTATTAAATTTAAATACAGAAGATATTATGTCATCAATGTATTGATTAATATTCATAAATATTATATTAATATATATGGTCATAAAAGTAACTCATAAATACTTATACTTAAAATCTATTGCTTTTAATATAAAAAACAAACAAAACTTACCATAAATTTAAATAAATCAAAATTTGGTATTAACAAATGTAAGAGATTTAAATTTTGTTTTCAAGGTAATTTAATTTTTTTTTTTTTTGGTTAATTTATATTTTTATGTATTATAAACAAACATATGTATTCTAAAGTAAATAAATGGAGAATAAAAATGTACTGTCTGTGAAAACTCATTCAATAATTACAAGGTATGTTCCTTAAAATACAATTAGATTAAAATAATAATTATTAATTCATATCCACATTATAATGATATTTGCATAAATAACAATAAAGTTAAAGTTAAAAAAGTCCTTAGAGATCTCAGTAAAATGCCTGATGTTTTCTGTAGTAAGTGATAGTTTAAATAAACATATTATTTAAATTTCAATTATATCCCAGTTATAGTGTTTAAAAGTTTTATCCATCTTAATGAAATACAAGTTTTAAATAAAGCATTTCATAAAATGTTATTGTGATGTTAATATTTTGCTTTTTACAGTAATAAGAACATTGATTAAATTTGGATAATGCATAATAAATATTCCAGCAATTGAATTATTTCCAGTTTTTTTTTATGTGATATCACTTAAATTTTTTTCTGAATAACACACACTGCAGCATTTAATTTATTCTATAATTCTGCATGATTTATAGCACTTGAAGTACATTATACAATGAGATGATTATATTATATGATATTCTGCAGATGTTTTAAAAGACAGAAGTCTTTTGGAGCAAATGTTTTTCTTACTTAGTCACACATTTATATAGTAAAAATACAAATGTTAATAAAATGTATAATGCATTGCCTTTGTGTGGTATGCTTATTGGGAAGCAGATTAACTGAAAGAGACCAATCTAAAATCAGAAGTTTAAATACTTTTTTCCTGATAATTTCACATTTAGATTACTTTTATAGAGATTTTTTTGATGGTATAACTCAAATTTAGTTTGCTACTATGTTTTTTTTTTTTTTTTGTAATTAAGAGTCAAATTAACATCACATGATCACCGTCTCTTATGCTAGCACATAACTGTTATTAAACAGGCAAAACTCTCTATACAGTAGTGCCACCCTGTGGATGAGTAGGCATTAGATGGGGATTTTATGCACAAGCCTTCTGGCATCCATTGATTACTCTGGTTGGCCCAGGGTGGCACTACTGTATTGAGAGTTTTTCCCATTTAATAAGAGTTAAATTCCACTCAATAAAAAGTTATTGAATACATCATCATTTATAAAATAAAAATGTTTTCTTATCTTTGTAATAAATAAACATTTTAAAGAATAATAAAAAAAACTTTACAAATTAAAATTCATTTTAAAATTCATATTTTAAAATAAAATATAAATATTTCTTGTATATTTATTTATTTAATATACAATATTCTATACTTTTTATATCTATTTATATATAAAATGATTTTTTAAATATGTATAATTAAATGTTGATTTAATTGTATAAACAAAATATGTATATATGCATATACAAACTCTAAATAATTATTGATTCTTTGTTTATCTGTTTTTATGTATTAGTTGGTAAATATATGCAGTAAATAAAAATGTTCAACAAATGAATTCATCAATATAAATTCAATCTCTTAATTCTTTCTAAAGATAAAATATTAATTTTATAGTTTATTGTAATATAAAATAAACTAACATTTTGATATACATTTGTTAAAAAGAATTACAATTTAAATTACATGTTATCTTACACTAAAATCTATTGTCAATCACTATTTATTGATAAAGTAAACTATATAATCTTATTAAAACAATTGAAAAATAAAATAAGCCAATAATTTTTTTTTAGGAATAATTCCAGGTTTAAATTTACACCAAGATAGTACATTACCTTCTAATCAGGTGAAAAAATTAGCTTATTAAAATCTCCAACATATTATTATTTATTGATAGTAACAATCTGCAAAACATAATAGTAAATTTATCAAAATTCAATTCTAAAATTTATCATTTATTTTAGTTTAAAAACAAGCAAAACTCTTTATACATATTGCCACTCAGTGCAGGCCAGAGTAATCAATGGTTGCCAGAAGGCTTGTGCATAAAATTCCCATCTAGTGCCTACTCATCCAATATCCCCAGCCTAGTTTCTGGCTTGTGGCCTTCATCAGTGAGGAGCTTTGGATCTGAGAGCACTGCCCTTAGTTGCATAAAATCCCTATCTAGTGCCTACTCATCCAATATCCCCAGCCTAGTTTCTGGCTTGTGGCCTTCATCAGTGAGGAGCTTTGGATCTGAGAGCACTGCCCTTAGTTGCATAAAATCCCTATCTAGTGCCTACTCATCCAATATCCCCAGCCTAGTTTCTGGCTTGTGGCCTTCATCAGTGAGGAGCTTTGGATCTGAGAGCACTGCCCTTAGTTGCATAAAATCCCTATCTAGTGCCTACTCATCCAATATCCCCAGCCTAGTTTCTGGCTTGTGGCCTTCATCAGTGAGAAGCTTTGGATCTGAGAGCACTACTGCACCTAGATCTTAGACTTCTAGCACCCATTGATTACTCTGACTTGCACTGAGTGACAATATGTATAGACAGTTTTGACTGTTTTAATAACAGTTATAAGCAAGCATAAAAATGGTGATCATGTGATGTTCATTTTAGTTTAATCATGCATTAAACTCTTCACTCTTTTCATTTCTCTGTAATTAAATTATGTAATAAATTCAATGCCACAATGTCTACTATACTATGTCTACAATATATTCATTTAATATCTGTAAGTACTTTTATTAATTAAAAGTTTACGTTCGAAAATTCTTAATTCAATAAGCAGTATTCAAAAATATATACACTACTTTTACTTAATATATTTTCAATTCACAATATTTTCATTTATTAATAAAAAAAGTCTCACTAATCACTATATCCTCTTGATTTATTATATGATAACTTATTTTAAAGTATTTAGTTATTATTCAGATAATCCACCTCTCACAATAATATATATACTCTTGAAATATATTACTCTTAAATTATTTTTTCTAAAAAGATACTTTAAACATACCCTTACAAATTTACATTACTAAAGTTACATTAGCAAAGTTATTCAAACTCTTTACCAACATTAGTGAAATGTCAAGTTTTAATATTGTAGCAATAAATTAGTCTTTACAATTTTTTTAAAACATTTATCTTAAACATACTCTACTCTCATAATAAATATTATTTTCTCATATGTTTTATTTCAGTTTGGCTAAATATTATTTGTGGCATTGGTTGTAAATTTTGTATATTCTTCTCCACTTTCCTTTTTATATGGAACAGTCCTGCAAAAATGTTAAGAAAAAAATTAAATTTATATATCTGCAGATAATTTACTTGAGAAGACATAGTCATCTACTTGAAAAATAGCTGGAATTTGAAAAGCTTGAACAAATCTTTTATGTTATATTTTTCTTAAGTATTTTTGACTTACAATTATATCTTTATTGTAAGGTAATTCTTCTGTTATAGTTGACAAAGAAGTCTTAACTAACAAAAGCTCTCTAGGTCCAAAATGAAGGTAAATTGAGGCAAATTTGGTTGACACATTTTGAGTTATGTTAATATAATTTACAACTTCCTTTAACTTATTCATCCAATTCCTATGATTATTTTTTAAGTAAACCCTAAAATAATCTACTCAAATCATGCATAACTTTTTTACTGAGATTATATTGGAAGTTTTGAAATAGATCTTTAGCCAATTCTTCCATATTTTTTTTTTCCGAAATAAACTTTATTTACACTATAAATCAAATATGGAAGGTTATACAGAAATACAAATCTCAATCGAGTATAGTACAAATAGTTAGTCCAGATTTGCATAGTATGGACGATTTGCATGTATAATTTACAAGGAAATAAAACATATTACACTAAATAAGGAAAGGTTAATAAGATTAACCAAAATGGCATTGTATATGAATACTTGTCAAGACTGTAGTGGCTCTTCAAATAAAGCCTACAGGGTTACCATTCTTTCAATAAAAAAAGTAGCATGATCTATTAAGATGGTTTTGGGTTTCATGACTAGTATAATTTGAAAATCTCATAGACATTTTATCATATTTCTAGCATTGGCTTTTATCATAGGATAAGATGCAACAAACTTTGAGAAAACATCATAAGTAACAAAAAAAATTGAATTTCCTAAAGGTCCATAAAAATCTCTTGCTGATATGTCCTTTGACTGATTTGGAAATATAGCTTGTAATATACCTGCATATGAATGATTTGCATACTTTAATTTGAGACAAATTTCATAATACTTAAGGAACATAGCAATTGAAATATATATATTTTAAATTATTGTCTAACTCATCTGATTTTTGCGATTTTGATTTAATATCTAACTCTGTGGATACTTCTGGAATACTTAATACATTAAACTCATGAAAGGTATAAAACAGTCAAAATCACATTTTTCTCCATGATATTTTATTGTTCAGTAGAATGCTCAGTTACACGTCCATATTTATTTATAAGTTCTGATCTTATAATAAATTTATGAATAAGCCTTGCCATAATTAAAAATATATGTTCAAAAATATTGAAGTTAACCTGTAAAATAATACCATATTTATTATGTGAACAGTTTGGCTTTATGCCATTAGCTAATGTAACATGTTACTGTTTTAAGGACAATGCAAAGATTTGCAAATCTGCTTCTGTTAATTTAATAAGTAAACTTTCTGAGATTATTGAAACCTAGCTTTCTATATCAAATAATTACTAATACCTCTTGAAGGGAAATATGAATTTCTGGGCAACTATTTAGTTTGTAACATTCCTTTAATTGCTCAGACTGTAGTCATCTAATATGAAATTTCCTTAAAAAAGATAAGGCATCAACTGTGAGGAATATTCTAACAAGGCCTGATTTAGTTTAATGGACTAGATTTAGATCTAGACCATAGCATCTTTACAGAAGTATTCTATGAATTACTGACAGGATAGCTTTCTGCGAGTATTCCTTTCTGGATCAGTCATATTATTGTCATTATTTCTACTATCATTATAATACTGTAACCTTCTTTGATATCATCTATTTTTACTTTGATTATAAATTGAAATAGTTCTATTTCTTCTATTTTTATCTAGCTTTATGTTGGATACATTATGAGGAGTACTTTCCTTCCTAAAGTATTACATATTTTCTAAAGATATCTCACTCACCTTAAGCCCACCTAAAATTTCCAACACCTCTCCTACTGTGTATCTATCTGCTGTTATTAATGATTTTTCAGATAGACAAGTTTCTTCTTATAATCTAGACATGAATTTGATGAATTTGATTCTCACATAAAACAATATGGTTAGCATTTTTAACTTAGATGCCTGTATTTGGAAAAACTGGGTATAACTACTTTTAATAGGACTATATTTATTTCAACTAATTTGGTATTTGAAATTATCTTGTTATCCTCATTCCAGAAGCTATTTAAAAGTATTTAAAATTTCCATAAGTTTACAGTTTGTAAAATAAAGATCACCAATTCTTAGCTGAGGAGTACAGATGATTACTTGCTATTGCTAACTTTTCCTTTTTGCCTTATTTATTTAAATAATATTATTTTATAAAGCGCAGTTGATATTGAAATTAAATTGAGAGAGTGGAAATTTCTCAAGCCCTTATGACAACCAACAGCCAATCAAATCTTAAGCACTGGGACAGAGAATTTAACAAGAAAAGAGCAGTTCCACTCTCTTCTTTACTTGTCTTTCTATATATCCAAGCCAGTCCAAAGTACTTATATCTGAAAGCGTGAATCTTAAATATCATCACACTTAATTCGCTGTATGTTTATAATTTGAACTCAGTGAATTAAGTGTGATGATATTTAAGATTCATGCTTTCAGATATAAGTACTTTGGACTGGCTTGGATATATAGAAAGACAAGTAAAGAAGAGAGTGGAACTGCTCTTTTCTTGTTAAATTCTCTGTCCCAGTGCTTAAGATTTGATTGGCTGTTGGTTGTCATAAGTGCTTGAGAAATTTGCACTCTCTCAACTTATTTATTTAAGTAAAATAATACCTCCAACCAATATAAATATTCAGTTGGATTTTTATCATATTCTCTTTGAAATACTATTATCTGATTAATTTTAGAGATACTGCTGCTTATATTATTATTATTATTATCTTCGAACTCATTGAATTGTCTAACATCATCTCTCAAATGTGTGGGTTTATATTACCCATCTTGATGATCATCTTTTATTTTAACCTTACTCTCTATCACTAATATTTGACTATTTACACTCTGTTCCTTTAATTATCCACACATTTCTTGAACACTTATCTTATTAGTAATTATCAATTTATCATTGTCTTCCTGCCTTTTTCTAAAACTCTCTACTTTCTACAAACACTGTGATTATTTAACTTTTTATTCTCAACTTCTACTTCTTTCTGCCTCATTTGTTCAGTTCTGCTTATTTGATATTTCATACATTGTAAATTACTCTGGGTTTAATAAAGTTTTTTTGTAACTTTTTTATTTCACCTTTACTTTTATCCTCATCAAGTTCTGTCCAAAAATGACTCATTTCAATTTGTGATTTCATTGGGAAGACGCCATTAGTTTTTTCTAAATTGCTAATCTCTCCCCCCCACTCTTTGCTTTCGTTTTGAGACATTTAATGTAATATATTACTTAACTCTTTAAATTTACTCTCAAATTTTTCTTGTGATTTGTTTAACTTATCTTTAAGTTTTTTAGATTGAGCTTTTAGTTCATTAATTCTCATATCAAATTTTACATTAGATTTTTTTAATTGTATATCTTAATAATACTTACATTCTTCCAATCTATCACTTGAAGCATTAAATTTGTCAAATATATTATTAAACTCAGTTTTTAATTCTTTTAATTGACATGTGAAATATCAAACTTACCTTTTAGTTTTTTTAATCAGCTTTTAATTTTTGTAATTGACAATCCGATTTATAAAATTTATTATTTAATTCTTTTAATTGACAATCTGATTTATCAAATTTATCAACAATTTTATTCTTTAACTCTTCAAATTTGCTAAAAAGCAGCTTTAAGATATTTTTATTATCATCTTCAGTCACTTCCAATATCTCAACATTAGTAGCATCCATTGTATTATATTAGTTGCAATATTAAATATATCAAGTGAAAATAATATATATGTGTGTACATGATATATTAAATAAAGAAACAAATAAATATATTCTTAATTAATATTTTTGTCTACATTTGCTCGTCAGACAACTACAGTCAATTGAGAATCTGCAAATAATATATAATCTCAAAGTGCTCAAAATAGTCAATTACAAATATTATTTTGCAAAGTTTCTACAAGTCAAATAATTATTCTATAATAAGATTATATAATTCATTTACAAAATACATTAAGTAATTAAAAATGAAATTAAATTTAATTATTAACAATGTTTAGCACATTTGAAAAAAAAAATGTTATTCATGTCATTTTAAAATGAACAATAAAATTATAATTATAGTGGAAATTTCTGCCCGAAATTATTTATATGAAATAAAAATAGTGAAATTGAATTACATATTCTGATATTAAATATATGACATTAATCTCAGATAATTGGTTTCTATTCAAGCCTAAACTTTGGGACAACAAAATTTGCAATGGAATAAAATATCTATTAACATTACAATTAAATGATTTTTTCAGAACCCAGTTGGATGCTAAATTATACTAAAATGAAATAATCATATATATAGATATTTATAACAGTAATATAAGGTAAGTGGTTGTCAATTTGGGCCACATATTTGAACAATGAATTATATTAGCATAAAGTATTTATAAATGAAGAATCAAAAAAATATAAATTGTCAAAATACCAATAATGTTGAGTGCCAACTTGTACCAGTTTTAAATAAAATAAAAATATTAGATCAATTGAATAGTGACTAATAAAATATTTGCTTAACTTTGTCAAATTATTTATTCATTGTAATAATAAAATGCAACTGATGAAATATTAAAATAATACAATTAAATTATTAAAATATGTAAATTGTGTAATTCAATATTTTGGCTAGGTGATATTTTAAGATTGAAAATAAAATATATAGAGAGTTAGAAAGTTAATATTAAAATATAATGTAATAAGTTAACAATAAATATATGATAAATAATCATGAAATTCTATTTTAATTAATAAAAATAAATAAAATGTACTATTATAATAAACAATATATAAATAAATAAAATATAAATTAAAGAGCAAATTAAATATTCTTTGATAAGCTATTTGCTTAGGAATTAATTATTCTTTTATTTATTGCATATCTATATAACAGATATTGCAAACAATAAAAAAATAAAACCAAAAAGAAAATATATTATGTTTGCACAAATACTTTCAAATAAATAATATAATATATATTTTAAAATTAATTAAGTATGTTTAGTTTGTTTATTGTTTTTTTTTAAATCATGAATATAAACATATTAATTTAAATACATAAAATATTATATCATCAATGTATTTATACATAAATATAATATATGTATTGTACACATTTCAATTTACACTGTGACTAAATTGCAATAGTGTGTGCATAAAATAAAAAAATCATCACATTTTATTTTATAGGAGAAGAAAGCTGTAAAGCACCTGAGTTTAAACCCTACATGACCAAGTACCCAAAAGCCTTAGACAAAAGAGTGGAGAAATAGTTGTTTCTCTCTATATTTTTTTATTAGTAAAAAGAGTAATATATACTTTGAATGGTTTAATAGTTGTACTTAAAAGTTAGAATTTTAAGGCACATATAAATAGTTGTCTGTAGACAGAAAATATTCAACAAATAATTTTTCTGACTTTGCTTATTAACCTTCTTTAAGGTTAATTTATATTTAATATTCTTTCTTTAATCATACTTTGAATCTAATGTTTGTATTGCTGATTTATTTTATGAAATTTAATACTGATATTGCACTTTTATAGCATTCAGATTATTTAGATTAGGTTTGAGAAGCAGGCTTTATATACTGGAATATATATGTGTGTGCCTGTATTTACAGACATAAAACTTAAAAAACCATTTACAGGTTTTTTTTTTTTTTTTTTAAAAGAAAGAGTTTTATTTAAATGGTTTTATGGTTTCTGTATAAAACAGTTATATTATTTAAGATCAATTTGTTTTATTTTGTCTGAAAGAGTTAAAAGTTTCACATAATGTTCAGGCTAATGTCAAAGGTTAATGAGAAGAGAAAATGGTCAGGGTTGACATAGTCAAAATGCAATGTGGGGGAATAAGTACACAGGCTCATTAATCAGTCATTGTAATTACCAAGAAATCTAGAGCATTTTGGGACCAGGCTCAATAAGTGTCAGTGAACAAAAATATGTATGATGTCATCAGACAGAACACATATATAGTCTGACAATAAGAAAGAAAAAAAGAAGTTTAATTGCTTTTCAGAAACCACACATTTTTAAAGGTTTCTACATCAATATGTTGGGGTAAAAATATTTTGTTGGGATCTGTGTGCATTAGAAGAGTTTAAATCTAAAGTATTTAAAACATCTTATGACTGATTTCCAAATATGAAAAAAAACTTATTGTCTCACTTGTGCTGCTACAAAGTAAAATGCTGAAATTTATGAAATCATACTATTAATTAATTTGAACCAAAATGCAAAGCAAAATTTTAAAATATATGAAAAGCAGAAATATCCATCTGTCTATCAAAAGTAATTATACCTAGAAGAAATGAAGAAACCATTCCAGTGCTAAAATGGTCCCTATAGAAGAAAGTTATTTCATCATCATCACAGTAATAAGAATTGCAAGCCCAAGCCAAAAATAGGACTGTTCCAGTAAACAGCTGTAATTGGTAAATTTACATGTGTTACGTATTGGTGTGTGGCTGATTTCAAATTCTAAACCTTCAACAGTTGATTTTAAAATGAAATTCCTTGGACTCTCTGAAACTGTATATATCAAAAGTGAAAGAACTGGTAATATTAATTTTAATTATATTTTTTATCAGTGACTATTAACAAATCTTTTTAATAATAAATCCATTTATATCTCTCTGTAAGTCCTAAAACAAGAATGAATTATTAGAGTTTTTCAGTAATAATAAATATTGCTCTATTGATATTATGTATTCTTAGATTAACATTGTTTATTGTGTATTGATTCAAATATTATGAAATGTTGGTTTATATTGTATATAAAAAAAGGTTTAATAATTCTTTATTTATAATGGGAATTGACACATATACACACATACCTTGTGATATAATTATGCTTGCATGTATATTTGTTGAGCATGAATGTTAAAAATTGGTGAAATTTAGCAATGGGAGTGATATATTTTTGAGGTAATTAATGACCTAGATTGGTGAAAATGGAAATAGGTAATTTGAAACTGATTTCTCTAAATGTTCTTATCTTTATGATCTAACTAACCTTTCTCTACTTATTTCTTGATTAATATTATGTTTAAATTTATAATTATAAAAATATATGTTGTATGCAATAGGCAAGTATGTATATGCATAGAGTGTTTATTTTTAAAATAAAAATGTTTCTAGGATATGAGATTTTTTATTTAGCCACTAAAGAAATTAATGTGCACACATCACAATATATGATATGAACATTGAGTTTATGTTTTATTAAGGGAAAGGGGGAAGACCTTTGGTATTATTATTATTATTATTACATAAATGTAAACAATTTATTATTATTATTTATATAAATTTTCTATCTGTATTATTAATGACTAATCAGTAATAAATGTTAATTTGATTTTATTAAAAGAGGTGTATATCTTTCTTAAGAGTTAATCATTGTTTTATGAGATTAGTTGTTATCATCATCATCACTGATGAATGTCAACCTTTAAGTCATAATTTAAATATAATGATATTTTGGGTAAATAATTATAGGTTGATCAAAGATAAAAATTTATGTTGTAAATTAATTGTAAGGCTGTGGATGGAAACATCATCATCATCATCATTATATTATTATTATTAATGAATAAAAAATAAATGTGTTCAATGGCCATGGTTCTCACTATGTTTGTGAGCCATCAACAAGAGACATGACTACCATCGAAGCATCTGACAAATCTATAGTGCTTGCTGGTAACACTTATGAGAATGTTAAATATGAATTTATGATATTAAAATCTTATAATTTATCCAAGAATTATTTGCACAATTAAAGAATAATAAGGATGTTTTCCCATTAATATTAGTGCAAGGTGTGATATAGTTATAAAGTGGAAAATCCTACACACTGGTATAAATAGTGTATTACTGAGGTTCAAACCCAGTAAAATATAAGTAGGTATGTAATGTAACTTTATCTAGATTTAGATAGTCTAGTGGAACCCAGAGAGACCATATACACATGAGAAAAACTTATAAAAGCTGCTTAAAAGAAATACTAGAGATTATAATGCTCATTTCCCCCTAAGCTAGTTTATTGACATATATATATATTGTACCGAAGTACATTGATATTTAATTAATTTTATAAATCTCACTTTTTAAAAATATAAAAATTGGAAAAATAAAATGTAAAATAAAGAGGGGGGGGGGAATTTATTATTAAATAAAAATGAACCATAAACGCTTTTTAAAATGATAAGATTTTTTTTTATTTAAAAGAAGGAAAAAAGTCTTATAATAAAAATGATTTAATATTATTTTGATGAATTTATAATAAAATAATAAAGAAAATTCATTTTATCTTATAATAAAACAATTAAATATGTGCATGTGTGTGAAGTTTTTAAAGAAAAATAGAAGCAAAAGCTGATAATTTCACGAGACTAAAGACGCTGCTGTTAGTAAAGTTTTTCCATTGTTTAAAAAAATATCTCAATATTTTGCTATTCTGGGGACGGTTTAAAAATAATTTTTGAAGTGACAAATTAAACTGTTATATTTCCAAACATGATGCAGAGTTAGATCATCGCGGTGTGCAATCAACCGGAGCCTTTATATGCATCAATATCTGCAGTTAGTTCAGAGGGAAACCATGTTCAAATAAACTAAATAAGTAGCGGAATGTGTGTATGATAAACAAGCCATGAAGGTCATACAGTCACAGAATCCCAGGAGGAGTCATTAACTGGTCGTAAATGATTTTAAAGTAATTCCATTGTGCTGTGTACATCATATTGAACTTACAAAATCCTAGGTAATTGTTGACTTTAATATCCTCTCATTCCTGATTTTCCTTTTAAAAATAAAAGATAAACTGTATTAAATAAACTTTAAACTTTATGAATTAATCTTTAAGAAAATAAAACTTTAAACTTTATGAGATAATATTTTGGAATAATAATAATAAACGATATCAGCTTCTATACTGAATAATATTTAAGGACATTGCATGCACGTATGTGTGAGTTTAAAACTAATGTAACGTGTATATTTTATTTATTATGTTGATGTATTAAAATGCTTATTTTAACTTTAAAAAGAAAGTGTGTGTGTTTTCAATTATAAGATAAAACGATTGATTTATTTTAAATAAAAGAAAATACTTAAACTATTTTTCTTAAAATATTTTTGTTTATTTTTAATACGTTTAGGTAAGTATAATAATATATTTTAATAAAGTGGGGAGGAAAAAAATCTAACCATTGATAATAAATAATTGATTTTAAAATTAAAAGATAAGGAAATTACAATATTATTTTAAAATAAGGATTTGTTGGTTCAAAGACGTAAATGTTTGTTGCGTTCAGTACAATATTATTTATTATTGAAATTGAAGTATTAAAGTGGATGTTTTTTTGTTTAGCTAAGATGATTCGTTTAATTATTGTAGTATTTAAAATAGTTAGTAGTAGCTTTGGTGTTGTATTTGACATACAAGTTTTTTCTCTTAGAAGGTGATTAGAAACCGATTGAGCTAGCGGGGGATCTCAGGTACCAAATTGGGCTGATCAGATGGACACATTAATTACACTGTAATTAGCGGGCGCCTAAAGGGTTTTTTCTTCTTTAAAAAAAATAAAGTGTTTATTTGGTCAGTGTCTGTTTGGTAGTCAAGTGTTGGTGTTGTTGATAGTTTACTACTGATAATAGTTTTCACTTTACCTGAGGACTAAACACCTTCGAAGACTGAGTAATTCAGTAAGGCAAAGTAAAGGAAAGTAATAGTTGTTGTTTTTTTGTCATTGTATTATTAGTTTGTAGTTGAGGTGTTTAAAAGGGAAGATGGGTGATTCAATATATATATACATATGGTCATAAAGATAATTAATGAATACTTATAATTAAAATCTATTGCTTTTAACATAAAGAAAACAAACAAATTGTACCACAAATTTAAATAAACTTAAATTTGGTATTAAGAAATACATTAATTTAAATTTTGTTTTCAAGGTAATTACATTTGTTTTGGTTAATCTATATTTTTATGTATTATAAATAAATAAATGCATTCTAATGTAAATAAATAGTGGAATAAAACATACTATCTGTGAAATTCATCCAATAATTACAAGGTATATTCCTTAACTACAACTTCATAAAAATAATATTCATTAGTTCACATCCACCATTATTTTCTAAGATAATATGTATTTATTTATATTTAACTTTCAACAGATAAAAATAATTCTAAATTCCGAACACAAACAAGTGAAAATGTTTCCATTATCTGAGAAAGCTATATTGAACATTGAACTAACTCATTTTATAGTGTTCGTAATTATTTATTGAAATTTTAAATTTAAAATTAAAATTAAATGAAGATAACTTATGAATTTCTAATCTTGACTTTTTTAAAGAAATGCTTCATTATTGACTCTTGGAGTAATAAATGGAATATCACAAATATTTTTAAAATACTGCAAGCTTAATGCTATCTTTTAAAATTTTAAATTATTATGGAATAATAACCTGTTGTTATTATTTTCTTTATATTAAATAAAAAAACATAAAATAATAATTGCTCTCATCTGAATATCCACATTTTCTAAGAAGAAGTCAATTTTTTAAAAAAAATGCTTTAAAGAAATTAGTCAAATATACTTTACAAGGAAATGAAAATTATAAAGAGAAAAGTTCATGAATAATTATAATGAATGTTTGAAATGTATGTCTTATAATATTTTGTGAGCTTTTACTTTAAGCATAAATTTTCTAAAAAAAGATTAAGGAAAAAATATTCATGTTGAAACAAAGGAAATTAATAATTTAATGCTTTTAGAGTTATATTTAATGAATGGAAAATAAATGCAAATATCAGAAATTCATTAAATAAACTACAGACTGTCACTGGAGTTTATATTAATCATTAGCATTGTGCACCATTATTTAATATGTTCACCTAGCTAGCTGATATTTTTACTGTATTTATTATCATAATGGATCCAAACTTGTGCTTGTCCTAGTTAAGACTCTTTGTTTATATTTTATATTACATATCCAAAATTGAAAATTGTGGCTGCTTTATTGTTTCAAAGAAAATATTTGTTTGAAAAGTATGGATGCATCAATTTTATTAACAGTTGATGACATGAGACTTTGTGCTCTGAATAGTTTGCTTACCACTGAAGAAGCTTCACTAATAAACTAAAGGTTTTAAGAAATATATATATAGTAACATTTTTATTATTATTTGATTTATGTATTTTTGCTATAGAATATGTTATTTTATAGACAAAGGTGTTTTATTGCATTGCTTAATATTGTCTTCAAGAAATTTGCACAGAAGTGTGTAGGTATTCCTATCACACATAGGTAAATTCAAATATATTAGTAAAATACTTAATTTAAAATTTCTTATGCTATTATTTAAATATCATATCAATTTATGAACAGTTTTGATATTTTTAAAGGTAAACAGATATTATATATATGTGTGTGTTTATTAGAAACTTAATATTATTATTACTATTAATGAAAATTGATTTTGAAATTCATTATGAGAACAGAATTTATTTTGTTTGAGCAAACAGTTAATAATATTTATTGCATCAGTCTGTCCACTATAAGTTTATCAATATTTATAATGCTTATTGCATATATGTGTATTCCTTGTCTTATGCAAATTTTTATTATGCTGTATTATTATATTTGTAGTCATTTGACTAATGCTTATCTCGTTGGTTTCAGACACTGTTTAATGTGTGGAGTATAGTATTAATATAAGTTATTAGTTTTTGTGTCAAATTTGTATCTTGCCAGTGGTAGAATTAGATTATGCTTTGTAGTTACAGATTTTATCGGATGTTGTGTTGCTTATTATATTTTTTGGGATGGAGATATTCTCCCCATTATTTATCTGTACTTGCCATGAGAGGACAGTGTTTTCATATTTTCAGAATATTTTAATGTATAGCTAAGATAGCTAGATCCCATGGAGAGGATCAATTTTGTGGTGTTTTCCCCTTTTCCTTAGGTGGTGAGACTGTATCCACACCTACATTTATGCCTGAGAGAGAGGCTTGGAAGCCACCATTATTACAGTTATATTGTCTAGCTCTGAAGATCTTATTTTATTATATTGTCCCTCATGTACTTTTGAAATATTCATTTTTCCTCTATTAAAGGTATAGACTATTGTATTTTGAATGAAATGGCAATGATAAGCTAGTTTTGAGGTAGTTCTTTCCTCAGGCACACTTAGGAAATGTAGTGCTTTTGTTTATCCATGATAGTGTCCATATTGTGCTACTGTGCTTTTCCAGCAGTTTACACACAAACCAATAGGATTTGATAAGTTTAAGTGTTAAATTTAAAGCATAGCATAATAGGAATACACATACAGAATGTTATTTTGATATGCATCATATGAAGAAACTCGCCAAGAGGTTTGTAAGTCTTTTAAAAGTTAAACTTTAAATGTTATTATGTGGACATCACATAAATTAAATATCAGTGTTTATATCACTTCTGATAAATGCGCTGTTTAATTTTCCTTTTCTATAAAATAGTTTTAGTCAATAATCACTGTGATTTTATAATGATGATTGTCATGATCTATTATGCTAGCTAATTTTAAAATCAGTAATTGGTTGTATTGAATTTAGTTTTATTTTATAGGCAATGTTGAGTCAATATTAAAGTATCAAAAGTAATTGTTTAGTTACAAAATATTGACAAATGTTATTCAGCTTATAATGTAAGTCTGCTATATAGTACAACTATTATTGCTAATTGCATTAAATGTTTGTTTAATGCTATATTTTATTTCACTAGAATAAATAAATTGTAAGGTATTAGGTAAATACTTTAACCATGTTTTGGAATTTATTTTAATAATTTTAAAATTAGCCCATATTGTAAATAACAAGCTGTCAATGGAATTATTTTGTACTTATTATTCATTCAAATATAATATTACAGTGCCCTGAGTGGTCTATGACTTTCAAAATGTTATTTATTTATTTATTTTTGTAAATAATTTATTGATGTTTAGCTTATAATAAATGTATTTTTTGAATTATTAAAATTTAGTTGTGTGAGTATTTTTCTATATGAAATTCTTTTCCTTGGTTCCATAATTTCACAAAATAAAAGATACCTTTTCAAATCAGATGATTAATATTCTTGTGAACCAAAATTATCAATATTTGATGATAGAATATATTATAAATATTTCATTTCCACAATCAGAATTATTATAAATTAATAATTGTTCACTTAATTATTGCAATGGTTGTATCTGTCCATTTTTCAGGCTGTACATTACTTATCACACTCATAGAATCCAAACATTATTAATTTATTATTTTATTTGTGTTGTTAAGTGATAAGAGAATGAAATGAAATGGCCCTTTTCTTTCTGTTATTTGAATGCCATCCTAGATAAACGACTATGAGTATTCTAAATATTATTATTGTTATTTTTATGTATTTGTTGATTAAAGTAAGCACTTCATTCTATAATTTAAATAATTATTATTATGATCTTAGTATGATACATTAGCTTATCAGAGAGTCTATGTTTCCTAGAGTCTGCTAGAATACCAGTAATTTGCCTTACAATATTATTGTCTTATTTGATAAAATATAAGAGAAGAACTCTGAGATCCTATTATTGTCTTATTAAAAAAGCATTTTATTCATTTGATTTATAACTTTAGTGATGGCATAAGAATTCATATTATTTATTATATCATTATAAAGATTTTTTTATTCACTCTACAAAACGTAGAGGGAATCAGATCATATCGTTGAATAATTGTACATTGTGTAAGAGACTCCATCAGACATAAAATATATTGGGGGATATATTTTAAAAGTGCAATTGTAATTTATTATTATTTCAATTTTTTTCTTCTTGACTTTAAACGCATATCTTGTTAGCTGAATTGTTTTATCTAACCAACCACTGAGCTTAGCCCACATTATGATCATCATCATCATCTTTTAAAAGTCTCAACATTATTCAAGAGTATATATCATTTTACAGAATCCATTTAAGATTACTTTATTATATTTATTGAAGAACTACTTTGTTAGAGTTTGGGAGTGATCAGTAAATTATTAGTTTTAGATCTATAAAAAAAAAAAGCATTAACAGGGAATCATTCAGTTACACAGGGAAGTTGTTGAGGTATTGCCTAATGTGAATGACTTAAAAATATTTTAATATTTCTGTGTATGAGATAGAGTGGATGTCTGTAGGGAGCTTAAAATTCTGAGTTCAAATCCTTCTAATTACAGTAAATTCAGTACAGGCAATATACTTCTATTTAAATATTACATATTCGGTCTGTATTCTGCGCATCCTCTTCCATGTATTTAAATGGATATATTAAGGTCCTATATGTAAAGGGTTAGAATGTCTTAAAGACAACATGGGTATGATAATAATGTTGATATCAATAAGGTATTTGAGTGTTCATCATCAGATTTTCAATTATATGGAAAGCTGAAGAATTGGAGGGTGAGAATATTGAAGCATACCCATTAAAGTTTGAAGATTTGCTTTCTTAATATAAACTGAGCACTATATATGTGGAAGATGATGATTTGGACCAACTGATAAGTGCTGGTTTGGCACAAAATGCATATATTGGAGGTCATTTATTTTTTTCACATGTATGTGGTCATGTGTATCAGTTGTATAAGATGGAGTGGATAGCTATAGAGAGTTTGAAAGTCTGAGTTTAAATTTTTTCTAAGTATATAGATATTTATACAATGAGTTTTTTTCCTCTAGAAACATTGTTATAATTATATTATTATTATTTGCGTGAAGTTTTGAAAAGTAGACAAAAAATTATAATATAAAAATTGCACTTGGAAAAGAAATAATGTAATTAAAACTCAACATGATTCTTGTTTTTTTTTAATTTTTATTTAACTTGGAAATGTTTTTTATAATTATTATTACACAATTAAAATAACTTATTAAAGACTATACACAAAAATTTACGTAGTAAATTCACTCTTGTTATACTAATACTTACACGGAAGAGAGGCAGGTACTCATAAAAAGAAACCAAAGTATTTTTTTTAAGTTATATTCAATTCGCTTTTGAAAAATAAAAATAAAAACTTAAATTTATTCCTGTAACAATTATTTTAGCAAAGTCTTTGACTCCTAATCCCTGATGAGTTTGTGATAATGTTAGTAATTAGCTAGTTACAGTATATAACATCAAACCTCCACTCTTTTACACTTTTAACAAAATATATTTATTAATTTGGTAACAGTTTCGACTGTTCCCAGGCAGTCTTCGTCAGATCTACAAATTTAAACATTACATAAATACAATCATATTTTATAAATTTATACATATAATTTTACAATTTAACTATTTTTACATTATATTATATTCAATAATTTAATCCTTTTAACCTTAATATTAATATGTTAAGAGGATTAAATTATTGAATATAATATAATGTAAAAATAGTTAAATTGTAAAATTATATGTATAAATTTATAAAGTATGATTGCATTTATATAATGTTCAAATTTGTAGATCTAACGAAGACTACCTGGGAACAGTCAAAACTGTTATCAAATTAATAAATATATTTTGCTAAAAGTGTAAAAGAGTGGAGGTTTGATGTTATATACTTTATAAAGAAAGCAAAACTAAGGAGGAAGAAGAGTTGGAAGAGTCTAGAGAATTAGCTAGTTGTTGACTAAATTTTACTTATGTTATACAGCTTCTAATTAATGGTAAAAGGAGTGTTATCACTAATAGTAAAATATCCGAGATATGATGATACAGTTTCTAACTTCAATCAATTAAATATAAAATAAGAACTTTATCTATTTGTCTTAGAAAATACTATGTACTGATAATTACACTTTTCTAAGTAATTCAAAATGGAATCTATAGATAGTTTTCAATATTATGAATGGAATTTCTAAAGATTATGATTTAATAATTAATACTGAAAGAACTCTGGCTTTGTGATTGAATCATGAAAGAATAATATTTTAGCTTGAATAGTTGTCATGTTGAGAATGGGAATCATTTCAATATTTTGGTAACATTTTAGATATTTAAGAAAAGGCCAAAATGAATGCAAAATAGATTTACATGTATTTCTGCTTTTATCAGTTTAAGCATTAGCTATTTCATTATAGGTATGTAACTAGTTTAGTTAAATTAGGTTTTGAATGAACTTACTATTTGTCCAAAATTGTTATATTCAAAATAAAAAAATAAATGTCATTAATACTTTTCATTGTAACCAAAAAACACTTAGAAAATTTGTTTTAAACATATTTTGCCATAAATCAAGCATAAAGGTCTGAGTTCAAATCCCTTCTAATTACATCAAGATCAGTATAAACAATATACTTGTATTTAAATGTTAAATAATAGGATAGTAAAATAAAAAAATAGTATTTTCTCTAGATTAATGATAATTATTAATTTTTCTATTGTAATGTTCCATATTAATAATGTGAAATGAATGAATATTTTTTAAAAATTATTTTATGGAGAACTTAAACATAATTTTAATGTGAAATTCAAACTCAATTTAATATATATATTAGTTGCTTTTTTCCATATGTCATAGCATCGGCCGGGATGTGAATCCCACAACTGTCTGCAACCAACTATTTGTTTGCAAGGCAGCTGCGATGACCTCTTGGCTAACAATGCTTGATTAATAATATATTAGTTGTATCAAAAATATTAAAAAGATACAATTTCATTTGCTTTTATTGTCAGGATATGGCTGAGGATAGATTGACACAGAAAGTTGCACTTAAATAAGATAATAAAGTTTTTTAAAAAGAAAAATTTGCTTCAGAAGATATTAAAAAATAACTTTAATTAGACTTAGAGATATGTGTGAACCAGATTCATTTGTATAGTCTATGAAAGACTCATCTAACTTTTTTTTTCTTCTTTAACTGTGATGGCCTTAATTTTTTACAAGTGATTACAAATAAAGGTCATGTGATTGAGGCTACAGCCTTAATGAATATTATAATAGATTTAAGAATTTGTACTTACTATTTGGACAAAATTATACAGAACCACCTTTTTGTTTAAATATAGTCAGTAAAAATAATACTAATCAAAATCAAAATATTGAACCATGGTAATTTACTTTTTCAACTACATTGCTGATGTCATTATCAATTTGTTTGATTGCGGTTATGAATATTTGTTTCAAGATATTCATATTGGCAATCAGAATGAATCTTTAAAAAATGATATCACAGAACACAAAGATATATAACATTTTCAACCCAAAATAAGACCTTTTAATATATCTCTACAACTCATAATCAAGTTTTATTTTGAATCAAAATTGTAAAACAATCTATGGTATTATTATTCTCTCTTCTTCAAGTATTGCAGAACTGACCATAACCGACTTAAACCTGATTATATTTATGAATATTGAATATAAGGTGACATTCTAACTAACTAGGTTATTTTTCCAAAGACAACATCAGTAGAATATTCACAAATTAAAAAGTTCAGATTCGATTTCCATGGTAGTATTATCATTAATGAGGCCAGAAACATCTGGAGAGAAGAATAATATCTCTCAAAATGTTGTGTTATATATTAATCTAAGTACTAATATTGATGGATTTGAAAAATTGAAATAAAATTTGAATTTTTTTAAAAACAGTTAATATTTAATATTAGATAATGGATATAGTTGAACAAATAATTACTTAGTAAAAAACATTCTCAGAAGCCTTCAGACAAGAAACATTTCATTTAATTGTTTTTTTTTATTTAAGTCTTTACTTAGAAATCCTATAGTTCTTCTGGTGATTAAATTTAATCTCTGAAGATCCTTTCCTGTAATTGTTATTTTTCTTATGGAGCTGGTTTTTTTAATAATTGTAACTGTATATCACAATAATGTTTAATGGAGAGTTTTCTTTATGGTCGAAACATAATGTGCAATATTCATTTATTATTCTCTGATTTAAAATATTCAGGAGATGGGTCGGTTCGAGTAAAGACATAATATATCTGATCTTACTTTACTTTAAACATTAATTCTTTCTATTTTATTAGAGCAATAATAAACGACATTCTCTTTAACCTTTCAGCTTGGCCAAACAGTGAAATCAAAAATATGTCTTCAAATGTTTCATTTTCTCTCTATAATGTCAATTAATGATAACAGACAAAGAAACAAAAACATCTACTTATAGCTATCTTATGAATGTTTTACTGTTTCATTAATTATCATTTACTATTATTGATATTTCACTATTGTGTTTTAAGTCACTATTAACCAACAGGATAGTCAAGTCTGAAGCATCATTTTATATTTATATATAGTAACCATTGAATTAATAATTTTTCCAACCACTAACTACATCAATGCATTGCCTTCTATTAGAAAATGTGTTTTGCAAATGTAAATGACTTCCTTTAAGCTAACCTTCTCAGTTCTTATAAAATGTACAAATTATAAAATGAATATATTTATATTCACTTTTCCAATTCTTGTACAAATAGTCAAAACAGGTAAAACTCTCCATACAGTAATGCCCTTCAGTGCAAGCCAGAGTAATCAATGAATGCCAGAAGGTTTGTGCATAAAATCCCTATTAGTGCCTATTCATCCAATATCCCCAGATTAGTTTCTGGGTTGTGGCCTTCATCAGTGAGGAACCTTGGATCTGAGAGCACTGCACCTAGATATTAGGATCTAATGCAATCCTCCAGCAGTCAACTTTGATCTCTCTTTAACTGCAAAACTATGAGAATAAAATCGAAAACACAATAATATTTTCAATCCAAGCTCATTAGCATATAGGTCTGAACTCAGTTCAGTACTCATACATTTTGATGTTTTTGTTTTTTTATTAACCATAGCCACTACTATCCTATTAGGAAGGATTTGTATTAAACCACTAAACATCACATGAATGCTATTTCTGATACTTGCTCATAACTGTTATTAAAACAGACAAAATTCTCCATTCAGTAGTGCCACTCAGGGCAAACAAGAGTAATCAATGGATGCCAGAAGGCTTGTGCATAAAATCCCTATCTAGTGCCTACTCATCCAATATCCCCAGACTAGTTTCTGGCTTGTAATCTTCATCAGTGAGGAACCTTGAATCTGAGAGCACTGCATTTAGAACTTAGGATCTAATGCAACCCTCCAGCAGCCACCTTAATATAACTGATATTGGTGGTGTTAGGGTTTTTTTCCTATCCAAATTTGATGTTTAGTATTATAATTTGAAGTTTTCCTAAGCTTATATCCTATGTAATATTGAAAAGGAAAAAAAAATATTATTTTTAATAATGTCAAATGAAATGAATGTTGGTTTGACTTGAATGAAGTTAGCAAATTTAAATTAACACATTTCAGCTTTAAGATTAATCCATAAATAATTAGAACAATATTAATTGACAAGATATTTCAGTATAGCAGCAAATTATTAAATAACACTATTTCCAAGAAACTATACAAACTTTCCTTGTTCATTTCCAGAACTTACTTTACTACAAAATTACAACACCTTTATTTCGACATAATCTGATTAGCTTCCTTCTTGCTCACTTTCTTAAACTTTTAGTTGTCTACAGTCTTTCTAGATAAATATAATTTCTTTACTTACTGGGTAGTTTTCTTTATATTAGCATCAACTTCTTAAATCAATAAATTACATTAATAAAAATAATTCATTCTTTCCTTCAGGTAATCAAATCATATTAATAAATAAATATCAGAATAAAACTGAAATGGAATAATATAAGTAGAAAACTTAAGAAAAATAAAAAAAAATGCTATTTCATTGACAACTACTTTTTATACATCTATTCTCCAAATGTATTGTTGTTGTCCTTTTTATTGATGTCACATCTTTATGGTAATCCAAAAATTTCCTTCCGCCTTTAAATCCAACAGTGTTCTTAGTTCTTTCCATGTGCCATAGCATCGGCCGGGAAGCGAACCCACTAACCCGGATCAACTGCTTGTAAGGCAGCTGTGCTGACCTCTCGACCACCAACGCTTGACAACAGTGTTTTTAGTTCAACGTCTAACTTTAGCAAACAATAATAATAACAAAAAAATATTTAACTTCAATATAAAAATAATAATAATACACATATGTTAGATCAACGCTAATGATATTTTATTTACATAAAAAAACGCACATCTCTATTCATATTATATTATAGCATTACACTGTAAATAAAAATATTTTATTCATAATTCATTCAATAATAACATATATTGTGAAAACAAACAGACCCTTACAACATTAATTATATTTCATAATCTGAACATCTAAATAATAATGAGTGCAATAAATCAAAGATAACAAAAGAATAATGTAATCAAAATCAGAGTTTTTCATTAAAATCAAAAAAAAAAAAAAAAATCAAAACAATTTGTAACTATAAATAATAATAATCTAATGTTGCAAAATAAAACTTTCAAAACATTAATACCCTAGCAACAATATTTAGTATGAAACTCCATCTCTTTTAGAAATGAAAGAGGAAAAAAAATACACATATAAAGTTTAGATTTTAAATTTAACTCAGAGCACACAAAAAAAGCACACACACAGATTTCTACCATTACAATATACTGTATATATAATTATAAGGGACATGAACTCAGACTTTCAAACTACTTACATCTATCCAATCCATCTTGTTCAACTGATACACATGCCCACATATACATGAAATCTAAGGATGAAATGCTCAAAGTCCTTGATGCCAATTTTATTGTTATACCCATGTTCACCTAAAGTCAATCTAACCTCTCAGACATAGAAACCCAATATGTCCATCTAATTATACAGAAAAGAGATGGGCAGAATACAGCCTGAATATGTAATATTTAAATATTAAAACAGGCCAAACTCTCTATATGTATTGTCACTCAGTGCAAGCCAAAGTAATCAATGGCTGCCAGAAGGCTTGGGCATAAAATTCCTATCTAGTGCCTACTCATCCAATATCCCCAGACTAGTTTCTTGTTTGTGACCTTTGTCAGTGAAGAGCATTCGATCTGAGAGCATTGCACCTAGATCTTAGGATCTCTCATTGATTAAGACCACAAGCCAGAAACTAGTCTGGGGATATTGGATGAGTAGGCAATAGATGGGGATTTTATGTGAAAGTCTTCTGACATCCATTGATTATTCTGGCTTGCACTGAGTGGCAATACGTATAGAGAGTTTTGCCTGTTTTTATAACTGTTATAAGGAAGCATAAGAAATGGTGATAATGTGATATTTAAATATTACATATATATATTCATTTCATTCTCTATTTTTGCTGTAACATGTAATAGCCCCAAATCATGAGTGACTCTTTTTACATTCTATAAAAGGGCAGTCATTTTTTAAGTATATATAGACAGATTAATGAAATAAATTATGTGAAGAATGCAAGTAAAATTTTCTTTTCTCTAGAAATTAAAATTCAAGTTTCTAATCCTTCTAAATATCAACTTATATGATGAAAAGAAGAGAAACAACGTATTACATTTCAAATATCAATTAAACACTAAATACTAAACAATGAAAAAAAACAATAAAACAAATTCTAATGGGAAAAAGTTCCAAGTATGATTAATATTATTAAAAAAGAATTATGAACTTGATTAAAGAAATAAATATAAATTTAATTTAGATAGATTTTTAACATTTAAATTATGATTTTGAATTTTGTAAGCTAATTTGAATTCTTTGCATGCACATTGTAGACGGTCAAATTATTTCCCACGCTTGTTATTTAATAAACTGACTCAACACTGAAAAATGTTTTTTTTAGTTTTGATGTTTCTTCTCTTTGTAATAGTTACAATTTTAATACAATTTTATTTATAACACAAGAATTGAAAAGCAGGTATTTTACATCCAGTCAGTCACATCATAGGAGAAGGCAGGTTCAACATATGGAGACAACACTTTGAATAGTGTATCAGGCTATATCTTGTTAGAACTAGCTATAATGGGTACAATTAGTAGATCTATCTACATATTTTGGTGATTGCAGCAACATAGTGAAGCATTTCCAATATTTCTATAGTACAATATAACTCCACCAATTTGTAATGTGGATTAATTAGCATTCTTGCTTAATGACAACTATCTGTTAAATTGTGAGTTAGAAACTTAAATGTTCAACAGCTCATATGAATTAGTTGGCAACTACTAATGTTCTAAAATGTCAATTGTCTCTATTATTTGAAACCCTATCTTCAATACTTTTCAATTTAGACTAATATTAAAGATATTATTTGTCAAGCGTTGGTGGCCTAGTAATTAGCATAGCTGCCTTCCAAGCAGCTGGCCTGGATTTGCCTCCTGGCCAATGCATTTGACACATAATCAAAAAGATATTATTTATAATCATATGCAGTTTCTGCACTTATAATTTTACTAATTAGCTAAAAACATCTTTCCTGCTTGTCAACAAACAATTTTGTTTATTTAAATGCATTTTCTAGCTGTTTATTGAATTATACACATTCCTAAATGACTTATTACAATTTTAGTCAATTTTTTTAAGTTTACTTAAAATATATAACTCTTATCTACTTCTTCTTTTCCCCTCTATATTTTGCTTCTTTTTATATTTCAATATAAACTTCATTAACACTCCTTTAACACTTTAAGCAAATAATCTTTATTTATTTATAACACTTTTGACTGTCCTAGCAGTCTTCTTCAGATCTTAACTGTTATAAATAAATGAAAATTATTTACTTAAAGTGTTAAAGGGGTGTTAATGAAGTTTATATTGATATTTACTTAAAATAATTTTACTTTTTACTCTTTCTTCTTTAAACATTATAAATTTTCATTTTATTGAATTATTTTTATAGAGAATTTATAAATTTTGAATATCATTTACACTCATAAAAAACTAATTTTGACAAATGAGTCTAATATCTTTTCCATTTTCATTTTTACATTTTACAAATAAATAACAATTATTAATTCTAGATATTACTTTATTTTTGATTATATCAATTTCTTAACTAATATAGCATATGGTTGAGGTCAATATTACAATTTTATATTCATTCATTACACAACTGTGTTTTTCTTTAAATAAACAAATAAAACATTCATCATCATTCTCCATTTAATACTTCCACTTAACAGAGCATTGCAGAAATTTAGTATTTGCTGTTCTATTATTGCTCTTTTATGTATTTTTATCTGAAGATTTGATAGATTTTAATACAGAAATACACTTTTTTAAATAATAATTTGAAATTCAATTACTGACTGTAACTATAAGTGATAGGCAAACTATATCCTATCATAATATATTAAACCAAATATAGTAACATTAAACTGATGACATATATAAACCAAAATCTTCATTGACAAATTTTAAAAATGCTTTATTTACATTAATGCATTAAAAAAGTAAAAAAAAATTGACATAAAAAGTAATTTTTTTTTATGTGTCAAAGCATCGGCCGGGAAGCGAACCCGCAAATCCGGGACAACTGCTTGTAAGGCAGCTATGCTGACCACTCGGCCACCAATGTGCTTGACTATAAAAAGTAAATTTCCTTCAGTTTCATAATATTTTCGATATTAAACAATCAAAATAAAAACACAGTGCTCATATTTCAGTATAGTCTAAGAATATTTCTGAATATGAGAATTTTATGCTTTTATTTTAGTAATATGATATTAAATTTTTGTTTCTACTTTTTAGAGCAATTTATGCAAATAAAAGTGTTTCTTTAATTTTTTATATATTTTTTTATTTTTATAAGACAGTTTAGACATAATTTAATATTGCAAGATAGCAGTACTGTAAAGAGTACTGAATCTTATATAAAAATAAAAATTGTAAATAATTCATAATTTTTTATTAAAATTGTTTGCAAATTCTAAAAAAATTGTGTTGCCATTGTGAATACATAGATGGGTACAGTTACAAGTGGATCAGAATTAGGAAGTGGATGAAAATTGAATCACAAGATTTTTCAAGCAGACAGATAAAAAAAATAACAGAATAAGTTAAATATAATTGTATGACAAAATTTAAATTATTAATTCAATTATTTCTCATAACAAACAGCAATTTTGACATCATATTAAAAATTATCATTAATCAATTTTTCCAAGGGAACTATTTTAAGATATAAAAACATCTTTCATCCAGTAGTTACAGATCCCACTACTAGAACCTTATATATTATGCAAAATTCTTATTATATACCAAACTTAAGATCAATTAAATATTAAAGCACAACATCATTGCAAAACATAACTTTAACAATTAATTAATATCAATTAATAGTCTACTATATAATATACAAAATGTGTTAATGCCAACTTAACATCTGTATAAACAAATTGTGTATTAAATAAAATTAAAATTATTCATCCAATAAATTCATGTAATAAGCATTTACCAACTTTGACATCACAATAAAAGTTATCACCTATCAGCTTCTCTGAACAACAATCTCAAGTCTTATGAAAATTTCTCATTCACTGAGTTATTTGGTAGCATCCTGATGCAGTGAATAAAGGTCTAAATACATATATATCAAACTTCAGATCAATTATGTTTAAAGTATGAAATAAAACAGCAAGGTAATATAAGGCAGAATTAATATCTGATTGTTTTGAAATTTGTTATATATATATATATATATAAAAGGTTTTTGCATTAACTTGGGATATTACTAGATGGCACTGAAGCCAGCTAACTAAATATGTTTGTAAGTCTTCAAATGATTATTGTGAAAGAATTGATTGATAGTTATTTTTTTTGTAATGTGAAAGTTGATTAATCTAGTTTACATGTAAAATAATTGTCTGAATTTTTACACTTTATATAATAAGTAATTTAGTTACATTTGTTGTCCGTCTAACATTAGCCCAAATAGTTGATTTTAAAATGGATTATTAATTCATATTAATAGTGTTTCAAATGATAACTTGTAGTTACTTTCAATTCTGATTTATGCTCATTACTATACCATTTAAAAACTTAATATGATCTCACAATAATTATTTCATGCTTTAATGTTTTATTGGTCTGAGTTTGTCTTAGTAAACAAAAGAAAAGCGGTTTGTATAAAGCACTGAGATGTTAGATGCATCTGAAATGAGCTTAAATGTTTATAAATCTTGAAATTGATTCTCCTATAACTGTGATTGGTTATGACTCATCAGTTGCACAATTTAAACTGTCATTCAGTAAGTAACTCTATACACACACAATTTAAAATGAGTAAAAATGAATTCTTGTGTTTAAGCATGAACTTAAAAGTTTTATTTAAAAAAAGCTACATTTACATCATTTTATAGTTAACTTCATCTTCTTTAAAATACTTGCAAGATTTGATATTTCTTTATATGTAAATCTATTATTATAATGCACTGAAAATTTTGAAATTATTCAAATGGAAGTCAAACTCTGATAAAGTGCTATTTCTTAAATATTATAAATGTCCATGCACTCACTTGCCAGTAAGAGTTTAAAAAACTTAAGTGAATCACTTAAGTTTAGAGTGGATTCATAAATATACCAACTCTCACTTATCATGCTTAAATCAGGGCTTGAATCTATTGTGTGCCTGATGTTACAATCAAATATTGAATTGTACAACTTTAGTTAACCTATCACATGAGAAAAACAGTGTCAGATTTTTAACCTCTATGATTAGAGTTATACAACTTATGAGATAGGTTAACTAAATTTGTACAATTCAGTATTTGATTTTAACATCAGGCACACAATAGACTCAAGCCCTGATTTAATCAAGGTCAGTGAGAGTTGGTGTATATACAAATGGACTCTAAACTTAAGATATTCACTTAAGTTTTTAAACTCTTACTGGACAGCAAGTGTGCAGAGATTTATAATATTTAAGAAATAGCGCATTATTAGATATTGACTTCTGTTTGAATAATTTCAAAATTTTCAGCACTTTATAATAATAGATTTACATTTATAAGTCATATAAGTCTAATTATAGGTGACTAAAAATGGAACACTGTCTTTCTCCTGTGATAGGTTAACTAAATTTGTACAATTCAATATTTGATTTTAACACCAGGCACACAATAAACCCAAGCCCTGATTTAAGCATGGTCTGTAAGAGTTGATGTATATACAAATATGCTCTAAACTTAAGTGATTCACTAAAGTTTTTTAGACTCTTACTTTTGGGCAAGTGCACAGAGATTTATTAGATTTAAGAAATAGTGCATTATCTGAGGTTGACTTCCATTTGAATATATATATTGTGCCCTTTTCTATGGGTCAGAAATAGTCAATTACAGTAAATTACTAAAAAATTTAAATTTTAGAATATGTTCTTTTGATATGTTGATTATATTTTGATAATTATATCTTTAAAGTACAATTTGAAGCTAAAGAAAATACATAGTATATAAAATTATAGCGAATCATTTAAAAATAGTTATGTAAAGCTTTAAATATTGTTGCATATGGTTGCAAAAGCTGGCCATATTAAATAATTCAGCTATAAATAGTTAAAAGTATATTTAAATGTTAAATTTTAATAGTTTAAAACTTATAGTTAATAAATGTTATATTTAAATTTATAAAATCATATTTAATAATCACAATTAAAATCGTATATTTAAAACAAATAAGCTTTATGTTAGTGAAAGTTGTATTCAATTCTATATTTTCTAAATTATTATTCCAATTTTTTTTATATTATTTGAGCTACTTTATTTAATATAATAAAGTGTTGCAATTTTATTAATCCAGACAAATAGATTGAAAAATCATCTGTCTTAATTTTATATTGAGCATGTGACTTTTAATACATGGTTAAACACACACGCTTGTTTGAATTTAGATTAACAAAGTTTGAAATATTTAAAAATTGTATTATAGGATTGGATAGAATTATTACCTAGCATAAAGTTAATAATAAATATTAAATTAACTGTCATTATAACATGTTTAAACAATGCAATAAAGATGAGTACAGTTAATAAAAAAAGTTAATATTTTTGTTTTAAAATAAACTAGATAAATTAAATATTAAAAGTGGATAAATTTAATAAATATTGTTTTTAAAAAGTTATTTTTAAAATATTTAGTCAATTTAGTAAAGTAATAATTAAATAATATTTTTAAGTTTTATTATGTCATAATTTTTATTTTGGAATTTAATTCTGTAAAACTGTAAATATGTAAATTTGTTCTCAAGCTAAAAGTAAGAATTAATCAATAGAATAAGATATTCTTGCAGGGTATAAATATCATTGTAACTGATGTAGCAGGTGATTAATAATATAGCAGGGATGATTAATAATGTATTAGAAGAGATTTAAATGCATTAAAGGAAGCTTAATAATATCAGAAGCTATCCAGGTGATTATAATTTTAAAATTTTATTATTTAGTCAATTTGTAGTACTCTCGTGTAATTCATTTATAATAACTAATAGGATACTTTTAAAATACTTTGGAAAAGAGAGTTTTAAAATAAAATATATTTAGTAACTTTGTTAAAATGATTTGCTAGTTTTAAAAGTCTACTTACCAGGATTATTTTACCTCAGTTTAATTAAGAACTTCACAATATAAATGGATATACTACGAAATAAAATATATTTAAGTTATAATACTATAAAAATGTATGAAATAATTATTGATACTGTCTTATTAATATTTAACCGGAGAACTGTTCTAGTGCATAAAAACCACAGTTCGGACATTATACAGATGCAGTGGAAAGCTATTTGCCATCTAAAAAATATTGAGACACATTATTTATAAGCTTATCCAAGATTTTTTAAAAAAGAATAAGATACTTATATCTTATGAATTATTTATAGAATATCATAATGAAAGGAATAAAATGTTTAGTCCTTTTTGAAGGAAACATTTTTTTTTGAAAGATATTTTTGCAAGAATTGAAGAAAGAGCTTATAGAGAAGATTTTACTAAAGCGTTGTGGTATATAAAACTTGTTTCGGAAGTTTTTTTTTTTTTGAAAAAAAAAATGCCTTTAAAAATATTTGTCTTAAAGAACTTTATTAAAAATGAAAACCTATATAAAAAGTGAACATATAGTTGAATAAAAATGGATCTATGGAAATACAAATAGTACATAAAAGTTTACCAAATATTTTAAAATTAAATTAGACGGAGTGATGCATCAGATACACCGGCAGAGAATATTTAAGAAACTTCACAGGATTATTTAATATTATGTTCTAATAATTATCATTCTGAATAGTAAAACCCGGAACAATTTTTCTGTAAACTTTACTAAAATGGATTAATAATTATTTTATTTAATTTTAAAGATTTTAAAAAAAAAGACATCGAATTATTTTTATTCATTTGTTTGAAAAAACTTGAAATTCTTATTCCGGAAGTAAATAAAACACATACCCAGGAAATGAATTGTTCTTGTTCATCATCATAGCTCTCAAGAAAATAATAAATATTTTTGAATTTATCATGAACTTTTGGTCAAGTGAAGAATTACGGGAAGAGATACATAATTATAGTCTTGTTATTTTTTATTTTAGTAACTTAGTTAAAATATAAATTTTTTTATAAGATTAGGAAAACATAAACATTAAGTCAATAATAACATTAAAATTTTATAATAGAATAATCTAATAATTTAGATAAGAATATTTTGTATGAAGTGTATTGATGTATATTTTCTTTATGTATGCAATGCTCGTATCTAGTGGATGGAGGAAGCCTACTGAACATGATGACAAGATAAAGGTTATTTGGTAATGATAATAAATATTAACAATTTATAATGTATATTCTTTGTTTTCTTTTAGATTATCTATGAATAGTGAGAATGGAGTATAAATGTTTAATTATATGTAAACACATTTTTTATAACATTTTAAAAACATTATGAGATTAGGATTTATTTGAAAATATGCATACAATGATTTTTATATTAGTGATATAACCCAACATAATAACAAGTATTTGTGTGATTCTTTTAAAACTTTCATGTTATTGGATATTCAAATATTATCTGATTAGATTATATATGATTAAACATACAGAATAATGAAGTAAGCAAACTTTTCTTGTGGAACAGCGAGATTGTTTTAAATTATCAGTGAATTTTATTTATTGTTTTTGTAAATGCAGATAGTTATTTTATCGATGTAAGATGTGGAAAATCTTGAGAAATAATAATGAGATGGTGGCTTGGAAGTACTTGGGTAGACAGGAAACCAAGATGATGTTTTAAAAATATGATGTTATAAGGGATGTGGATAATACTTATAGACTTTATGTAGATATCAGCATAGTTAACAAAGCCCTACACATTTTATTTGGACAGTGTTTATATTCTTTAGATATTTGATATTTTAAATAAAGCTGAAGAAATAGCTTTAGCATCATTTATATATTGGAGGATATTAGACAGACAAAGGTCATACCTCCATTTCTTGTTAATGCACTGTGCCATGATTTTTGAGATATGTTATGAGTTATACTCTAGCTTTCTTTCTAAATCCTATGCATCTATTTTGCTATCTATATTTCATGTAACTGCATCATTCAGTAAGATATATTGGAAAAGAAATAGTAAATAATTTAGAGCTTAAGTTATGCTATCGTTTGTATGAGATTGGTTTATTTGCTTAGAAGAAATAGAATTTTATAACTTGAAATTGAAGGTCCAATGAATCTTAAAGGAAAGGAAAGAATCATAGAATATATTTTGAATTTATTTCAGAAATGAAATATAAGTTTTTAGAATAGAGTATCTAAAACAAAGATATTTTCTTTAAAATGGTAATAACTTTTGAATGCTTATTATGTTATTATTTTTTAGAAAACTAAATATTGCATATTTTTAAAATACAATATTACAAAGTAAATGATATAGAGAATAGGCATAATATAATTTTTTATTTATTGAATAGTAGGAATATATTGATGATTATATTTATATCATACTAAAGTAAGGCGAAATAGGAATATGTTATGATTAGTAAACATCGTGTGATAAATGATATCCACTAAAGTCTAGTAATGAATTTTTGAATAAATATTTTATGTAATATCTTTAACATTGCAAGATGAAATTTGTTTTAATATTTTAAGAAATCATACTCATTATAAAGTTGTTTTTTTTTTCTCTGTAGAATGTTTTTCCTACGAATGTGTTTTTAAGAAAAATATGGTTAAATAATATTAAGGATAGAATATTTTTTTAAATAAAATAAATAAATATATTTGTAATAAGTTAACCATAAAGAGAGACTAAATGGTATGATTTTATTGTTGTTATCTCAAGTCTAAATAAAGATATAAAATGGGTATAAATTATTTTACAACCCAGTAAATAAAAATGTAAAGTATATAATAAGGATATTCATTGTAAATAATGTACATAAATTGTTTATTTTTATTTTGTTGTTAGTAATAAACTTTGTTAAAATTTGTTTTTTCAAAATTTTTGTGGCTGAATTGTTTATTTCTCCATTGCACTGCATGAGCTCACGATATTTTCATAATAATTGAAACAAACTTATAATTTTGCACAAAAGATAAATAAAGAATTATTTTAAGAATTCGAATATTTTATATTATCTTATCAGTCATAAATTAGTTAACATAATAGTACATTGAATTATATGCTATTAGTTGTCACATACTTTTGTTTGTCAGATTATCAAATGCTACCATGTATTTATTATATTATTACATGAAGATAAAAGATCATATTCTATTATTTTATTATGGTAATATAAATATAGTAAAAGAAAAGAGATACAGAATTAGTTATACAACGAAGAATATTGTTATTATTTTATTATTATTAGTTTAGTGTAATAGATTATGACATAAAAATCCCTTCTCATATTTTACTACCGTAATTTTAAATTAACTTAGAATAAATTTATGAACCTGAGATTTTATAAAGCTAAATTATTATAAATAGAAGATTAAGATTTAATTATTAGTTTAATCTTAATGAGTAGAAGTTATTAAAGTCGTAAGAATACTATGGGTTTGTTATTTAAAATAGTAATAGGGGGATAGTGTTCTTATGCCATTGAGGTAGTATCCTGTAGGATATTGGCTCAATGTAATCTATCTTGTCACCTGTAGTTTCGTGAAAATATTAAATATGTATTAAATTTATTTTTATAAACTGAACCTTATTCGTATTTTAAAATTTGAGCTAGTGAAATATTTAATTTTAATGCTGAATATTTTATTTATTAATTATTAACTGAGCTAGAACCCGTTTACTTTATATCATATACTGCCAGGAAGTGAAGATGCAAACGCAGCAGGTTAGATATATATATATATATATGATAACATAAAATTAAACAACCCCAAACACTTAATTGAGATGATCAATCACATCAACCAACAATAACAATAACCAGAATACTTACTCGAGAGTACCATTGTGACTATATTACATACAATGATAATAATAGTAATAATATGATAATGTAGGCTAATCTTAGGGTTCTTATATGATATATGCTATAATAAAAAGAAGCTACAAAGGTAATAATAGCAATTAATAAGTATTGTTAATATATAAACCACATTTAGCAAAATTTAAGAGAACTCCCAACTCACTCTCACACATTATAGGGAGGCTATTAATATTGGAAGCATATATTATAGAATAGTTAAGTTATATTAAATCCTTTTCTTTCTAACACCTCTTTCCACTACATCACTTCTAACAACAATCATCAGCGTCTCACTGCCATGATTAGATTCAAATTTTATTTTTGAACAAATAATGTTTTCTATTATTTGTGCCACATTACTTTTCAAAATGAATTTATTTTGACAAAACAATTTTTTTCATATTCATTTATGTAATATTAACATCTCATTGTTCTGTAATTGAAATTTTGTATCACTAAACTTTTACTCTTTTCTTCTTATTTGTGGATTAATAGGCAATGTATGGAATCTTAGTAATAATATGAGAATACATACTCTTACTCGTAAGATAATGTCTCCTTAAATAACAATAATAATGTTAAATTTTTTAAAAAAAATAATTAAAATAAATACATGAAAACTATTAATTTTAGGGGAAAAAGAGAAATACCAGGATTTCATTTAGATATAATGAGTGGATAAGGAATTTTTTAACCACTCAGGATATCATAGTAACAACTCCTACTAAATCTTTTCTTATGAATTTAAGATAAATAATTTAAGTATTTAAGCTTATGATGTATAATCAACTATAATCTTCTGGATAAAAGAAACCACACTAAAGCAGTCTACTTTTAATAAATGTATTTGATTAAAGTGATCATTTAAATTTAATAAAATGGATAATCTATGTATTAGATGCTTTCTTAAGATGTACAGACCAATTTGAACAAAGTGATTATTATATTCATTTTTATGCTCATATATTCTTAATGATCAACATAAAAGATAACTCTATAATAATGATGACATATATATTGATTATAATAACTCCTATCATATAAACTTTAATAACTGAAACACACAGGCTTGTCCATTAAAGTAAGAGGTTTGGCTATCTTAATATATATCTTTGAGCACTTATAACATACATGTGTAGAGATGGTAATCTGGACCAACTGATGATTGCTGGTTTAGCATGAAATACATATATTGGTGATTATTTATCTTTTTGACATATATATGTTCAAGTGTATCCATGTTATGAGATAGTGTGGAGAGTGGTGGGTCATGTGAAAGTCTTTGCTCATATACCCTATATAAACTTTAATGCAAAAAAAAATTCAATAAAACTTCTTTATTTTCCTGATAGTTTTGACTGTCCAGCAGGTTTCATCAGAGCTTCTTACTTTCCTCTAACTTACATTTTTTTAGATGTAAAAAATAAAGGAAATTGAGAAGCTCTGATGAAGACTACTGGACAATCGAAACTGTCAGGAAAATAAAGAAATTTTATTGAATTTTTTTTTTGCATTAAAGTGTATATGAGAGGATATTATAAGCAATATATATGAATATATGAAGAAATGCAAATAAAGTAAAGAAGATGAATAAGAGTATATACTTCTAATGATGACATAAATACTATAAGACATATTTAATAATAAAAAACATTTATTTTGATAAGAAAAATGATTAAATAAATAACAATTTTGAAAATCTACAATATTTCAAAATAAATTATTTAGACATTATTCTATACAATTCACTGCAAAGAAAAAAATACTTTTTAAAGTTTACAGATAAGAATAAAATAAAATTTACAGATTAAATTATAATTGACTATTATTAGCTTTTTCTGACTAATGAAAGCTTTTATTAATATTAGCATTATCACAAGAATTTCTACATTTTTGCACTATAATCATATCATAATGTTGTGCCAAAATTGAATATATTTAAACATTAAGCATATCTTATCAATGATGCAATAGATGCTAAAATGATCCATATCACTTATTGAGGTCCATGAATATAATTTATAATTTTTAAAATAAATAGTTATTGGTCTTGTATTCTGAAATGCTGGCAAAGCACAACAAAACATTCCTATATTTCAAAAACATCCATAAACTACAATCAACATATTCAAAAATGCAATATTATAAAAGATGCTGTTCCTCAGAGCAAAATAATAATATCAATTGCCAAAAATAAAGTGATGGGTTGTGGATCACTCATGGGTCCATACAAAATACACATGATACAATATATCCACAAGGAAATGATGGCTTGAACTCAAAAAGAAGCACCTACATTTTGAGGGCAAAAATTATTCTAGGACTTTGCCTTTGAACATAATGAAAATGAGAATGAATCATCAAAATATATTATGAATATTAACATCTGCCTTAAATTAAGCATTTATACTTAAATATGAGACAAAAGATATGTCATGGAATTTATTAAAATATTAAAAGAGAGACATAGCCACAATCTCTTTGCAAACATATAATAACACAATAAATATCTACAAAAGATAGAGAGAATGCTAACATCTCTTGAAAAAAATAATGACAAGATAAGCATGATTAATAAATACATACAAGAATGAGACAAAGCAACCCTCTCTTGAAAATATAATAACATGATAAGCATGTACAATAAAATGAGAGAGAATCTAATACTACTATCTCCTAAATAAATATTATAATTAATTGACATGTAAAACTGACAATAAAATTATTTGCCAAATCTGGCATAATTAAACATGGCCTGAAATAACAACAAAAACATACATCATCTTCATTTGTTCAGCAAAAACATATACATTCAAATAAATAAATAGATTACTCAGGATAGGGTACAAATAACACTTTAAACTATATAACACTATACAAATGAAAATATTCTGTGAACTTCTGGATATTACAACTTACAAATAATTCATAAATTATTTCACACAAAATATGTAGGATAAATACCACAAAAGAAAATATATAATAAATTACAATAGCATAGTAGTGAATGGTACATTATGACTTTTGATATGTTCATGTATGTTTACAAGATTTTCTATTGACATTCTCTTACTTTTTCATGTATTTTATAATATGATTTTTTTGCTGTTTGATAAACTCTTGTGAAGTCTTTATTGGTAAGAATATTTTTTAGAAAACATTCCACATTAGTAATGAAATATAAGGTTTGATACTAGAAAACTCTTTGAAAAAGCATTTATTTATTTCCCTTAACAAAGTCTCACTTGCTCTCTGACTAATTTTCTCAGTTATCTGGAATCAATTTTAGATTTTAGTTGCAAATCCTTAGGAACAATCCTTTTAAATTTTCATTTAAGCAACAAAATTAATTTAGTTTCTACTTTGACCAGTTTTAGACATGTTTTCACATAGTAATGAATTTATACCAACAGTTGCTGTTTGTATGAAAGTTTATGATGGTATTATTTTAAATCATATTTAAACATTGAACTATTTACATCATGCAACATTAGATACTGAATGTCTTTAGAAAAAAAAAAAAAATTTCCAATTACATCCGGTTGTTTGAGCAATACCTGAAGAATGGAGAATGATATCTCTCAAGATATTGTATATATATTAATTTGCAAGCCATTATTAAAAATTGAATATAACTTGTAAATTTAAATAAACTTTTCTTTTCTAAAGACATTTAATATTTAATGTTAAATGATGGAAATAGTCCAACATGTAAGTATACCCACAATGCCATCACTATGAACCTTCAGGCAAACATTCATATCACTTCATTTTTAAAAAACCTGTAAAAATATTGTTAAAAATGTTTTACTCTAGTCAAGCATTGTTAGCCAAGAGGTCAGCACAGCCACTTTGCAAGCAAGCAGTTGGTTGCAGATGGTTGTTGCAGGTTCGCCTCCTGGACGATGCTATGACATATGGAAAAAAATATTTTACTTATTTATAGCAAATAATTTTTAATCTTTTTAAAATGTAGCAAATTAATTTGCATTTGTTGCATATCTAATAAATTGAAAAATAACAAACTGTAATTAGTCAGTAGTTATTATTATTCTAGAGTAAAGAGTAGATAATTTATTTTTTCTTTTGAAGAACATTATCAAAAATGTTTTTTACAAAGAAACTAAATTATTGAAATAATATTTTTACTTTAGAGTTTATTCTTTAAATCTATCAAATTAAATCATTTATTAATTATACTATAGGTTAGTTAGTATGCAATGCTATCTAAAATAAAACTGAAAACAATCAACTCTCTTGTAAAAAAAAATTCTTTATTGTTGTTAAAAAAATGTTTGGAATAATTATGATAAGTATTAAAATAACTGTTCATCTGAAAATCATTGAGGAATACTATAATACATATACATCCAAAAATAGAGTAATAATGAATGTATGCACATAGTTGGATAATGAGATAAATTATATTGTATTGAAAAATGAATGACAGCAAAATATGTGTTACCTATTCTTGAATTTATTTGAAAAAGAAAAAATATATAATAATACTGTATATTTAAAATAAAATATCCAATTAGGTAAAAATAATGTAGGCTTATATTGAATTAGTAGGAAAAAGAAGAAAAGTAAAAACATAAAGCAAATTTCTAAATTAGATATTTAAAAATTGTCAAATTTAATATAGAAATAGTGATATGAAAATGAATTTATTGGATTAAATATTTCAATGATAATTGCCACACTGGAAATTTGAACTCAAATGGATATTTAAAAAAATGAAATTGATTTAAAAAAGTGATACCAAATATAGTATAATTATATTTCAAGAATAAAGAAAATATGACTTTTTTATATTGTCTAAAATAATTCTATTTAATTTGTAATTATGATTATAACAATGTGTATAGTAAAAACTAATATCATTGATTTTAGTTTTATATTTTACTGTAATAAGGAGGAGGTTGTGCATGTAAATTAAATATTAAACACACACCTATATATATATGGACTTGAATACTAAGTAAAATATAATTATCATATACCACTAACTCATAAGTTAATGGTTTGTTATTTAATTTATTTACTAGTTCCAAGAAATAAATAAAATATATTTCTTTAGATTGTTATCATTCTAATTCATTCAAACCACTTTAAACACTTTTTAGCAAAAACCTTTTATTGTACATATATACACATATACCTACATTTTGACTGTCCTGCAGTCTTCTTCAGAACTATGATATAATGAACAAAATAAAATAAATTACATAACTATATAAATAATACCAAAAAAATGTAAACAATAAATAACTAAAAATAACATAAAATATATAACAAAATCTAAATAAAACTGAAATAAATATAATTATCGCTCTAATATTCCAGCTTTTTCCGATGTTTTTCTTTGTCTCACACTCAACATAAAATGTATGATAAAACCATTATTACTTATCAGATAATAATAAATTTGACTTCATTTGATAGATATTTTTGTTTATTACTAATATAAATTTTAAATATTCACATTTTGTTTCTATAAATATTAAAACAATGAGATTGTAATCAAAACAAAAAAATTACATGTCATCATTTCTAGAAAGATTATTTTCATTTTACAAAATCAATAAAATCTTTACTATTTCTGATTTTTTTTATAAATCTGAATGAATATTTATTTATTTCTGTTATATCTAATGAAATATGCTTTAAAAGTTTAAAAATTTTCAAAATTCATTGCAAAATTATGATATTTTCATACTGTAATTATAATTAGATTGCTGACATAGAAAGTCAAGCTTCTAAATACCTTCAGGCCATATTTATGTTACTGATAATATAACATTCTGTTTAAAAATAAAGTATTTCTCTTCAAAATAAGTTATTAATAATTTATGTTTTTTGATATCTAATAAATATTGTAAAAATTATTGTAAAAAAATATCTAAAACCATAATAAATTGGCAAATAAACACATTTTTGGTCATTCAAACTATTTTTTTAAAACAATGTCATAAAAAAACATGACATTTTATGGCCTCACCATAATACGATGACTTCACTTGTCAGGACAGAGATTAATTCATTTGTTTAGAGGTTTTTTTTAAATATCTTGCCACCTATTGAATTTTTTTGAACTAAAATTTTATACTATAAATTATATAGGAAAATACACATTTTGCCGTATAATGCTTGCAGAAATTCTCACTAGGGGTGAATTAGTGAAAGCACAAATATCCTTGCAGTAAAATGATGTAGGGTTAAACCCAAATAAAATAATCTAGTTACTATAAAATAAAATATACAACATAAATAGAAAATAAACATAAATTATACATGTGTATTCCTAACTATATACATATTCAAGAACTATTAATCTAAATATATTATTCATTTTTATTATTTTTAATAATATCCTAATTACTTCTATTCCTTATAAGCTTAAACTTTATTTTTATTAGCTCCACCTCAATAAAATACTTAATAATTTTATATTCATGTACTTGTCTTTTCTATAGTAATTCTTTTATTAATATCCTTTTTAATTTTTTAAGTCAAATAATATCTATTATTTCCTTACTCTTTCTTCTGTTGTGTCAGTGGCTCTTAGATTGTTTATGATGGAATCTTAAAAGGTTATTTTTATGCAATAATTTTTCAACTGTAAATTTTTAAATAAATATCCTGAAGGAAGAACTTGATTTGAAATAAGTTATAGATGACAAAACTATGTTTTGAGTTATGATACTTCTGATGTACTACTTAGATTTTTAATATTTGAATAAAAGTATAATTTACATACTTAGAGTTTAGATGTAATTATAGGATTTGAACGCAGTCTTTCAAGCTTTCTTTAGCTATTCATTCTATCTTATACAACTAATACACATGACCACCTTCATGTGAAAATGATAAATGCTCTCCAATGTAGGTATTTTGTGCTGAACCAGTCCTCATCAGTTGGTTCATCATCTCCCACACCACTACAAAATCAGTACTAGTTCAGCATGAAATGCATATACTTGAGATCGTTTACCTTTTTTACATTCAGATTCATTCTGTATTCTTCCCATCCCTCTTCTGTGTGTTTAATAGACAAGGGATCAGAGTGACTTAAAGTTAACATGTGATCGGTAATAATATTGGCATCAACAAGGGATCTACCATTCATCATTAAGATTTTCAATGGTATGAATGGCTGTGGAGTTGTAGGGTGGAATATATTGAAGCCTGTCCATTAAATTTTAAAGATTTGCTATTTTAATATAAACCAAGCATGGATTATATATGTGTGTGAGAAATGATGATCTGCACCAACTGATGAGTACTGGTTTAGCACAAAATATATATGTTGGAGATCATTTATCTTTTTTACATGTCTGTGGTTATGTATATAAGTTGTATGAGATAGAATGGATAGCTGGAGTTTGAAAGTCTGTGTTCAAATCCTCTATAATTGCTTAGATTTTTATACATTTTCTGTGTAGCAACTACTCTTCTCACATCTAATGGTGGAATTGTGAAAGAACAGGAAGTCACTCCAAAAGAGAATATATCAGTAAGTGTGGAATAGTTCTCATGATAATATTTAATTGAGTATTCATTTTAGTGTGGACACTTTTTTTCTAAACAGAGACAGTACTTGCACCACAACTAATAATGTCAGACAGCTATTCAAAAAGATTATTTCTAAAAAATTACTTTAGATCTAACTTTAAATAAATAATGAAAATATATTAGCTGTAAGGTTATTTCTAAAAACATAGGGTAGGATTATGCTTAATTTTATTAATACAAAAAATTATAATAAATATTAAAAGTTATTTTCTTGATGTTAAATGAAAAGTTGAACATACTGTTTATGTAGAATTAAAAATATGATCTCATTCATTAAAATATTTCAAAGGTATTGTATCATTATTAAGTGTCTTTACATTATCTGGAAATGACCTGTTTTGAAAAGCCTAAACCATGTCATCAACATAGATGAATTTCCTGCATTCAATATCTAAAAAATCACTGAAGAATATATTAAATAAAGTAGATAAAATGTCTGATCCTGTGGTAAGGCATTATGTAAAATATTCTATCTACTACAATTATCATTTAGTAACAATTTCTATTTTTTTTTTATTGGAAAGTTTTTTATCAAATAAAATAATGTTCTGAATTCCAGAATTTTAAATATCTTTAATTTTCACTTTTTAAATTTGTTAAATTTCTTAATTTCTTTTGAAAAGCTATTTATTGTAATGTGAGCTTTCAAATCTTAACATTATTCATAACAGCTTCTTTCTGACTAACCAAGCATGCTCTATCGATAGATAGCTCTCAATATTTGGGAAATTCTTATTTCAATTAGGTGACTGGAAATATTGAGTGATAACCTGTTGGATCAATGCAAAGTTTATTTGATTTTAATTGCTATCAAAAAAACCTCAGTTAAATAGTAATCTAAGAATGGTCTCTCATTTTAATTTATCATAGTATGATTATAAAGCTTTCAGAATATTCATAATATAAACAGCAAAAATTATACCTAGTTTTAGATTCAAACTTGCATTTTACCTATATCCCTATTAGTTTGTATTGATTACTAGTTGAAAGAATCAAGAATATATTATCTGTATGAGACTTGGGATCATCATCATGCTATTACTCTTGCTGACACATGGGGAAAAGTAACATAACGACCATTATTTCTGCATAAGGTTAAATATTTTTCAAATACGTTTAAATGACATCACACTGCTAAGATATATATTTAAACACACATACCACTAAAGATATTGAATTCCATTTATTAGAAATAACAAGAGCATTAATATTTTTTTAATTGCATGTGAAAAATCTCAAATTTTATTTAGGATGGAGATATATGACTTGGCTCTGCAGCCCTCTTCATTATATACTCATAGTCATCTCTTCCTTCTTTTTCTCCCAATTGTTTTTGATGCAACAATTTCCACAAGTAGTTACACTTCTATTATTCATTGGTTCTAGAAGACATATAAAATTAATTTATCATAAATAACATAGTTGTTCATTCGATTATGTACTTAGATTGACTTTATTTGTAAGGTCACACATCTTGGTGCCTAGATTAAAATTTAGAATGAAAGCATATCCATCCTATATTGTATAAATGTGCATAGGAGGATCTGCAACCAATATGTCAAGATGCATCTTAGTGGGTGCACCATGATATTTAGACCTTTACTGAAAAAGAAATATCATCTCATCTACGTTGTAAATGATGCCTGATCGAAGGTTTTTTCTGTTATAACACATAAATAATAAATATTGTGATTATATATATTTTTTAAAAAAATTGATTTTAAATCCATTGCAAAGTTTTAATATAATTAACTTCTATTTAACATATATTAGATCAATCCTCTCACATTATGTACGTTTTAATTAGAAGTAACTTTGTCAGGGGTGTTAAAGTCTATCATGAGGCACTAGTAGTATATGAAAACATATTATGCTTAAGACTTAAGTTTCAAATTGAGGTCCAATAATATTAAAAATCTTTCCAATAGGTATCGAATTTTTTTCTTCAAAAAAGTGGTTTCCCAAGCAGTTATTCCATATTGATCAGTAAATGAGTATTTAGCGTTTCTTAATTACAAAATAAAATAAAGATAAAAAAGAGAATCCAACTTTCAATATTGGGCATTCTAATGAGTATTTCGTTATATTTCACTCATACTCAGTATTGAAGAGGCTTTTATTCTCCAATGGATTATTTAAATATTGTTATAACATTTGTTTACACACACACATATATATAATCTTTTTTTTTTGTATTAGTAAGATAAAATATTCAATTTCATTTTAAAAATAAAAACTTGTTCTTTACATAAGTTTTTTTTTATATATATTAAAAATTTATGTATTGTCGATTGTTTTGTAATTAAAATCTTTCGTTTAATAATCTCGTGAGATTCAAAAATTGAAATGGAAAAATGTTATTTGTTTTTGAAAGTAATAATAGAAAAAGAAAAATACCTATACTAAAATCTGAAAATATTTGTAAAAATCAAAAACTAATAAAAAAAAAATCAAGTAATTTGATCTATAGTTAATTTTTATCTTTATTGACACTTTTTTATGATTATTTTATAAAGTTATAAAAGTCATTTTATATATAAATAAAACTGAATCAAAGTAGAAATACAAAATTATAATTAAAAAGAAAAACAACATCTTTGCATTTGAGTAAATTTATTCTATCATCAAATTAAAAAAAACAAAAAAAAAAATTATAACATGTGAGAACTGTAGTGTTTTGTAAAATGACAGACATGTTTGTGCACTCCAGAAAAAACTAGAATTTATTCGTAAGGCTGTTTTTAGATCGCGCTCTGATAGCTGAGGAATTTAATTAGTGCATTGACGTGATGGCGATCGACAATTCCTAGAAATATTTGCTAATTACAAATGTTTCTAGATAAGAGACGTTACCTTATTAGTCAGTGCATTGATTGATCGTTGCAGTTGTCAGAGAGTGATAAAAAGACTGGGTAACATCTAGCAGTGTAACATAGAGAGCATTCAAGCAGTATTGAGTAAGCAGTATTTAAGTAGAGATATCTCGCATCAGTGCTGGCAGTTAATGATCAGCGCCCAGTGGAAATGTAGTTCACGGGTGTAGCTGAAAGAGACCACAGAGGAGATATTGAGAGCATTCGTTGGAGAGCTTCGCTGCAGACCAATTCATTTGGAGAGCTTTGTGGCAGACCAATTCATTGGAGAGCATTTGTTGCAGACCAATTCAGTGGAGAGATTGCAGACCAATTCGTTGGATAGCTTCATTGCAGACCAATTTGTTGGTGCAGACCAATTCATTGGAGAGCTTCATTGCAGACCAATTCATTGGAGAGCTTCATTGCAGACCGATTCATTGGAAAAGAACAGCATGGGAATTGTATAACATTATTTGCTGACCGCACAGTATGACTTGCAGTTATAACATTGGCACAGTCGTAAGTGCAGATATAACAAGAACGTCATAAGTTCTCGAAAGCGCTAAATGGAATTTAATTTATAAAATAACAAGCTTCTCTATAGTTGTTTGAAAACGTATTTATTGAATTTATTAATAATTAAGATATATTATTACAATGATTTAGTTTTGTTTATACTGAAAAAGGCTTTCCTTATGATTTTGTAAATTTCTTATGTTTTTATGACTTTTTGTTGTTTTAATTATTTCTACTTTTTGTATTATATGTATGTGTACCTATTATTTGTTCTAATCAATTATAAAGAACGTTTTTAAAGCTGAGGTTTATAATAAAGTTACAGTAAAAATATAACCTCTCAAAAAAGATTATTGTAAAATAAAATAGATTCAATACTACATTAGATATTTCCAAGTTTATCCTAGTTTCTCTGCTTCCTAGCTATTTTTCTCCACAACATTCCATAAACTTTTTTTATTTTATCCATCCATCTAAATTGTGTTTTCTTTTTAGGTCATTTACAATCTCTTTTAGATTCTATTTATCATGTCTTCATATCCACCCCAGCTCCATTTTATTATATTAATTATTTCAATAATGTTAACAATTTTCATTTTTTTTCTATTACCTATGCATTTAGTTTTCAATCTCTTTATATTATTTGCTAACATACATCTCTCTCTTTCTCTGTACTTCATTGAGAGATGTCTGTTAAAAATAATAAGAAAAAATCAAAAGCTAAGTGCATGTATGTGAGAACACATTATTCATATAATCATAGTTTAAATTTCTATTTCATTTAATATCTTATTTTTTATAATTTTTAGATAGTATTTTGTGCACTTTTAATATAAATTACTATATGACTTCTTTTTGAATTTTGAAATTTTATGTTGGATAATTTTTATCTGTATGCTTATATATTATAATGGAATGCAGTAAAGGCATAAATTGAATGGCTATAATAATTCTGGTTGATCAAATATATAATGAATTACAAAATACTTTTTGCATGCAGCTTCAAATGAGGTTGTCAAAAATGTAATGGAATATTAAACAAATTATATCATATGGCAATAGATCTGTCTTTGCATATATGTAGAGTAAAAATACTAATTTATTTTAACTATGCCCTAACCCCTAGAAAAAATAAACATTTACATTTTTGAGATACCATCTATCTTTTAAACATTGGAAGTAAATAATAACATGAACATACTTTTTATATACCTAATAACCAAACTATAGAAATCAATAGAAACATTAGACTAGTTTTATCTTATAAAACCCCAAGTTTGAACTGTTAATCAATTTTAATGTACAAATATAGAAGGAATATTAAGTTAAGAACAAAGAACTAAGATTGCATTTTAAATTACAAAAATTATTCATTTAATAACAATATTTGATAAATAACAATTTGTACAAATATACACAATGATTTATACCTATACATTTAAATTTAATGTTTCCATTAATTGATAGAATAAATCAAGATATTAAAAATATTATTTTACAAATATATATATATTTATATTATTTATTATTCAAAATTATTTTAAAAAATAAATTTAGATATTTTTTTTAAAAAAAAAGCATATTGATAGTTTTTATCTTGCTTTATCCTTAGCATTATTTAATAAAGTATATTAAAAATCAATGTATCTCTTGTTAAACCTGCAAAATTTTCCATACAGTAGTGCACTCAGTGCAAGCCAGAGTAATCAATGGATAAGTGGCACTACTGTATGGGGAATTTTGCCTTTTTTAATAACAGTTATGAGCAAGCATAAGAAATGGTGATCATGTGATGTTTAGTGGTTCTTGTTAAACCTCTAGAATTTTTTTTATAAAGAGTTGGTTCAGTCTTTGTTTTAATTGAATGAATTTATTGCTCAATGCTTCTTATAAAGACAGTAGTGAATTGACTTCTAAAACAATATAAATAGGTTTTAATTCAACAAATTTCCTTGGATTTTGAAATATTCCTTATCAAGTAAGTTTCTTTACTATGTATATATAAGATCTATTTTAAAGCAGCTTCATATTAAATAGTTACTTGATATTGAAATGAGTTTTTTTTTTCTTGATGGCTTCTTCAGTTTACTTGACATGAAAGTGAGACTAATAATGTAAAATAGTCTTAGCCAATCATCTTTGCTGAAATGCATTGATAAGTAGCTTGAAATATTAAAGCATATATACAGTTAGTTATTACAAGTTTTAAATTTATGTAAGTTGAGATAAAAAATTTCTTAAAACAATTAATTAAAAAAAACCTCTATGTTTATAATCTGAAAGTATCTTATATATTGAATAATATTTCTTTAGTGTAATAAGACAAATCATTAAGAAGAGAATTATGAGTTGTTAAATCATGAATTCACTCCTTGTTATAATATTTTTTTAATTAACAAAAGTAAAAGCATATTTTAAAGTTCTTAAAAAATATTTGCTTCTTTAATAATTAAAAGTCCAACTTAAGAAATAAAGGAAATATTTTTTTCACATTTTTATTTTATAAATAAAAAAACCTTGTTTGTATTTTTTTTTTAAGATTACATAAAAATATTATAAGTTTGAGCACTCTCACATAAAAGTTTACAAAAAAAAAAAGATTTTTAAAAGTGCATATTTTTTTGATTGTATACCATCATTTTTATGTATCAGCTTATTATTTTTATAAGGCAAAACAATTTAAAGTTGCTAATATCAACAATATGTCTAAAGTGCAGGCAATGATGTAGCTAAATACAAATTGTAGTATTAGTTAGCTGAGCACTTTTGAGAAGTTTTATCTTATTCTTATATATCTTTTTTTTACATAATATCATTAAAATGATATTAAAAGCTATGAGTCTAGAACAGTGGTCCTCAACCTTTTCACACCTGCAGACCGGTAAAAATAAAAATAAGGTTTCGCAGACCAGCAGAAGTCTATAGATAAATTTTCTTAAAGATGTAAACTGCTTAGCCTTAGATGAGTATAATTGTTATAACTGATCAAAACAACAATGTTAAAAATACAAGATGAAGTTATATATATATGGAGTTTGTATAATAAAAAAACTTTTTTTTTAAATTTTGAATTTTTTTAGAAAAGTAATAAAAAATTTAATTCTACCCCCCCCCCCCATAAACATCTGTGATAACTAGAAAAACAAATTAATTTATGTATGATTGATAAAATTTTGTTTTCATTCTGTTTCATTTTTTTTTATTGGGTAAAAATGAGATGAAAAAATAAATAAAAATTGTTTATATTAATTAAAAGTTTAAACTCTTATTATTTTGTTATTACAAACTTTCCTACCAGTCTAGTGCGGACCGGAAGAAAACTTCTGCAGCTTGGTGCCAGTCTGTGGACCAAGGATTGAAGGCCACTGATCTAGAATGTCACATTTCCCTTCTCTTGATATATAAAAAAATTTAAAAATCATATATACATAATTTATTCATTTTTTATTTCTTCATTTTCAAATTTCTTGTTTCTTTTAATATTTAGAATCACTATTGCATGAGATTAGCAGTAATTGCATAAATTATCATTTATCTCTCTGTGGTAAATCCAATTAAGATAGTAATCACTTGTTATTTAATATTTTTATTATGACAAGTTATATGTTACATAATATATTTGCATAAATCATCAGGAACAATGCTTAAATTTGGATCGAAATAATCATTTATTACTAAAGTATAATATTCAATTTTTTAACATTTAGGTTTTTCAAATTTATTTTCAATTTTTGTTTACTATTTTTACTGAAAGTATCTATTGCAAGGCATTAGCTTCTAATCAACACTTTAATTTGGGTATGCAATTTGATATTTTCTGTATTGAAGATTTTATTAGAATTTTTTTTATCTTGGATATATTTAATCTTTTATGTAATAAGTCATTGACAAAGATGTAAACAAATAAATGGAAAAATATGGTCACAATATTGATATTTAAGAAAGGTAATAAAGCAAATATTAAAAATTTGTATACATTTTATATAAAATATTAATTAAAATAATTACAATTTCTCTACAGTAAATGTTGGATTCAATCCAGCCAAAGAAACAAATTGGATTTAAAAGCAGTTTTAGTGCAATGGATCACACCCAAGTATTGATAGAAGTTATAGACAGGGTCAGTGAATATGAGTTGTATTATGCTTTGGATTTGTAGGTTTTAAAAAGGCATTTGATTCTATAAGCATTTCTGCAATGATTAACTAACTTTTTGCTAGTTACGGCTAAAAATGTGACCGATTCCCATCGTTCAAATCTCGTTATTTTTAACATTACGGTAAAGATTTTGCCGTCATTTGAAAGGTTATAAAAAGTTCTATAAGATTCTGCTCTCTCTTGAATTATTTTACAAGTAAAAAATCAATAAAACTGGCAGTGAAGGTCTAACAAAGGAAAAAGGCGGTCTTTTCTTGAATCTGATTGGCTGATAAATTTCGACAACAAAGAAAATGGTTGTCAATAACGTCCAGCATTACAATTTCTTATGTTTCATTTTGAAAATGATAAATGAATGTTTTAGACCATTTTAAAAGTATTTTTTGACAAATTATAAATTATTTTGATAAAATATGCTACAAATAAAATTATTTAAAAAAAATAATTAAGACTTTAGCAAAAATTATTTACTTATCTGCAATGAAAAATTGGGAAAGAAATCACTGACAACAGAAATTTTTGGGTTGGTGAGTAACATTCATTTTAGATTTTCTGCTATTGAATATTTTTATAATTATAAATAAAAATTTATTTTTGAAAAAACTTTCATTCACTTTTATAACCTGACAAATTATTAATATACTTTTTACAAAGGAAACTAAAGTGAATATAATATTAAAAGATGAATATATTTTGCCACATGAGTTTGTGAATTGACGCTTGAGTTTGTGAATTGACCAATTAAAAGTTTAGACTTTTACCTCACTCGGCCAATAAAATAATTAGCAAAAAAGAGGTTAAATCATTGGATTAACAAAATAAAGACTTAGAATATTATTATACTTTGAAGAATGTTTATGAAAATGCAACAGCAGTGATTAGATCACACAATATTTCTAAAAAGACTAAAATTGAGAAGAGTATATGGCAGATTGATTTCATATCTTTAAACATTTTAAAGCAGTTTTATAAGATGTATTTGTGGGAAGTAAAATCATTTAAATTTTGAAGATGATGTGATTGTTTTTAAAAATAGTGCTTCAGAAATCAAGAAATCTTGCAAGAGTTATCAGATGATAATAAAAATGTAGAATCAAATATAAATGCTAACAAATACTTAAGTAATGTTCAATGGATTTTGTCATAAGAAAAAATAAAGATTGATAATTACTAATTAGAAGAAGTTAAAATCTATAAATATCTTGCCCAGCTTATTAATATAGATAGAAACATGATGGATGAAATTTATCATAGAATTAAACTTTAATGAGTTTTTGATAGAAATAATATTGAAAGGAATATTCCCACATGTTTTAAAAGAAAATTTTTTATATAGATGTGTTTAATCAGTTCTTATTTAAGGGTGTGAGATGTGGACATTTAACAGAACAGCAATGAAGAAGTAGCAGACTACCCCAAATTAAATAGAGAGATGAATATTATAAATAACAAGGTCAAAAATAAAATACATGAGTGAGAGAACAAACAGGTATTACTGGCATCATCAAAAATGAAGAGATTGAAATGCAGTTGGACTGAACATATTGCTGCAAGAAATGATAAATAAATTATTGAAGTTTTAAACTGAATCCCAAAATGTCATAAAAGACCTAAAAACAAAACACACAAAATGATGATTGAAATAAACAGTTTACTATGCATTGTACAGAAGAGAGGCTAGAGATTGAAGTTGGATATGATTGGAGAGATCATTATTCTACACTGGATAAATAATGATTAAAAATGATAATGATGCTAATGTATAACAAGATTGTAATAACATTCATAATCAATTTTTATCTGGCTTTCATATGATGTCTTGAAGATACAAATCTGTTTTGTTATGTTTTGATCTATATTAAATATTATTTCTACTTACTTCCTAGTTCTTTGACATTCTTGTGGCAGAAATGTCCTGATTTATATTCATATTACTCTAAAAACCTGGTAGATATACTTGATTTGCATGTAAAAAATTTGAAATATGTTTATGGAAAATATCTTTAAGCTACATTTAAATTATTTAAAGTAAATATTAGCAGACTTACTTGATATGCATTTGACAGATTTCTAATTCTACTACTATATTTATCTGATTATATAAGTAGTAAGATCAATAAGACTTACTTATACATTTCTGATTTATGTGGTTGTATGGTGATCTATTTTATTTCTGCTTCCTTTTGCAAATTATAAATGCTATAAATGGAACTTTTGACATGAAGGCATAACAATATCAACAGGCTCATATAAAATATCTTAAATGATTTGCCTACTGGTTATGTAAAAAATTGGGGAGAGGAGATTCTATTTCATTAACATCAGCAAAAATATTCATGATTGTAGTAAGGCCCCACTTCTTCTAAAGGGTCATGGGAATGTTGATGAAATATTGTTAAAACATTTCTCTCAATCAATTTGCCAACATTTTATGGTCACAATTTACACTCAACAAAGATAATGATAACCTAAAAAATAAACTAGGCATTTATATATACAAAAGATGCAAAGAGTAACTTAATGATGAAATGATAATAAAAATTAAATCATTTAACAAATAATTCACCTGACAAATAATTTTTAAAAATGACTAAGCAAATACTGTGTTTTCCTGAAGGTTTATTATGATGGTGTTTTAGTTGTATTTATTGTTTGGGCTATTTACATAATCTAATATGAGTACTGACTGTCTTTAGAAAAATTTAACTTTATTTAAATATTCCAAATACATTCAATTGTTAGTAATAGTATATCAACAGGTTAGTATATGGACAACATTTCGAGAGGTATTATTCTTTCCTCTTCTTCAGGTGTTGCTGGCCTGACCAGTGATAGTACTAGCATGGGAATCAAACTTGGATCCTTAGATTCTTGAGTATTTAATTTTAAGATAATGCTCTAACCAACTGAGCCATCCTGCCAAATTGTCAGACTTATATAAGAAGAATTTAACTTGGATTCTCAGCATTATTAATTTTTATGGTAACCAAATGTGTAAGAAACACATCATACAAATACATCTCCTTCAGCCTCAAGCAGGGATCTACTGGGGAAAAAACCCACATTCATCAAAAAATTGCTCTTCTTATTGTAAGTATCTTTTAAGATTTCATTTATAAGTTTAATTTATAAGATAAAATATTTTGGCTGATTTTTGTTTATATAATTTTAAATGATGTATATATTCCATAGTGGGTTGTCACAGTTTTTCTTAATTATTAAAAAAAATGGCAGTCTTAAGCTATGTTGTTTATTATGGTCATTGTCCACATGAAATAAAATTTTATTATTTTTTAGAATTTAAACTTTATTTAGTTTTTCTCTTCTTGATTCTGGCTTAAACATCGATAGATTAAATCAAAATTATATACAGGTTATTTTTCAATTATATTTCTGTGTCTGTGAAGATTAATAAGTAATTCCCAATTTATTATTCAAAATTATTCAGGAAATAAACTAAAAAGATATTGAAAAAATAAATAAATATATATTAACAAAATGTTTTTACCTTGCTTTATCTGGATAAATGTAGTTAGGTTTATAAAAAATGTAAGTTTTTGTGAAGTCTATTATTACCAACAAGTAAAATAAACGAAATAAAATTTATTTGGCTTTTATAAATTCATTTATTGAATATTTATATGCAATATAGAAACTATTATTTTTTATAATAATTTGCATATATTATGAATTTTTTAATATATGCCTACATATACATACACACACACACATTTAGTCAGGTAAGTTCGATGTTGGACTTAGGATACCCATAATTTGAATAGATCAATAAATAATACAAGAATAAAATAGATAAATTGGACTGTTCTGATGTTGTGTAGTATGTTGCAGGCAATTATATTGCCAGTATATATACTATGGTGAAATGAAAGCAAAATTGAGGACAAAAATCATGCAGCATTCACTTATGTACAATAAATCTAAAACTGATTTGACAAATACATCTGTATTTTATAATCATAAAAAGGAATATGGACGTGGTTTTGATCTGATTTGTAAAGAAAGAAAGAATAGAAAGTGTAAGATTAAGAGGGTTTGTTTGTTGCACAAAATGAAGACGTTATGAATCAGAGTCAATCATTTTTAAATTAATTAAAAAATTGGATTTTTAAAATTTTTTAATAGTAAAATACTGTGGGGGTGTGTGTGTTTGTTTGTTAACTATGATTATGACATTAACACATTGAAAGTATGCTTGGTTTATTTAATTAAATTTTATATTTAGCCTCAAAATTACAATATTTTAATGTTATATATATAAACTTATATTTGTAAAATTAAATATTTTCATAGACTAAAGATGTAAACATTGAAAATATTATGGGAATTTTTTTCAGTTTCATAAACTAGATAAAACTTCAGCTTTAAGTAGATAAGACAAATGCTATTATTGTTAATAGATTCATGTGGTTTCAGGTTACAATACATGTTTTAATTGGTAATTGTCTTGTTATAACGTTTTATTTAATTTACTATAGAGATAAATTCCCATTATATTTTCAATGGAAATATATCACAATATAATTAGGGATGAATGTCAAGCCTATTATATATTTGTATAGTCAAATGTTTTTTGGGTTTAAAATATTATAGTGTTTAAACATTTTAACACATGCTGAAAATGGTGACTACCTGATAGGTTTGTGCAAACACAAAGTTATACTATTGAAGGCCTATAGTCACAAAGTAGTCTGTTTACTTGTTTCATATTAGTACCATCATTGATTATTTATACTCATTTAGATGGCTGTGCAATGAAATGCTGTTATTTGAATAAGTGCAAATTAAATATTAACTCTTAAAAACAGCATATGTTGCTTATACTGTATATAAAGTATGTGCTTAACCAATCATTTCTCCATTTATCTATCTATATTTAATTATCTACTGTTTTATCTGTTTTATTCAAATATATATATTTTTATTCCTTTTTTTCTATTTATATATCTAATTTCATTTATGTATATATCTATCTATTTACCTATCTTCTGATTTTTTTCACCTATTCATATGTCTGTGTATCCATTTACTGTATGCTTTCATACATTTTATCTAGCTTATCTATTCTTTCATTTATCCAATACTCTACCCTCTAACCACTTGTCCATTTATCTCCCAATCTATTCTGTCTATCTGTTGGGTAGAAATATTATTGTTTAAAAGTAATAAAATCATTTTTGACTGTTTCTTAATACGTTATAAATCAAGAATATAAACACATTTATATAAATAAGTAAAAAATAATGGATTAGTTTGCCGCTGGGAGATCAGAAAATATTCATATTTCTAAAAATCTTTATTTCCTTGTCTTGCATTGGTGGTCGAGAGGTCAGCGCGACTGCCTAGTAGGCAGTTGCCCGGGTTGCGGGTTCGCGTCCCGGCCGATGCTATGACACTTAAAAAAAAAGAATCCTAGAAAGACTTACTTACTTTGGGATGAAATAATGAAAACAGAAATTCTACTGAATTAGAATTATATGATTGAATATACAAACCTGTTCGAAATCGTAATGTTTTTCTTATGGAAAAACAAAAACCTTTATATATATATTATTAAACATGTATTAAGAAAACAGTATTCATGTAGTATTTGTTTTTTCTCAGAAGTTTTAAAATAAAACGGCTTTAAAAGATTTTGCCATATTTGCTTTATTATGACATCAAACTTTACTAAAATTCCCCCATGATTTTATTTTGGAGCTTTATCTTAAACCTGATGAGATTTATTTTCAAATTTTCAAATATCGTTTATTGGAAAAATCTCTGGAGGTGTGATAGCTCTATTTTTTTGTTCTATTTAAAAAAAAAAAAAATTCGTTTTTCCAAGTTAAAAGAATTTTTTTTTCTTTGTTTCATCAGCTAATATTTTTTTTTTTTGGATTATATTTGTAATCTATTACAATATATATGTAATATGTAGAAGGTTTTTACAGGTATTTAAATATAAATATCGATCATTTAATAGGATCTCTCCCCCTCCTCCTATTTTTAAAAATAAATTTCAACTATGGCATAACTAAACAACCAATCAATTAAAAACTAACAGTGTTATGAGATAGAGTGGAGAGTGGTGGATTGTATGAAAGTCTGTGCTCAATACCCTATATACATAGACACAGGTATATAATAAGCCTGTGTTTCAGTTATTACATAGCAGAGATGTCTGCCCATCCCTTGTATATGTATTAAATGGATTATGCCCTATACATGAGAGGTCAGATTGACCTTAGATCAACTTGGGTGTGACAACAATCTCGGCCTCAGAGTGGCCTTTGAGCATTCCATCATCAGATTTTCAATTGGATGGATGGTTGAAGAGTTGGAGTAGATTGAAGCCTGTCCATTAAAGTATAAAGATTGGCTATCTTAATATATATCTGAGCACTTATAGCATATATATGTAGAGATGGTAATCTGAACCAACTGATGATTGCTGTTTTAGCATGTATTGGTGATTATTTATCTTTTTGACATATATGTGTTCAAGTGTATCAGTGTTATGAGATAGAGTGGAGAGTGGTGGGTCGTGTGAAAGTCTGTGCTCATATTCCCTATATATTATAACATTGTAAATTGAAATCATGTCATTTAGTAATAGCTTTTATACATGTGTATGTAACAAAGTTGTTTAATCAACCCATGGACAAATATGTAAATGAATAAACGTCTACTCAGACATATCAAGACTAAAAGAAAACCAACCACCATTTCATTACAATATATTTTTTTGTAGTAACAGATTCCCAAAAATCAGTGTCTTTTTATATAGCAACATGGTGACTATTTAAATTTGAAATGAATGACTTTATTTAAGAGAACAAAAGTGGAAACTTTTGAAAAATACAAATTAACATATACATTACAACTTATAAATAATATGCCAGAATCTGTAGCCCATGATACAAATTATATTATATGTAAATGGTTATTAAATGCAATTATTAAATTTTAAAATGTATGAATACAAGTAGGAGGAAAACTTTTAGCAAGATTCAATCTCTTGCATTGTATTTGTAACATAAAAGTGAATATACATTTTTTCAAGAATTTTAACTTTTTTTTCTTTTCTCTTTTCTCTCTCTGATATGTGTGCACTGAAACTAACAACTGCAAAAGGAAGATAAAAAAAGCGTATTTTATCATTAATGACAGTAACACTATTAATAGACATGACACATGCAGACACATGCTTTTCTATCTCCAAAATATGGACAGGCTGATTAATTTACATATACATTTGCATACATTACCATGCAACAATATCACAACAATGATTTAAAATATTATTTTGGCTATGATTATGAGGGATAACACCTTGAAAGCGCTTAGCCTACATTGATTTATTTTGATTGTTTGCTACAAACAGCTTCTTCACCCAGTTTTCTAAAGCACTTGTATATACTAATTTAAATATTAAAAGTTACCATGAGAATATATGGTATAACCTGATGTTAATTTTCAGGGTTATCCAATGAGATTTATATTTCAAGACAAAGTATTGTAAGATAATGGAATGGTTATTGCTTTTATTTATATATGGATATGAATGTGCAGCTGTTTATTGACTTATGTGCAAGTGTAGTTTGATTGGCTAACTTTGTTAATATATTAAAGCATGTTTGACCCACACATACACACACAATATATATATATATTGTAATGGGGTAATAATTGATCTTCTAATCCATTATCTCTCCAATGGTTTAGTCAGCATTTGTAATGAAACAAAAGAAATTGCCCTATACATTTTTTCCACAATCATTTATTACTGACAAAAAATTAAATAAAAGATAATGAAGCAATACCCTCGTGGTTTAAATATTATTTATAACAGAGCAAATATGTATCAATAAATAGTAACTCTATTACAACCTCTATAAAATTATCTGGCTCAGCCATTGGTCACACTATGTGATAACAATATTTCCAATACATAATTATTTAGATTGTCCACTACACTAAAATAAATTACTGATGACAATCTTAATTTAAAACTTAATTTATTCAGATAGCATTTAAGACAAAAACAAACAAACAAACAAACAAGATCATCAGATCAAACATTATAAATCAATTCATTATCCCAAAATAAACTACAATAAGCAGCAAAATTATATATCATTGTTCTAAACAAGGATGTATGCCTAAGATATCCATTTAATTTGTAATTGAATGAAATCAAATCAATAAATAACTAAATTCTGATATACATTACTAATCAAATATTACATATAGTAGTGTAAATTTATGATAAAATTTAATGATATTCCCTAACTAAATAAACTAAGTTTCTAAATGGTTATAACAACATTTTGAGAAGATTTTATAAACCTACAATATCTATAATGTTTAAATAAAAATAAACCATTAATTAGTTTTATATTAAGTTCAATAAAATGTTAAATAATATTAAGTATCTATAATATACGTTACATCAATATACTACTATTGCTTAAATTATGTATTAAAATAAAATGTTTAACAAGAACATATTATCAATGGATCTATTAGATAATCTTGCATTTTTAATATCCAATCATATCATTATATCAAACATACAGTAGGTTTCTATTGGATATTTATCACATTATAATCAATTAATCCTAGTCATCTATTAAATTTCCTAACGATCCATTTTTTAAGTCAAAGATAAACATAAAGATTTAAAAATTAATAAATTCTATGATGAACATCAAAGAAGTTTAAAATAATTAAGGCAGATCATTCTGACTAATGACAGAATAAAATCTATCAAGATCTTTATAACTGAACAAGATAAGCTCTTAATAATTACCTGCAAACTAATTATATTATTTATATAATCACTATTGGCCCATATAAAGTAAATGAATATTTTAACATAATAATCATATAAAGTTTATCTCTAATTAGATTTAAAAATAATCTTATAATAAAATAGATATCTATAAAACCCTATTTCATTCACGAATATTGGTTTGATCTTAAATTAAGATTTGACTATCAAAAAATACCTTGCACACTTAAAAAAATAATTACACAGATTTATTAGATTTAATTAAATTTAAATTTATTAATTTATAACAAGAATTAATAATGATACTAATTAAAAAAGCAAAAACAAATGATGTATGCAATTGACTAAAATCATAGCAGTTAAGAAGTATAAATACTATTGCTCTTTAATATACAATAACTTTGATTGTCTCTTATGCTATAAAATTAATAACAAATAATAACTAAATATATATATATATGGATCACAAAATATGTTGTAGGACAATGGACAACATAAACTGTTGGAGAAGCTTCAAGGTATTTTCCTGTAATCTTTAAATGAAATATATAATCAAAAATATGATTAAATAAAATTGATTTTAAATGAAATTGATTTTATTCATTTATTGATATGAGTTATAAAAAATCGAAGTAACATAAAACTGATTGTATTTAATCTCTTTTATACAAATATCTCTAAGTTAAAATTTTAAATTAAAAGAAAATTAATATTTGAAAATATTGACTGATGAATTAATTTACATCATTGGATAAGAGTCTAAACTTAAAAGGAAAATCTCTCCAATCTTTTATTGTGTGGATAGCTCATCATATAATAAAATATACATATTATTTGATCCTATATTTTAAAACAGAAATATGAACAAACATTTTTTTAAACAAGAAATCTACACACAGATATCATACCACATGAGTGAAAAGTCTCATTTTTCCTTTTTACCCACTGTTCCATTGTGGCTCCTTGTTTCCTTGTTTCTGCTTTCAATGCAGAGAAACAATCTTGTTTCTGATTTCAATACAGAGAAACAATCTTCTTGAAGTAGAGAAGCTGCAAGCATGTATAATAATAAAAATCAAGGATCTTTTATTTCAATCTCTTTTCTTTTCATTCAAATACATATCCAATTTATTTTATAAAGAGTAGTCAGTAGATGAGGCAACATTATACACCACTGGTATTCTACTTTTATTTGCAATGAAATATGATATGCTCTTTCATTGTCAAAACTCAGCTATTATTTAAATGAGTAATAAATGCTAGAGTTTTTTCCAAGTCAATAAGATAAAATATCCATTACTTAATATGACATAGAATTTAAATCATTCAATCTTGTAAAGTTTCCTGATCAAAAATATGATATACATAAATACATCATAGGGTTTATATCCAAGACAAATATATAGATGAAATCCCAGATTTTAACAATGGGTTATTTTATAGCCAACTTATAATACAACAAATTTTGATGTTTTTTTCATTTCTTCTTTTATAATATGACATAGAATTTAAATCATTCAATCTTGTAAAGTTTCCTGATCAAAAATATGATATACATAAATACATCATAGGGTTTATATCCAAGACAAATATATAGATGAAATCCCAGATTTTAACAATGGGTTATTTTATAGCCAACTTATAATACAACAAATTTTGATGTTTTTTTCATTTCTTCTTTTATAATATGTTCTGCCATTTTCCTTTGGAGTTTTATCAATGAACTGCCCTTAACTAAATAGCAGACATTTTAATTCTTTCTTCTCTTATTTTAGAAATTAATCACTTTTAAGATAAAATTGATAATTTTTAAAGAGGAATGTAAAAGCACTTGTTGTGGACTATGAAAAAAGTTGTAAGAACTAGAGTTAAAGTATTTTAGTACTATTTATAATATATTTTTGCTGATGTCAATGTTGCTATAGTAACTCTTCAATCATACTCAATGGTCACTCTTTGCTGTAAGAAAATTGTTTTTTACAGCAAATAAAAATGAAGACTTTTAGAAAACATTTGACACAATAAAAAAAGATCCTGTTTTACAGCTTAAATATTATTTTCATTTTCAACCAAAAACAAAGAATTCAAATGACATTTTATATACCTTTTAATGAATATATATTTTTAACATATATCTTTCATAATATATTCCATAAACAAAATAAATAAACAAACATATACGAAATATGAAATTTTTGATTTTGTAATAAATAAGTTATGGTGAATACAGTAACAAAATGGACATGTAATAAATAATATAATAATTTTATTCAGGTGATTTATTTTATAATTTACTTCATTATTTTCTAGTATTTCTTTATTATTCACTTATTTATATCTTCCCATAAAATTGACCACAACCAATTTATAATTCGATGATAATATTAATAACAATATTACTGATAATATTTTCAAATAATAGATTGCCATAGTTACCTAGTTAACATTTATAATTCAATAATCCCATTAATTATAAATCAAAACAAATGAAATTAAATAAGATCAATATATTTCCTTTTTTATATACTGTAATATAGAGCTCTAATCTGTGTATGTACAATACATATATCATTAAAATCAGTCAACACTTAGACAATTCCTGTATCAATAACAAACAATAATTTCAACCTCATGTCAAAGCAGTCTCCTTTTAACAATAAGGGTAGAATCCCATATTTATTTATGGTCTAATATATATAGACACTAAAGATTGCAACTTGATCACAGAGATTGCAATTATTGATACAAAGAAGTGTAATTAAACCTCCATAAACAAACAAATATAACCTGTTCTTAATGGAGAGTAATAAATAGTCAATTATAACATTACAAGCTATAAAAAATTCAAAACAAAGCAAAACTCTCAATATAGTAGTGCCATCTTGTGCTAACAAGAGCAATCAATGGATGCCAGAAGGCTTGTGCATAAAATCCCTATTTAGTGCCTACTCATCCAATATCCCCAGACTAGTTTCTGGATTGTGGCCTTCATCAGTGAGGAACCTTGGATCTGAGAGCACAAGCCTTCTGGCATCCATTGATTGCTCTTGTTAGCACAAATGGTACTACTATATGGAGAGTTTTGCTTTGTTTTGAATTGTTTAATAACAATTATGTGCTAGTATGAGATAGTGATCATGTGATGTTTAGTGATTACAAGCTATAATTATAATTTTTTTATTGCACCCAAAGTATTATTAAAATAATAAATATAATAATGATCATATAAAACAACAGTTTATAAATATTCAAGTGAAGGATAAAAACTAACCATATCATCAATATATAATAATATAATGAAGAAAAATCATTTCTATTGCCACTTGGCAGCAAGTCAATAGCAAAATAATAATGATTGATAATTATTATTTCAGTTTACTATCTATATCAGGGATTCCCAATATTTTTGGTATTCAAAATGCCTTGGCTTTTAGTTAATTATCCAGTACTCCTATTTATTATATTAACAAATAATCAATTGGAGGATTTACTATGCATTACATCATGTGCATGCACAGAAGATGCAAATGCATGGGGTGAGCCTCAAATAGGCATCAGTCTGACAATTTCACTAGTTATCTTGAATCTTCACTGGGCATTTTCAGTAAGTAAAAAAGTCTATGCAATCTCTCTATGTTTATATCCAAAAACAGACTGGTGTGGCTGACTGACAATACCATCATGAATTAGCCAGAAATGTTGATAACACAACTATTTCTGAAATATATTAATAGCATTATATACTTATATACATGCTTTTTATCATATCCCCTGCACAAGCTTCCCGTACCCACTGGCTACACTGGTATCCCAGGTTGAGAACTTTTGATCTAGATAATTAAAGCAAGATACATATGTACTAAACTGTTTAAAATTTTTTAGTTACACAAAAATACAATATTGCAAGTTTCAGATTGCATTTTAGATTAGAATAGTAAAATAAATTTTACATCTAACTAAAACCCCAATTGTGTATGAATGTTTTGGTATTTTTCAATGGAAAGATCTTAGAGATGCTTGACTTCAAGTTAAAAATAAAATCAAAATTATTCTAGTTAATATAATGGATCCTATGCTTTCTAAATAAAGTAAATAATATTCTAAAGATTGTAATTACTTAATTAAAATATGTAATTTGGATGAAGTTATCTGAAAAAAATATTTTATTCCTATGTTAACTTTAATATAACTTTAAAAATTTGCTATTTTTTATATTTCATATAATGCCCTCAGTTAAATATGTAAATTTAAAAAAGTAGAATGTCTACAAATACATTTTTACATTTTTTATAAAAAAAATTGAGTCATGTTAATCTCCCCAAAAATAAGTGTTAATTTTTAATGTATATCAAGCAGCCATAAATTCATTTTTTAATAAATATGGAAAAATTAAAAATCACATGATCACCCTTTCTTATGCCTGTGCAGTTTGTTAACACAGCAAAACAACTTTTTTTCATACAATTTTACTTCATACTGTACACCATAGTAATCAACCAATAAATTCTAGAAGATTAGTGTATAATCCCTATCTATAGTATGTTCATTCAATATTCCTAAATTAATTTCTAATTTATGGCTTTCATCAATGAGAAGCCATGGATCTGAGAACCCTGCAACTAGATTTTTGGACTTAATGCATCTTTTACCAGCCATATTTTATTTTTTAAATTAACTATAAAGCTGTAACCCAAACTAAAAGCATAATAATGTTTTAAATCCAAGCTCTACTCATTCAGATTTTATCTTCAACTCTATATTTTGGTAACTTTGGTTTTTTTAATAACCAGAGCCACTAATATTCTTTGGATAGGATTAGTATCAAATCCCTATAACATCACTACACCACAATTTCTTTTGCTTATACAATCTGTTTAACATTATAGAAACTTTATCTATACAATATTGTCACCTAATGCAAGCCATAGTAATCAGTAGATGGTAGAAGAGTATGACAACTCATCCAATATCTTCAGATTAATTTCTAGCTTATAGTTTTCATCTATGAGGATCCTTGGATCTGAGAGCCCTGCATCTAGATCAAAAAACAACAATATGACCAAAAAAATATATTGAGTAAATTAAATATTGTTAAAATAACAAAATCAGCCATTGAGATTAATTTGGTTCCATTCTAAATCAGTAACCACAAAAAAAACCCAACAACAACATTCAATTAAGTTACTATGCAATGTAAAAGAAAGATGAGAAAACTTGTTATTTCAAATAACTAAGTTAGCTAAATCAATGAAATGTATTGATCCATAACTTTTTTCAATGCAAACTATTAACTAATTTAGATATATATCAAACTTTTATTTAAATAACAATTTGTGTTAGTTAATAATATGAAATAGTATAATTAATGTTTGTATTGAAATAATGCTGTTATAGTCATTACATTTTGCACTGCTCTTTAATAAAAATATGATAATTAATTATTAATATGTAATGGGATTGAATATGAAATAAAAAGAGAAATATTTAAAGTTGAATATATTATTATTTGCCTTTGTTTCTACAAATTTATGTGCACACATATCATAAACTTAATAGAGATCATGTCTCACTGATTGATTGTTTTTACATTATTATTTTTTTACCATTTTTACTTTTAAAAAAATGTTGTTTTTTTTTTAAAATTATAAATGCTTAAAGTATTTAAATAAATAATTTTTTAAAAGGTTTTTTGGTGACTAGTTGCCATCCCATTGAAAAGCACTTGCAAGAACACAAACTGATGATTAAAAGAGAGAAAACAGATGTGTTTAAGGTAGCAGACCATGTAGTACCAATGAACATATGTTCAATTGGGAAAATACAAAAACATTGGATAGAGAAGAAAAGGTACAAAGAAGAAAATTTAAAGAAGCTGCTCACATGACAATGGCAAAAAAATCCCATAAACCAACCTAGTGTGACCATACATAATGTATGGAAACCACTAATCAACTTTGCTATTAGGAAAAGATGGAGAAATCAGGAGGAACTTCATCAATAAGTATATGAAATTTCTACTGCCTGTTACCTTTGGAAGGTGGCTCAGTTGGTCAGAATGTTACCTTAAAATTCAATACTCAAGAATCTAAGAGTCCTGGTTCAAATCCCATGCTAGTACTGTCACTGGTCAGGCCAGCAACACATAAAGAAGAGGAAAGAATAATACCTCTCAAAACATTGTGCATTTACTAACCTGTTTGATGTGCTATTACTAACAGTTGAATGCATTTGAAATACTTAAATAAAGTTTAAATTTTTTTAAAGACATTCAATACTCATATTAGATTATGGAAATAATCCCTATATAAAAATATAACTATAACACCTTCATCACAAACCTGCAGGGAAACACTAGTTATAAATTGATCTGTGCTAATGAGAACTTCTCTTCTCATTATTTGTGTAGCTAACACCTGTTTAATATTTTTTTATGTTTATCATTAATGTGTGATATACTAAAAAATACATGATCTTTCTATCCTATAGTTCAATAGATAATAGCCAACAAATGTTAGCATTAAATGAAATTTTCAAGGGAAAAATAATAATATGTAGTTACTTTTATTATGCTATATACTCTAATAGCTTAGAAAGTTTAACATCTTATAGTTTGAACACAAGCCAGTCTTAGATATTAGCTACATAGAACTGACATTCTGATCACAATTATATTTTTAGTATATTCATTTTTGAATCCTTTAAAAAAATAAAAAAAATACATAAAAAGTGAATCCTTCATGGTATCAAGCCATTACAAAGACAAAAGTTAAAATTATAAAATGGTACATTTAAATAAAAGAAAGATAATATCAAAATCATCAATATAAAGTCTCTATATGACTTTAGCAAAATTAACCATAGAGCAGGAATACTAAAAACATTGGTATTTGCAGATGGAATAATATAAACAATGAAAGATAATGCATAAATTAATTAAAATTAATTGTAAGTAGTTCTGATACTTCAGCAAAAACAATGCACTAATTTAATACCAAGTGTTAAATGCTTCTTCAGATTATGCAATAATTTCTCTTAATACAAGACAACTATATATTAGAAGTTCATTTGCACTAGTATTTAGTACATATTTGCTTTATTTAATGCCAATATTTGACACCTCAAAATAAAAATTTTACCATTGTCTAATGATTTTGCTCTTTGAAAAGATGTATAACCAGAGGAGTATTAATTTTAAAAAACTAAGTTTTTTTTTACTTTTTTAAAAATTATATTATTAATCAATCCTTTTTTTTTTCTGATTTTTTTATTATCTATACTTTGTCTCCCATAGTGAAACCAATTATTCACTTTTTATTTTTCCTTCCTATCTAAAATATTTATATAAATTAGGAAACTGAAACACAGGCTTGTTATATACCTGTGACTATATATATATGTAATATAGAGTATATGAGCACAGACTTTCACACCACCCACCTCTCTCCACTCTATCTAATAACACTGATACACCTAAACACATATATGCTGAAAAGATAAATAATCACCAATATACGTATTTCATGCTAAACCAGCAATCATCAGTTGGTCCAGACTATCATCTTTACACACATATATAGTATAAGTGCTCAGATATATATTAAGATAGACTATCCTCATAGTTTAATGGACAGGCTTCAATCCAAAAAATTAGCTCCACACTCCAACTCTTCAACCGTCCATCCAATTGAAAATCTGATGATGGAATGCTCAAAGGCCACCCTAAGGCCGAGATTATTGTCACACCCATGTTGACCTAAGGTCAATCTGAACCCCAAATGTACAGGACATAATCCATTTAATACATATGCAAGGATGGGCAGACATCTCTATAATGTAATAACTGAAACACAGGCTTGTTATATACCTGTGGCTATATATATGCAATATAGAGTATATGAGCACAGACTTTCACACCACCCACCTCTCTCCACTCTATCTAATAACACTGATACACCTAAACACATATATGCTGAAAAGATAAATAATCACCAATATACGTATTTCATGCTAAACCAGCAATCATCAGTTGGTCCAGACTATCATTTTTACACACATATATAGTATAAGTGCTCAGATATATATTAAGATAGACTATCCTCATAGTTTAATGGACAGGCTTCAATCCGCTCCACACTCCAACTCTTCAACCGTCCATCCAATTGAAAATCTGATGATGGAATGCTCAAAGGCCACCCTAAGGCCGAGATTATTGTCACACCCATGTTGACCTAAGGTCAATCTGAACCCCAAATGTACAGGACATAATCCATTTAATACATATGCAAGGATGGGCAGACATCTCTATAATGTAATAACTGAAACACAGGCTTGTTATATACCTGTGGCTATATATATGTAATATAGAGTATATGAGCACAGACTTTCACACCACCCACCTCTCTCCACTCTATCTAATAACACTGATACACCTAAACACATATATGCTGAAAAGATAAATAATCACCAATATACGTATTTCATGCTAAACCAGCAATCATCAGTTGGTCCAGACTATCATCTTTACACACATATATAGTATAAGTGCTCAGATATATATTAAGATAGACTATCCTCATAGTTTAATGGACAGGCTTCCATCATCAGATTTTCAATTGGATGGACGGTTGAAGAGTTGGAGTGTGGAGCGGATTGAAGCCTGTCCATTAAACTATGAGGATAGTCTATCTTAATATATATCTGAGCACTTATACTATATATGTGTGTAAAGATGATAGTCTGGACCAACTGATGATTGCTGGTTTAGCATGAAATATGTATATTGGTGATTATTTATCTTTTCAGCATATATGTGTTTAGGTGTATCAGTGTTATTAGATAGAGTGGAGAGAGGTGGGTGGTGTGAAAGTCTGTGCTCATATAATCTATATTACATATATATAGCCACAGGTATATAACAAGCCTGTGTTTCAGTTATTACATTATAGAGATGTCTGCCCATCCTTGCATATGTATTAAATGGATTATGTCCTGTACATTTGGGGTTCAGATTGACCTTAGGTCAACATGGGTGTGACAATAATCTCGGCCTTAGGGTGGCCTTTGAGCATTCCATCATCAGATTTTCAATTGGATGGACGGTTGAAGAGTTGGAGTGTGGAGCGGATTGAAGCCTGTCCATTAAACTATGAGGATAGTCTATCTTAATATATATCTGAGCACTTATACTATATATGTGTGTAAAGATGATAGTCTGGACCAACTGATGATTGCTGGTTTAGCATGAAATACGTATATTGGTGATTATTTATTTTTTCAGCATATATGTGTTTAGGTGTATCAGTGTTATTAGATAGAGTGGAGAGAGGTGGGTGGTGTGAAAGTCTGTGCTCATATACTCTATATTACATATATATAGCCACAGGTATATAACAAGCCTGTGTTTCAGTTATTACATTATAGAGATGTCTGCCCATCCTTGCATATGTATTAAATGGATTATGTCCTGTACATTTGGGGTTCAGATTGACCTTAGGTCAACATGGGTGTGACAATAATCTCGGCCTTAGGGTGGCTTTTGAGCATTCCATCATCAGATTTTCAATTGGATGGACGGTTGAAGAGTTGGAGTGTGGAGCGGATTGAAGCCTGTCCATTAAACTATGAGGATAGTCTATCTTAATATATATCTGAGCACTTATACTATATATGTGTGTAAAGATGATAGTCTGGACCAACTGATGATTGCTGGTTTAGCATGAAATACGTATATTGGTGATTATTTATCTTTTCAGCATATATGTGTTTAGGTGTATCAGTGTTATTAGATAGAGTGGAGAGAGGTGGGTGGTGTGAAAGTCTGTGCTCATATACTCTATATTACATATATATAGCCACAGGTATATAACAAGCCTGTGTTTCAGTTATTACATTATAGAGATGTCTGCCCATCCTTGCATATGTATTAAATGGATTATGTCCTGTACATTTGGGGTTCAGATTGACCTTAGGTCAACATGGGTGTGACAATAATCTCGGCCTTAGGGTGGCCTTTGAGCATTCCATCATCAGATTTTCAATTGGATGGACGGTTGAAGAGTTGGAGTGTGGAGCGGATTGAAGCCTGTCCATTAAACTATGAGGATAGTCTATCTTAATATATATCTGAGCACTTATACTATATATGTGTGTAAAGATGAGTCTGGACCAACTGATGATTGCTGGTTTAGCATGAAGTACGTATATTGGTGATTATTTATCTTTTCAGCATATATGTGTTTAGGTGTATCAGTGTTATTAGATAGAGTGGAGAGAGGTGGGTGGTGTGAAAGTCTGTGCTCATATACTCTATATTATATAAATTAGGAAAAAATATTTTACTCTTTTTCCTTACAAAAAATAATAGTTTACTAAATTATAGTTGATATAGATCTTTAATAGCTAATTCTTTAGAAATTTTTTTCACCAAAGCTTGCAATATTGTTTAAGCATCGAAACTCTAAGTTTTATAGAAAAAATAATTATCATTTAATTATATTATATTATGGCTTGTTGTATAAATATAATAGCTAATCCAAATATCTATTTATTATTTAAAAACTTTTATTATCCAAATAGTTAAAGAATATAGTAAGCCAAAAATGTTTATAAATACATAAGCCTAAATACTGTAAGCTTCTTAGGTTTTTTCCCCCTGTCTTAGCAGATGTTGAGTTTACAATAGAGAAGTAAAAACTTTATTTTTTAAACTAGAAAAATTTGCAAATCCAACAAAGGTCTGAAATAAGGTATATTGTATTTATAAAATTTTTGTATCTGTATTGTCACTCTTTACTTATTTTTATAAGTTTTACTTGTGTGATTAATTTTTTTATTTGCTATATTTTAATGTTTTTTTATAATAAATGTATATATATTGCTATTTCAGTTTTAATTTGTGATTGATTTAAAAGAATTTAAACTTTTATTTATTGATTATTTAATTAATTTATAATATTAGAGTTATTTTGTCAAGCGTTGTGGTCGAGTGGTCAGCACAGCAGCCTTACAAGCAGTTGCCCCGGGTTAGCGGGTTCGCTTCCCGACTGATGCTATGACACATGAAAAAAAAATTACAGTTATTTTGTGCAGTGGCTGTAATTTACATATATATTTTGTCTTACGATATATGATTACGATTTTTTACATAGACATTGCAAACAAAGAATATATATCTGTGCTTATTTTTATAATTAATTTTCTATTGAATCAATAACACTTCTCTTATTTTTAATAAATTTTAGATATTTATTGGTTGTCTGAAATTAAAACAAGATATAGCAATCGATTTTATTATAAAATATTTATTTTAACTTAGAAACCAGACATCTTTGCAAATATTATTGTCTTTCACGTTCTAATGTTTTTTTTAAAAAGCTTGATCACTGTCATTATAAATTTATAGACGGATAAGATTTCATAGAATTACTGCTAAGCTTTTGAAAGCACTTGGAGGTGATAAATTTTATTTATATATATTAACATTCCTATAAGAATAAATTGCTTATGAAATCAAATGACGTTTGAGCATTAAAATACTCGAATATTTTATTCCTATTTCAAGTGAATAGTTTGATGCTTTTGATTAACTTATTTTAGTCTAAATCGACAAATATCTTCTTCTAATGCAAATTATTTTAACTCTGAGCTATAAATATTCAAAAATTTATTATTTAAACCTACCCTGTGTCGAAGTCAGTTTTCCCTTATACCACTAATAAGATGTAAATTTGAAAATGTCCAATGTTAATTTTGTTATTTTTTTTTCATTGCATGAAATGAAATATACACCTAAGCTTTGCTACTAATTGACCAATACAATCCCAATCACTAGAAGGAACTAATGCCTCCATTACAAAGTATTTAAGGTTATACTACATATGTGGAAGCTTAAGATTTTGAATGAAAGCTGAATGATATTTTATGTTGAATTCTATGACAAAAATCATCATCATTTGCAATATTTCAACATTCTATATATCAATGCAATTGAGAAGCCTTTGTAATTGAGTATTGGTTATATATTATCACTTGTAATCACTTCTTTCTTTTTTGCAAATAAACATATATATATAGAAACAGATTACATATAGTAAACTTGAAACAAATTTTATCAGATCATCGAATAAAAAAGATTGATAAAACTAAACTATTCTTAAGCATAAGAAGTTGGGTTTATGTGTGTGAGTCTGGAAGTGCAGGTGAATTTTGTGCCACTGCACATCTGGAACCATAAAAACCCCGCTCACCTATCCATATGTGAATGCTTAAAAATCATATGCACGGAATCAATTGCATAGGTGCAGATGCGCTTGACATGCACCAACACTCCCTGTATTTATTTGTAACAATTCTTGATGATTGCATAGCAATATTCAAACTTATGCCTCTCGAATTGTCTTGAGGCACAAATAAAGGCATTTGAAAGTAGACTGATATTGAAAGGAGAATAGGGTAACTAGCAAATAAGTAATAATAATTTCATAAGATTTCAAAACAAACTGATTCAAGAAATTGCATTTCATTTATAGAAAGAAAATGCTAAATATCTAAATAATAGATATTTATTTGTATTACATATAATTTTTTTACTACCGAATAAATGAATATAAAGAATAAATATAGTCATACATTCATAAAATCCCATTAAACAGTCAATAAGAAAATCAATGTTACTTCAACAAAAAAGATACAACAAAATATATTCATTATATAAAATAATTATTATATATTGTATAAGTCCAATGTTATGCACTGTTACCAATATAGATAGTGTAAAACTGTATCTCTTTTTCTCAATTTTTTTATATAAGAATAATAAGGAGTTGGAAAAAATATTTTTATTATTATTACTGTTTATAAACTATTCAACTAAAGTGTGGATTTGACTTTATTTTCACACTAATATAAAACAGAATAAGCTTTTAATGAAAAAAAAATATTTTTTTATATATTAATTCCTCTTATGCTATTTAGTGTAGACTTTTATAATTAATAGATAGGAAGTGGGTAATATTCATAAATCTTTGTTCAGTACTGTCCTCAAATGTCTCCAGATTAATTTCTAGTTTATGGCTTTCAGCAATGAAAAGCTGTTTGGATATGGTACATGCACTTGAAACTATTGAATCAAAAGCAACTTCCTTTTTAATACCCCCCCCCCCTTGTTATACCATCAAGCTACCAGCCAAATTGAAAAACTTGTTAATTTTTCATTCCAAAGCCTATTTACTTGCGCAATTCATCATCTTTTATTTTTTATTAATTAGTGTTTTAGTAATTAAGAGATGCTAGATTGTAGTATATCTCTATAGATATATTCCTCAAATTAATTTTTTTTCTAGCTTATGATTTTTATAAATGAGGAGCAGACTTCCTCAGTAGCCATTGTTCACTGTGTGTTATACTGTCAAACTACCAATATCTGTGCTTATCTGCTTGCATAATTACATAGATTTACAACTGCTTCAGTTTCTATATATTATGGTGATCTTTAGTTTTATTTTATAATTATAATTATCTTTATTCTTTGGCCAGTATTGGTACAAAATTAACAATATGTTACATGACAAACAATCCTTCTGATCCCAGCTTATATAATGTTACTCTTTAACAAATACTTTATTTTCCCTACCCATGCCTTCTAGTGTAAATTTTAAGAACCATAAGACACTAGATGTAGTGCTTAATAAATCCTTATTCAGTGCCATCCTATCCAAATGGTTATGGCTTTCTCTTAGCGAAAAAAAAAGCTGCTTACTGATGAAAACCTTAAATTAAAAACTATTCTGGTGATATTTGAATAAAATAACCCTAAGTATTTATTAAATCACTATTATCTGGCATCTAATGGTGTCTAAAAGTTACACTAGATGGCATAAAATTAGCAATCAATATGCTGGGATTAGATGATATATTGTTACATGTGATATATTTCTTTTATAACAATAATTTTTTATAAATATTCTTGCAACTCTATCACAACAATCTATCAGTCTAGATCACAGACCAATCTCTTGGACCATGAATACATTAGAAACAAACCTTTTATCAAGCAATTCATATAGCACGTGTGACAATTCAACTTTCATACACATATTATTTTTAGAGAACCCCTAACCTTAAATTTTTTTTTTTATTAATTACAATTCTGTCACACTTTACCAAAACATAAAGATGTGTGAAAAGTATAAACGATGCCCAAGATGTGCATTGCAAATTGTAATTAATAAAAAAAAAAATAGAGTTAGGTTTCTCTAAAAATAATATGTGAATACAGTTGAACTGTCACATGTGCTATATGAATTGCTTGACAAAGTGTATTTTTCTAGTGTATCTATGGTATGAGAGATTAGACTGACTTCTGGATGCTTGTGATAGGATTGCAAACATGATATAACTCATTGAAAGCATCAGTTATTTCCTGTTCAATTACATATAATCTAAGTTATCTGTTTGAAGGTGTTTAGCTTTCACGTTATTATAATATCTGTTTACGCTTAAATTTAATATATTTACTATTATTTACATATAAATAATTTTTTATGTTATCAGATAATACAGTTTAATATTATTCTACATTTTGTCAAATGAAATGAAAGTTGAATTTATCAATTATTTATAGAATAAAAAAGATTAAATTGTTCTTTCATATATTCACGGATATATGATGAATCTTTTTTTGTAATAAACTATATATTCTTTTATTACATTAAAAACACATTTTCTAGATCTTTTAATTATTAAAAAATCTGATGACTTTTTATCAATATCTGTTTATAGAAAATCCATCCATACAAACAGATTCTCATTATCATCCTGCTCATATATTTTTTATGGCAAAAAATCTTTTGTTGAAAACATTTAATTTGTCTGATAAAGATCAACTTGCTCAAGAAGTAGAATTAACTAAAAACATTTTACTTTCTAATGATTACAATAAAAATGTATATAAAGCTATATAAAGAAAAAAATAAAAAAATTTGTCTGATAAAGATCAACTTGCTCAAGAAGTAGAATTAACTAAAAACATTTTACTTTCTAATGATTACAATAAAAATGTATATAAAGCTATATAAAGAACTGACACTAAAAAGAAAAATCTAATAAAATTTGCAACTTAACTAGTTATAGGATTGTTTTATCTAACATTAAAGGACTCACTGATAAGATCCGTAGAATACTATTTTCAATATTAAGACTCCTTTGTTGACTAGCAAAAAAATTGATTTTTTCTGTAAACCAAAAAGACCCAGTAGTTTTAGAATACTATAATACACCATATACTCCTTAAATTACACTCTACAATGCAGTTAACATATGATTTATTTTATTTCCTTCCTTACAGTTTCAACTGTCCAGCAGTCATCATCAGAGCTACAACATTTAAACATGTACAATTAATATAAAATTAATATCTATTCATACATATATATATATCATATGTTAACTGCATTGTAGAGTGTAATTTAAGGAGTATATGGTGTATTATAGTATATATAATTAAGCAATGCAAATAAGAAGTGGAATAAAATTTAATAGTTTTAGAATACCAAGTTATCTATTTTCACAATGCTCAAGAAATTATGTATGTCAATCCAATAGATGAATAAATGCCAGAATTAGAGAGCATAAAAAGGACTTGTTTTTAGTATACATTTTTTTAGAAACTGGTAAGATACTTGATTTTGATAATGCTAGAATACTTGATAATTTTAAAAAAGTATGATTTGAAAACTATGAGAGAATATATTGAAATATTAAAAAGACCAAATGGTTTGAATAAATCTGAAAAAGAACAGCATATTCCAACCTTATGGAAATCATTTATTTTATCTGTCTTCTAAAATCAACTTGAAATCAATTAATTGTAAAACTGAAGGAAATAAAAACTGTGAATAATCAATCATCAATATTATATAAGAATTATTGTTCTTTACTTCACACTCAACATTATTATTTAAGATCTAACTGTTCTTCATTAAGATGTTGACCTTGACAATGATGAATAACATTTCATCAAAACATCAAGAATTTAATAAACAAAATAATAAATAGTTTAACACAAACAGGCTTTATATATATATTCTTTTTAAATGGGCTGCAAAATTCAAACTTTTCTTTTAAAGGAGAAGTGTAGTTGAAATAAGATAGCTGTGGGACATTTAAAATATTATATATATATAAAGAGCCTTCTAATAGCTCTAAACAAGCTTATTTTTTATTTTTTTATGATAAATGCTGCAAGAGAAAATACCTGAAGCCTTTATCTATGATGGTCCCCATCCCCAGACCGGTTTCAAGCTATGGCTCTCATCAGTGAGGAGCTAGGACATTAGATTCAAAATATTAACTCAAGCCAAGCATTTATCTAATTCTTACATATATATAATACTACAAATCGATGTCTGTATTTCTTCAAAATAATATAGATAAACTAATAAATAAATATTAAAAAATATAGTAATTAAAATTTGTTAAAAAGAACAAAAAATATAAATGTCACTTAGGAGTGCATTCAACTATCCTCATAGTTTTTGTCAACTAATACTTTGAAAAGTCAACTTTCCCTGAATTCCATGATGCACATTGGAGAAAAAACCAAAAGAGTACTTGCTGTTATTAAAAAGTGTTCAAAATATGAAACAAAATTCTAAAGATAATAATAATTTATCAGCTTCTGTTTTTTATGACCATAATAAATTATGTATATATGGTTTTGATTTCAATTATAATAACGTAAAAATATTGCCAACTGAAAGAAATAATAATAAAAGAAAAATTAAGTAAGCTATGTTAATATATAAATACAAGCAAGACTTCATCAATAGGCAGGCAGCAAACATTAAGATCATGGAATTGTGGAAAGTTGACCTTTCAAAGTATTAGTTGACAAAGACTACGAGGATTGTGATGTTTATATTTTTTTGTTCTTTTTAACAAATTTTAATTACTGTATTTTCTAATATATATATAAAATGAAAATAAATAAACATTTACTGATAAAGAATTTAATATAAATCAATAAGCAAAATATAAGGTATATTTGAGTTCCTGATATTATTCTTGTATTTTGTAATTATCTGGCATCATAAATCATATCTCTAGTGCTTCCTGATTCTCTAAAACCATAATGAGTCTGCTAATATTTCATCTATTATAAAAAGCAACATATTCAACAAAACCCTCAAAAATATTTATTTTTGTCACAGTAGTCAATAATGATATTCCAGAATAATTATTGCAATCTTGTTGACTTTTTGTTTTTGAAAATTTGATCAATAGAAGCATCCTTAATACCAAATAGCATAACATCATACAGTCATATTTTAAAATTTCTCTAGGCATTTATTTCGAACATGAAACCTTTCCATCTGTATGATGACAAAGAGATGTTATGATTTCATTATGTTGGATATCCTTGTCCAAATGTAAATAAGTAAATAAAATGGGTATATAAATAAAAGTCATTAGCTAAATTCTGTTCAAAATATCATTGCCATCATATAAGAGAGTGCCATTGCTGGATTTAGTAGAATTATAACAACATTTATCAGGTATATATATTGCATTTAGCATATAGAGTGATCATGATCAATAAACTCCACATCATCATTTTTAACTTTCTTGTCAATCATTGAATTTCTTTTCTTATATCCATGTTTTTATCATAAAATTCAACCTTTATTTATTGTTCTACTTAGTGAAAACAATATTTTTAATCAAGTCACTTATAATAAAATCATTGTCAGAAATACAATCATGATCCTTATTTTAGTGAACCATTAATAGATTTACTTTTATATTCACAAAACAATTCTTAAGTGAATTCTATTCATTAGTAATAATAGGTCAATTCAATCCTGATTCTGATGCTTAATAGTTGTTGAAATTTAGAGTGTACAGTAAAAACCTTTGGAGTATGAACATATATTTTTTTCTGATTAAAATAAGATCTGCTTTTTAATGTATCTAACATTTTAATTTTTGAGCCTACAAATGTATGATCTGGCCAATAATCTGTGCTTGTGTTTTTGTAATAAAAAACTTCTCTCATTCAGTCTTCTAAGTATAATGCCATTTTTTAAGCCATTTGTTTTAAGTGTGGATGCAGCCATATTCCTTTATAGTGATTTTTCTATCTAAAGTTTTTGTGCTAATTATTCCTGGTTATGTGGAAAATTCAATAACAACAGGAAATTTGAATTTGCAGCACTAATATTATCTCCAATAACTTTAACCATGGACAACCATTTTTACAAACATGTGCATTAAAGTCTACAAAAAGGGGAAAAAGATATTTTAATGAGATAGCTTTAATAATGCTATCCAGTAAGGAATAAAAGTTTTTTTCTTTGAATTCTCTGAAGCTAATTTGGAGGATAAGTCCTAGTAAAATATAAATGGGTACTATTATGGAAGACAATTTTCAACAACATTAGTTTTTTATTGATATAATAAGGAATTTCAAGAAAAAAAAATTCATTATTCTTTATAGCAAATTCATCACCATTTATTATTCTTTCATTAACTGATCTGCTTTTCTAAAAGAGCTTTAAATCATTTACCTATTCTATTAAACTTTCTTCCTTCGTAAGATAAATTTTATTAAGAGCAAATATATTGTTCTTAAATCTTGATAGTTTTTCTTAGCCATGAATGCAGTTCTCCATTCCAATCTTGAAAAATATGTATCAAGGAAAATTCACACATTCCAAAAACGCATATATCTAAAGAAAAAAATATATATAATATTTATCTTTAGTGCTTTGTCTACTTCCTGCTTTATAATTATTTATTTTATCACATTAATGAATAATCCACCATACATGGCAATCTAACAAGATTATGTGGAAGGGATTCTTTTAAGCCACAGTATTCTAGACATACATTGTTAGTCAGGTGAAACTATTTGTGTCAAATCTAATTTCAAACTGATTTATAGAATTATTGAGCAAAAATCACAAGAATTGCCAGATTATTAAGCTTATTTCTTTATTGCTTTCTTAATTCTCAAGAACTTGAGCTAAATATAATAAAATAAAATTGGATTGGAGCCCAAAATGCTGTGCATTTAGTTAAATGGAAAAAATGTGACTATACAACACAATAACCCAAGTGACAGACAAAAGAAAAATTAAAATGCTAAAGTGGCAGTTACTATCTAAAAGAGTACTTAATCTTTGTTGAACTAATATACCATCCCAAAGGGCAACAGGATGAATTTTAGGTAAGCCATTGTTTATTTTTTATTTATAGTCAATGCTTTATATCTTAAGATCATTTTATTATCTGCCACTTGTAGAAGTCATTAGTAGTCTGCACACATCATACTTATAATACATCATAGACATTGCCATTGTAAGAAATTGAAATAGAAATGTATTTTAAATTAATAAATAAGGTTTCAGATAACAAAGTTTTAATTATAAAATAGAAAATTATATAATACAATACTAACTAAAAAAATAATTATAGTCTATAATAGATGAAACCATGTTCTTGGAAAAATGTTAGTAATTTTTTTTGCTAGTATTGTAATGTTATATGATTTTTATTTTAGTTATCATTATTACTATCAGATTAAGAAGTATTTGGGTTTAATTATGTATAACCCCTATGTTAGTCACTAAAATGACTTCTTAATATTCATTGACAATCTTGGTTTAACTGCATATTTATTTATGTTCTTGTTTACAATCATTTTCAAAAAAAATTGGTCATCTATAATTACAAATTGGGCAAAAATAAAACCCATGGACAAATTTAAATGGTTTCATTCTATAGAGTTATCATATATAAAACACACTCATAGTATATTATAAGTGATATAAATGGTAATATAACTCAAACTAAATTCTACATAGTCTGATTAATTTCTATGTATGATCATTAAGTTAACTAGGAATTACCATTGGATCTTTGTATATTATGGATGGTAAAAGATATGTCAAGCAATGTTAGCTGAGAGGTCATCGCAGCTGCCTTGCAAGCAAATAGTTGTTTGCAGACGATTGTGGATTCGCATCCCGGACGATGCTATGACATATGAGAAAAAAAAAGTGTCAATATATGAAACACACATGGAATCATCATGTTCAGATTTCTCATTATATAATATAAAATTTGGATTATATGTATATTCAGCAGAAACAGATAATTAAAGAAAAGGTTTAATATTATCCAATAATTAGTTAACACAACCATAACATATATATATATATATCTGCACTGCATCCACTCATACATGCATTACTGATTTTTAGGAATATATTTATATTTCACTATCATCATTTTCAACCATTAACAATTCACTGCAGGCTGAAGATCTTTCCATGTTTACTCCAGTTTCTCCTCCAACCTCTTCACATCCGCCAACAAATTTCATTATTTAAGTCAACCATGTTATGTGTGATGTTTTTTTGGATCTTTTACAATTTCTTGTGATTACATTCCAATATTTAAATTGCTATCTAGAAATATGTTCTGCCCTTCTCTTCAGTCTCTTAATTCTTTCAATGATATAAATAATAACTGTTTGTTCCCTCACTCATATATTTTGTTTTCAATATCTTTTTGTTATTCCTAACATATATCTCTCCATATTCTCTGAGAGGTCTAAAATCTCTATGGTGCTCTTCTATAGCATTTGGATTAATATTCTCCAGAATATAACAATATTTTTATTTATATTTTGATATACCAATTTTTTAATCACTGTAGAAATGGTTATAGAATCAAATGCCTTTTTATAATCTATAAATCCAAAGCAAACTGGCAATTCAGATTAATTGATCCTTTCTATAAATTTTATCAATATTTTGATGAGATCCACTGTCCAAAAACCACTTTTAAATCCAGCTTATTATATTGATTGTTTACATTCAAAATTTACTGAACAGGGATTGTAATTATCTTGTTAAAAAATTTTGTATAGAACAATAAAAATATAAATAGATCTATAATTTTTAATTTTTTTCTCTATCAATATTAATATTACTACTGCATTCTTCCAATCATCTGGTACAACTTTATCATTTAGATATTTGGTATATAACTTTGCCAAGAATTTTTCAAATTCTTCACCTGCTTCTTTTAAAACACTGATTATAATTATATCCTTACCAGGAACTATTATCTTCTTCATAGATTTAATTCCAGGTCTCTTTTCTTTACTTAGATTTCTGGGCCCTTCAGAAGATGTAGTAATTGTAAGTAATATTTTGTTTTCTTGTTCTTTATTACCATATAATTCTTTACAGAACTCTTCCACACAATTAGTGATATCATTTGCTTTTTAGTAATATTTCCATATTTTCTTACTACTGCAGAAAGGTTTTCTATCAATAGCAAGATATTCTCTTTTATAACAAGCAAAACTCTCCATACAGTAGTGCTCTCAGTGCAAGCCAGAGTAATCAGTGGATGCCAGAAAACTTGTGCATAAAATCCATATCTAGTATCTACTCATTCATTATCCCAGACTAGTTTCTAGCTTTCATCAGTCAGGAGCCTTGAATCTGAGAGCACTGTATCTAGATCTTAGGATCTAATGCTACCCTCCAGCAAACACTTTTTATCTCTACTTAACTATAAAATATTAGTCTAAAATTGAAAACATAATAATATTTGCAATCCAAATTCATAAGCTTATAATTATACAGTCATAATAAATGGTGATCATGTGACGTTTAGTGGTTTAATATTCTTTTATACTTTTGAACATATTCTCTTCTATACCTTTTTTGCTAATCCACAATTATATTTTCTTATATTATTATTATTATTTTTTTCTAAACATTCTAAGTATTATAAATTCTTCTTAATGAATTATTTTTTATAAATTTTTATATATATATATTTTTTCTTAATACATTGATTGGCTTGTCTCAATTGAAATTTTTTGTAAATTGCTGCTTTTTTGTGTCTTTGTAACAGTTCTTAATAGTGTACTAGTTATCATTTTATTATTTTCATTCAAATGTAAACTATCTTCAAAATCTGATAATATTCTAAAATGATTTGCAAATTTTAATTTAAATTTATTAGTACATTTTTGAAGGTTAAGGATATCAACTGAATACTTTTTTTTAAAATAATTTTTGTTTAGTTTCTCATTAACACAAATCTTACATCTCACTAATTGATTATCACTTCCTGTGTTGAATTTTTTAAGAATCTTACAATCTTGAGCACATATTTTCTGTTAGTCAAAATATAATCCAATTTTGATATACATTACTTTCATTTTGTTTCTTCCATGACTATTTTTAAATAGAATTTTTCTCAGCGAAATAATTTATAATATACAGTTTTTATAATATATTGTTTTTCTTTTTTGCAAACCTCAAAAGTTTGTGGCCAATCTCATTTCTATCATCATATTCAAATTTATTCACAACAGTATCATCTTTCAATTGTTTTCCATGCTGAACTTAAAATATTATGTGATAAAAAGCCTTGTGTATATCAGTATACAAATCCTCTATTTTTTCATCACAATTAGAAATTGTTGGAGCATAAATCTAAATTATTTACATTTAATATCTTTCATTTATTTATCTTTTCAACATATATGTGTTTGAGAGTGGTGGTTGAGTGAAAGTCTGTGCTCATATACCCTATATACTCATTAAGTTAAATAACTAATTTGTCTATGCATACACCATAAATCTCTACAATGTTGATCTTCCACTTTTTATTTATAATGAATTCCATTCCTCTTTGCTTTTAATATTTGTGTCATTATAACAAAGTACATGTTCACTTTTTAGATCAATTGTTTTTTCATCTTCTAATTTCACAAAGTCCACCAAATTTCCATTTTACATTAAACAGTTCTTCCAATTCATGCAATTTTTTTTCACTCAAAAATAGTCTACCATTATATGTACCTAGACTGGGTCCACAATCAGGGGATTCTTTTTTATTTTTCATCTTTAATACTAACTGCTTTCTTGACAGAATGACTTCACAGCCTTCTAAAAATAAGAACCATAATTTAGTTTTGACTGCCATGATCTCTAAATTTCTAATAAAAATAATAATTTATATACATATGAATTCTGCCTTCAAGAAAAAATTATACTGTATTTCAGTTAAAAACCATCAGACAACTGAGAACAAAAGCTATTGTTTCTGAATATTAAACTTAGAATTAAAAGTTTAAAAACTTACCACCATGGCTGATATAATTTAGTGAGCATCTCACCCATATTTGTATATTATATAAAATAATTGCATAGTAATAAAAATTGCAACAACAAGAATATATAAAGAAGATATTAATAATGCCATGCTCACAGTTCCTTTAAGACCTGAAACAAAAAAATCAAATGATCACTTTTCAGTTAATAGCAAACTTCTTCCTAGAGCCATATTATCTGAATACATCTGTATATAATTAATTGTAGTATATATACACCTGGTTCTCATTTTACGCGATAGATAGGTTCCTCAGAAAACACGTGCAAAAATAGATGTAACTTACATTGAAAAAGGGGTGTGTGTGGTCTGTGATTTTTCAAAATTCGCGTAAAAGCAAAGCACCAACGTAAAATTACTTTAAAATTCGCGCAAAAAAAAAATAAGGAAATAAAATATGACTAATAAAAAATTTCAAATTTGGAAAAAAATGATACAAGACAAACTTTTTTTAACTATAATATTTAATTTTATTCAAAATAATATATTTTTATGCATAATTTACAGTACAGTAATTTAAATTTTTTTATACACGTTTTAATTATTATCGCTATTTGCCCAAAAAGATGTTCATTTGCAAACTAGTAAAAAATCAGATTCTCATGTGATGTGATGTGATGTATTTGGCTTCTCCTTAAACGAAGTCAAGAATATCTCAGCAATTATTCTCACAAGAGAAAACACAACTAGCGCTAAGTTCACTCTCATGTTGTGTTAATGGTTTTCTGTTGACGATGACGATGATTTTATTAATTGCTTATGAACTTAGACTTATGATAATAAAAAGACATTTATTCACCACTGCTGGAAAAAAATTAATTAAAACTAACAACTAAAAATTAAATTCTTATTTTTGTCTTTAATTTTCAATTCCATTTAAAAATCAAATTTCGTTTTACAACACATTAATATCAAGTCACCCGTAAGTAATTTTTAAATTGTTAATTACAATTAAAAATTAGATTTTAATTTTTAATTGTGCCCACTGCTATTACTGACCTTTTAAAAATAAACTTGTGGACACTAAATGATTAATAATTGATTACGTTCTTTTTTAAAAAGCAAAAACAGAATGTGATTTAAAATGCAAAATTAACACGCACAATGTTTGAACAAATTTACATTATAATCTTGTAAAATTTAATGTGTGTATACATAAAATGTGGAAATCATGATTTTAATTTCATTATTGCATAAAATCTTACTATTATAAAGCACTGAAAATATTGAAATTACTAAGATGAAAGTTGAATTCCAATAATGCTATTACTTTCAATATAATGTAAGTGCGCGAAATTTATTATTTAAAGTAATAGTGCATTATCGGACTTCGACTTCCGGTGAAAGACAAATCGCGTAACTTCAAAATCGTGTTAAATAAGTCCACGTAAAAAGAGACCCAGGTGTATATATATATATATGAACACTTCAGTCAAGACACACTGGACATTAATTGGGTAATAAATATTATGAAAATAGGTGTAGATATGCTGGAAACATTAATGTAGTAGTAGTAGTAGTAGTAAAATTAATAATAATAATAATAATAATGATGATGATGATGATGATGATAGTAATGTTCTATTGACAGAAAATTGATAAAATAATAAATATCAGAAATTATTTAGATTAATGACTTTTAATATGATTCTTCCAAATAAAAGGTAATTTGCATGTATCATCATTTTTGTTAATACAATATGGCCTTTTAAGTATCTCAATGGCTACCCTGATCTGACAGTGTAGAATAGTGTCATGTCTGAATAGTATTTTTGTGATAGAAAAATCAGTACTATGACTTATAATATAGCATAGCAAGATATACTTGATGATGGTGAGTGCTTTTTACTTGCATTACTGATGTGATGATTATTTATAACTATATAAGATGCTTTACAAATGCTGCTTGAAATTTCATAAACTCCATGGGCTTCAAGAAGCATTGAATTTTTAGGCTTGGATAGAATGCTATTATTTTTTGATAATTAGTATATGTTGTCATTATATTGTAATGTTTTATAATATGTTCAATATTGTCTGTGGTTCCTTTTACCTAAGGAATACAAACTAATAATTATTTTTTCTTTTTTTTAGTTTCGGTTGCTTAGAGTTTGAATTAAATCTTAGTATATTGTTTTATTCCTATAGCTATATTTCTTATATGATTTATTTTATCTTCCAGATTTGGTGATATCTGAAAGAAGATCAATTCCTCTAGTGAAAAGTGTTTTTGCTATATAAAGGATTTGAGCTTGAAAAAAAAAAGTGGATATGTATCAGTATATATAAGCTTTCAGAAAATTGAAAAAAATAAACAAATATTCTGTTTCTTGGTGACAAGCAAATCAAGAAAAGGAAGTATTCCATCAGTCCTTGTTTGCATTGTAAATATAATTTTAGGATTATATTGTTTATATATGTGAAAAAATTATATAAATTTATCTTTACTATGTTGCAGATGATAAAAATTTAAGCTATATATTTGACACAAACAAGAGACTAAAGTATTAATTCTAAAGATTTCATAAATAAATCAGCTATTGCACATGAAATGGGTGAACCCATCGGAGCATCAAAAGTCTGCTTATATAGTTAACCATTCATTATACATGAAATAAGTATTTGAAAAGCAATGTTTAGCAAATTTAATAATGTGGACTGATAAATTTGTACATTTAGAAATAATATTTAAAGCTCCATCAACTGGAACATTTGTAAATAAGGAAGTACTATCGAAATTCACTAGAATATTATTTGTATTTTTTATTAGACATAAAACGTATAGAGTTTTTAATATACAATTTAAATGAACTAATTTAAGTTTGATATTTTAAGTTAATGAAAGATATCAAAAGAAAATAATTCATGTTTATGTCCAAACAATTTCTCATTATGATGAAAAAGTAGAGGATTTGTTTGTATACTGATATACAAAAAGCTTTTTAACAGACCTAACTTTTAAAAATTGTCATGGAAAACTTTAATGTTAAAATTTAAAAAACAAATGAAAGATAGATAATAATGGTGTGGAAACGTGGATATGATAATAGAATTTTTTTAAAAATCTTTTTCAATTTTTAGAAAATCTATAAACACTGAATAATACTTATAATTTTTATTACATCATCACCAGCTCAAATCTTTTCTGTAGTGAAAACTGTTTTCACTATAACAATTAATGTAAATAATGATGACATTTTTTCTTGCAAGTCTCTAAGGAAAAGATAATTAATCCTCCATACATGCACCATACTATATTATTTAATTAGTAATATTAAATACAAATAAATTCTCAATCCAAATTACAAGATAAAGACAGAAAAGATAAGATGGCCATCTTATCTTTATATCTAAATGCAATTATATAGGTTAATCTTAAGCATCTTGAGATGAAAACATGAATATATTAACTTATTCACTTTACTTACATATTGTTATATTCTATTAACACTTGCAAAATATTAAATTTCCTATGTGTCAATATTAGATGTTATACTTAATGTGAATAATCAAGATATTTCTAATATTGCAGGGTCAATCTGTAACTCTAAGGATAAGATAATCAACCCTCCACACATGAGCCATGCTATAATATTCAATTAGCAATGTTAAATAGGAATAAACTCTCTATTCAAGTTCAATATAAAAAGAACTTTGAAAAGATAAGAATGAACATGTTATCTATTTAAACTCTATCTTGTGATTTGCGTCAAGAGTTTACTAGTATTTAGCATCGTTATTCGAATATTATAATACTATTCTAGTGTGGAGGGTTGATTAACTTCTTAGAATTAGAGAAATTAAGCTTCTATCAGAAAAATAAAACCTGGAAGATGAAATAAATCATATAAGTAATGTCTTATTTACTAAAGGCTAAAATTATAGCTCAATACATTAAGCCTTAATTCAAGCCCTAATAATCAAAATAAAAAACAAAATAAAAAAGAAAGTTATTAGGGTTTGTATTCCTTATATAAAAGAAACTAGAGACAATATTGAATGTATTCTAAAATATTATAGAATAAAAACAACATACATTTCTTATCAAATAATTAATAACATTATATCCAAGCCTAAAGACTCAATCCCTCTTGAAGCCTATGCAGTTTAACTATCAAATTTCATGTAGTATTTGTAAAGCTTCTTACCTAGATATGAGCAATATCATTGCTTCAGGGCTAGAAGAGATGACCATGTCAATGCAATTAAAAAGTGCTCATCATCATCATTACTCTCTTTCTGTGCTACAAATACAGATCACAGTATTGATTTTTCTGACATGAGAATACTATCCAGATGTGATGCTCTCCAACAATGTCAGATCAGAGAAGTCATTGAGATTTTTAAAAAGCCAGATTGTATTAACAAACATGATGAAACATATAAATTATCTTCTATTTGGAAGAATTTTTTAAAAACTCGTTAATCTAAATAATTTCTGATATCTATTATTTCTATTTGTTTTCTATTAATAGAATGTTCATTATTGTTATATGTTAATGCTTACAATGCCTATACATCTATTTTCATAATATTTATTGTCCAATTGATGTCTAGTGTGATCTTGTAGAAGTGTTGGTATATACATTTTTATTACAATCAATTATACATTGATGTTATCAGATAACACTTCATTTATATATGTAGCCCAAGAACATCTCCTTTTATTATATATATTATATTTAATGTTATATATTATAGCAGTAAGCATGGGAAAGTCTCCTCTTATTTAATATTCACATGAATTGATGTGCCAATTACTATAATGGTATGAAGACATAAGAACAGAAAATGTTTATTGAACATACCTTCCACATTCAGTGTCAATTAATGTGGTGATGAGCATACAGAAAATTAAAATAAAGCAATTATTTATATCTCTATAGATCATTCATATACTAACACAGATATAGATATGAATGCATATGTAAAGGCTTAAAAACATATCTGAAGGAACATTTTACTAATTCCAAAACATACTATAATAGTCAAATATTCTTTAATCTCAAGGGTAAATATGCTACCCTGCCTTTTAAACATATCATGTGATCAGGATTTATTATCATAAGTGAATGTGAGAACTGGCTTTAAATAAAAATCATATACAACTTTATCACATGATCACCATCTCTTATACTAGCACATAATTGTTGTAAACAAAGGCAAAACTCTCCATACAGTAGTGCTACCCTGTGTTAACAAGAGTAATCAATGGATGCCAGAAGGCTTGTGCATAAAATCCCTATCTAGTGCCTACTCATCCAATATCCCCAGACTAGTTTCTGGCTTGTGGCCATCATCAGTGAGGGCCTTGGATCTGAGAGCACTGCACCTAGATCTTGGGATCCAATGCAACCCTCAAGCATCCACCTTTTAACTCTATTTTACTACAAAACTATGAGAATGAAATTGAAAACAATAATATTTTCAATGTAAGCTTAATAGCTTATATAGTCATATGGGTCTGAACTCAATTCAGTACCCATACATTTTGGTGTCTTTGACTCTTAAACAACCATAGACACCACTATCCTATTAGGCAGGATTACTCTGGTTGGCACAGGGAGACACTACTCTATGGAGAGTTTTGCCTTTGTATACATCTTTATGATTCATAATAAAATAATAATTTATTAATTTTGAGAATTCATGTATTATTTACAATTGCATTTATTATAGTTTACACAAAGTACAATAAGTAAAATACCAACCTAAATCACTTTCATAAATTTCTTCTGTACATCTGCAAAGAGAAAAGTTAATAAAGATTGTCATTATTGTTAATAAACATTATATTAAAGAAATTATCATTATATACATGTTTCTTGTATAGTTGATCAAAATACTAATATCTATGTCAAACATGTTCAACTGTTCATATACTGATGCACCTAAAGGTTTCTAATAAAAACATTTTCAAATTAACCAATAATTATTTATTTTATAAGTTATGACTCAAGATGACAGATCACAAAATCAAAGTTATGCAAAGATAAGCTCATCATCTTTCTATGCCTAAAAATAATTATATATCCTAACATTATGTAAAATAAAAAAAGAATCTACTTTTAAATATACATGATATTAAGGCTTAACATTGTAACAATGCTACCTTCATGTAGTAATATCAAACAAATTCAACCTATTCTGAAAAATAATGTATTTAAATATTTAAAATATTAAAATAATATTTCTTAAATATTTTAAATAACCCTTAATCTACTTATGTTTTCCAAAATGCATAAATTATAAAGATACATAACATATATATATACAATCCATTCATTGACACAATGCATTATAGTGTATATTATGCACATATATATATATTTAAGTTAATAATAATAATAATTACCTGATATGCATAAAATTTTCTTTGGGAATGCTAAAATTAAGAAAAAAAGCATAGCATGGAAATAAATAAAAATATTTAAATTTTGTCAAGCGTTGTTAGTCGAGTGGTCATCGCAGCCGCCTTGCAAGCAAGTAGTTGGTTGCAGACGGTTGTGGGTTCGCGTCCCAGCCGATGCTATGACATATGGAACAAATATTTAATTTTTTTATTAAAAGAAAATCAATTAGAAAGTCCTGCATTTAAAGATCTTTGTAAATAATTCTTTTGTTCTGGTCCTCCTGGAATCGATAAGAAATTCAGAAAAACAATCTCAAGTGCAAATAAATTCAATTAAAGTGACAAGTAATACTTTGAATAGTCTACTGTTTTTGATTTAGTTAAGTGGAGATAAAACAGTTCACGGAAATATTTATGCTTGGTTGATTTTCATAGATGGTAACAATTATTCTCCAAAGACTTCTAATAGCAGTAGATTTCTATTACTTTCATAAGTAGTCTGGTTTTATTTTTAAAATCTTATTTATACTGTATAAATATTTTTCGGATGACTCATATTCTCACTGAATATGATAGTATCTCAGGAAAGGATTGAGCAATGCTGCCTACCTATTTAATTAAGACTTTTTTTTTTAATTCAACAATTTGATAGTTTTGATATTATAGGAAAACAAGACATCAAACTCTTATAAAGGTTATTTCAGAATTAAGTAAAAAAAATTATTATAAGATAGTAAATATCTCCTTATGTAGACAATAATTACAGCAACAAAATTAAATATAAATACAATATTTATTAACTGCTAAACCAGGCTTTTGAAACAAAGCATCTTTGTCTAAGCACATCTGATATAGAAGATTAGCAAGAAAGTATTGGCATTCTCAACTCTATATAAAGATGTGATCATAATTTTTTAACAAATTTGCATATTTATATTCTGTAAATGCAATTAATATGAAGGCCAGTAATGTTCACTTTAGTAAATACTGGTCATTTAAATTCAGTTGTTTGATTTACACACATATATATTTACACATATAAATTTATTAAAATCTATGACCACTTTAACTGTCAATATTTTCTTGCTAATCTCTTACGTCAGTTATGTTATGGCAGTGATTCTCCATATCGAAAGTTTAGCTTGGTATATTGTATTTATACTTAATTTTGTTGCTATAATTATTATCTACATTCTCATGTGGAAATTTCTTATTTATTATATATTGTCTACAGTATTAATTTTTTTTTTATTTAAATATCCCCTTAGAATATCTGTACTTTTGTCAGCATTATTATGACATTTTTAGAATACTTTTTATGTGATGTTTTGTCTTATTGTCTTTTTCTAGAGACATTCCGTCTAACAACAATTTAGAACTAGCAGGCATTTAATTAAATGTTTATTTTACGTTCTTTTTTTTAATATCTTGAATCATTTTTCACATAAATTTTATTATAGTAAAGTACTCCCAATTTCTAATATAAATATTTAAAAATACATATCTAATGTCACGCTACACATGACTTGCTTTTTTGATTACTATTAAGTACATATCTGTATATATAAATAAATATTACAATTAAAATAATTATTAATATCTCAGTTTATGTGGTTACTTTGCGACCACATCATAAAAATCATGTTCGCCCTCTAGTTTTCAAAATTAGAAGTAAATTATTATTCGAAAATCTTACGTATATGCTACTATATTACAATTACATTAAAACGTAAAGGATAATAAAAAATATTTATCATTTTAAAGAAGTTGAAATAATTACACTAGATTAATTAAAATAATTAGTTTAAATTATTTGAAACTTAATAATCTAAAATATCTACATTTATAACTTAAGAATTTAAACTATTTATATTTATAGCATTTATTTAAAAAAACACCTTCTGGGTTCAAAAATTCGAATTACACACATGTACAGTTTTATAGTGACCATCAAATGGCTTGAAAGAAGACACCTTCTGAAGAATTACACCACATGCCAACAGTGTGTTGTTCGTTGTTCACTGGTGATGTATTCTGCAGGTATAGATGGGTGTAGATGGCAATGCAAAATATGTCGCTGGCGCAGCACAATCAGAAAGGGGTCTTTCTTTTCCCAAATTCATCTGTCTCTGGAAACAATTATAAATATAGTGTATTTTTGGTCGCATAATTTGCCCCAAGAATACATTGTGCATGAGACCGGCATCAGCAAAAAATAGTCATTGATTGGGCTAATTTTTGCCGTGAAGACTGAAGAACAAACATACATACCCAGAATATTGAAAATATGTGGATGAGAGCGAAGCGTAAACTGAAATTCCAATCTGGTACCAGCAGAACTTTATCTTTATCGTACCTCCAAGAATTTTCCTTCTGGAATAAACACAGCATTACCGCCTTTTTCTCCAACTTCCTAGTATGCATAGAACAGAATTATGCTTAAAAAGGTAAATGTTTTTTTTATTATCTTTTACGTTTTAATAAATATTTACTGTAATTGTAATATAGAAGCATATACACAAGATATTAGAATATTTTAGTTCTAATTTTAAAAACTAGAGGGCGAATATGATGTAGTCGCTAAAGTAAACCTTTACCAATTTATGATCATGATCCTCTTGCCATTTTATTCTTATTTGACTAATTCCTTTACATTTAAGTGTAAACAATTCATATTTTTTTTTATTGATTTTAAAATGAAATGTAAAAGTTTTAAATGTAAACAAACTTACATTGAAAATAGACACAGCAAAAACAATTTTTTTAAAGATAATATAAAGTCTTACATAAGAATTCTATATAAAAGAGACTTGTGTTATAACAGTAATATATCCAACTACCACCTATAATCTCAATCCAGGCAAACTTTTTTTATTAGATATTGGAATTTTTCCCCCAAGTTTCTGACAGTAGCTAAAAGAGATTACTATTCAAGATTAGTCAAAAAATGGGTATTTATATATTTTTAGCTAGAAGGAAAAACAAAAAATTTATAAGCAATCAAACTCTTTCATCTATAATAAAGAAATTTGATGTGTACTACATTTTTATGAAGGAATGCTAGAAAGACCAATGATATTACCTGCACATATATCTGTATATGTAGTAAAAAGATTTGCAGAACACATACCCTTTTATCTTTTCTAAACAGGGAAATAATGAAGAAGTCACCATCTGTCAGATTATGGTTTTTTGCATTTTCTCTTATTTTATTTTAATCTTAAAAATGCACATTCATTTACTCATTAACAGTAGCATAATTAAATGGATAATGCATGCATGCTATCTATCTAAATTCAATTCTTTTAAGAAATCAGTTATCTGAAGAAAATAATTAAATTTAATTTTAAAATTAAAAATCCATAATTTACTATACAAATTTTCTCTTCTTAAATAAATAGGCAGAAATGTCAAACATGATAACAACATTATTAAGAAGTAAAATGATAACAGAATAACTTTTACTGCTTGGGGGTTCAAAAGAAATTTGAGCACTAAAAGTTATCTGGACATTAGGTGGTAGTGTCTGCTACTTTATCATTCTAATAAACCACTTTTTGGGGTTACTTAAATTCTCTGTCTTGTATTTACGATCTGATTGGCTGTTATAGTAATGAGAGAGGTTTTGCAGACTCTCAATTTCAATACTGTTTGCGCTTTATAAAAATAAATAGTATTTAATTAATTAATAATAATAAAAAGTCAGATGTCACATGACTTATATATAGCTTGCACTTAGCATGCTCTTAATTTTACTTAATTAATTAATATTTGAAACCAGGCACTCTTCACAAACCTGGGAGCTTAATTGTAAGTATAGAGGATTTGAACTCAGATTTTCAAGCACCCTTCAACTATCCACACTATCTCATAAACTGATACACACGACCACACACATGCAGAAAAGATTAATAATCACCAATATATTATTTCGTGCTAAACCAGCACTCATCAGTTGGTCCAGACTATCATCTCTCACACACATATATAATCAATGCTCAGTTTATATTAAGATAGCAAATCTTCATACTTTAATGGACAGGCTTCAATCCACTGCAATCTCCAACTTTTCAGCCATCCAATCTAATGATGAAAACTCAAATCCCATGCTGATGCTAATATTATTGGATTGAAGCCTGTCCATTAAAGTATGAAGATTTGCTATCTTAATATAAACTGAGCATTGATTGTATATATGTGTGAGAGATGATAGTCTGGACCAACTGATGAGTGCTGGTTTAGCACGAAATACGAATATTGGTGATTATTAATCTTTTCTGCATGTGTGTGGTCGTATGTATCAGTTGTATGAGATAGTGTGGATAGTTGAAGGGTGCTTGAAAATCTGAGTTCAAATCCTCTATACTTTAATTAATTAATGTATTTTTTTATTCAATGTATGATTTCAATGAATAAAATTAAAAATTAAAATATAAGCAAATCTTTCAAGTAATAGAATATTAGAATATTTGGAATGTAATACGTTTTATTAATTAATATTAACTAATATTTAAGATGTTTCTGCCTTAATACTTTAAGTGTTTTTTTGACACACTCCTAGGTTAATTTCTTTTTTAATGAGGATGCTTTCTTTACTTGTATTTTTTAATGGGAGAACAAAGTTATTTTAATTTTTTTTAAAAAATTTTTTATTAAGTGCATAAAACTGCAGAAGGTTACTCTTCAAGAGTTAAATGTATGATCCATTATATCAATACTAACTGTTAGATGGTAAATAGGAAACATTTAACAAGATGGCATTAGTTATAATCAGTAACATAACTTGATTGGCTGTAGCCCACATGTACTCAGGATTTTAGTACAGAAATGCAATGTTTTGCAATAGATGTCAAGCAATGTGAACTTTAGTTTCTTTCATCATTAACTTAAATGCTGAATCAAATCAACAGCAATGAGACTTATTGTACTAGGTAAAACATCAGTTATAATATTAGAAAATGGGTTTCATCATCATACTGAATAGCAAAGTTATTTATTACTTTAGATGCAAATATCACAAACATTAATAAAAGTAACAAATTCCGGATTATATTATAAAATTAACAATGCAAGATAAAGTGATGGAGGAAGTAAATAGGATTTTGTTATACCCAGCACATCACTAATTATTTAAAAACAAAAGCATTAAGATATTCTCTTAAAATTTTGATAAACCTTGTATGCGTTATCAGTGACAATGTGTGCTCTAATATGTGATCCATTTAATATGGTGAATTTTCTGGTTCTATGTATGACAAATAGCAATGGTATAGTCAGGTTAAATTACAAAATCTAACAACTCCATCAATACTAAAGTAAATAATTAGTTAATACAATGTTCAACATAAATAAATAAAATAGAATACTCTCATATGTACTTGTTTCTATACATTGATTATGTACATGAGTTTCCAATATACACAATATAAGATTTTCTCACAAATGGATTTGATTTTAGCCCTTATGGGAAACAGAATGGGTTCAAACACCTAGTCAATAACTTCTTCAATTTGTCAATACCAGAACCAATGTACCTATGCCTTAGATTTATTATTATTATTATTATTATTATTATTATTATTATTATTATTATTATTATTATTATTATTATTATTATAATAATAATAATAATAATAATAATAATAATAATAATAATAATAATAATAATAATAATAATAATAATAATAATAATAATAATAATAATTGATATTGATAAACCTGTGAGAGCTGGCCATGATGAGATAATGAAAGATGAGATTTGAACTTCAACCCAGCTGGAAGTATTATATAAATTGATCTATGATAAATTATAAAAATAATTTAATAGAATGCTCTTTTTATTGCTGATAACTGAACATGCAATACCAACCTAATGATGAGGGAAACAATGTAAGCATCATAATGTATGGAGACTCTGCTCACACATACATTTATATAACAAAGTTCAATAGTATTCCTGTAAATGTATTAATCCATGCAAAGGAATAACAAAGCATTAAGTGCCACATGGGTTTTCTGACCATCAGTAGAGCAACAAGCATAATCATAGTATGTTCAGCAGATTAACCATCAGTGCAGAAATGAATATAAAGAATATGAAAAAAGCAAATGATTATTCTGTGAAGTCACCAGCATAAAATAATGACGCATAACATTATAGAATGGTGTTGATATTTACTTCCTAAATATCAGAGACAAAAAATTACCCTCATCAATAAATCTGATAAATTATAAGGCAAGTGCAGTCTTACTAGTGTGAATTAAGACATAAGATGAAATTGAGAATTTAGTATAGGAAACAACTGAGATAACAAACAGGCAACTCTGCTTAAAACATATGCAAAATAACTTGCCTCCAAAGATGTTACCAATCAACATACTACAGAGAAACCAAAGCAAACATCATCACTATGGTATTGCAGAACTGATACATATATAATAGAATGTGATCTAAGACTGAAGGCAACTCAATATTTGTAGAGTATGAGAGCCACATTCCAGCCCATGTCAGCTGAGATAATTTGCACTGGGTGCAATCACATGAACAGCAAAGTGAAGGTGTGTTTCATTGCAGAAGACCCTAAATTAATCAATAGAAGAGATGCCTGCTTTACAATCTATAAAAAGTGGGCTGTTTAAATATTATTACATAAATTTGCATACATTACTGTGATATCTAATAACTATTAGTAAAAAGAGCTATGAATATGGAAACATAGAATTCCCGAAAACATTCAGCTTATTTATTATTATACAGCTTCATTAATTATGTATAAAATGCAAGCTTAGAATGCATAGTAAATATAGGCACAGAACCCTGGGATTAAGCCAGGTGATCTTGATGCATGTTATAGATTCATTAAATAATCATTAAATCTTTATACAAGTGCTATTCAGTAATAATTGATTCTGTTCAATTCTATATCATATGTTCATTAATAATTGTTTAGGCACAATTGAATATATACTGTGAACTTCACATGTATAAGATAATATGAAAATAGAAGTTGGAATAAAAATATATATTCATTTTAAAACTGCTTAGTTCTCTAGTCATCATATTGAATTTTTTTAAAAATTGACCTGTGATACAATTTTCCCAATAGCTTCAGTTTTAATAATGTTAGAGCAAAAAATTTACATTGATAGAAGCAAGAAAACTAAGGAAACCAATAATGCTAAGACAAACAGTGATTACCATTTAAAAAATAAAAAATAAAAATTTCAACATCTGACATAATTATTACTTTATTGTTTGTTCATAATTTCTAATTCATCATTATCTAAGTTTAAATTACATCTTCAGTGATAATTTATTTGTATTCCACACAAAATTATCTTTCAAACCATATATAATACTTCTTACCTGAGATAATCCATAGCTTCAGAATCTCCAAAAATATTCGCATAAGAATTCTTCATTTTTATCTTGTACCCCAAAGTTACCAAAACTCAAAGGTATTTATAAGAAAAAGATTCATCCTAATAAAAGATACAAAACAAATCATTTCCAGAAGATAGATATGCATTTGTCATCATAGCAATTGGCTTCTTGTCTATCTAAAATTAGAAATTGTAGGCTACTGTCTGTATCACTGATGAAATGAGTTTCATGTCATTTTTTTTGTGTACATCAGTGATGTTTATATTCTTTATGCACACCAATGATGCTATTTGTCTGCATATGCAATCTTTCTGAACATTTGATTATTAGTTTTGTAAATCATTACTAGTAAACACAAACACACCATATAAACGTAATAATAAATTATTAAACTTGTGAGAATCATTATTTTTATAAAATAATTGGATTAGAACACATAAAATTAATGTACATATGAATTCATATTAGCATAAATAAATATAAATTTATATAGACACACCACTACAAATGCAAATTAATAAAAAATAAATCATTTTTTCAAATAATTAAAAAAAAAATTAAAATATTTAAAAAATTAAAATTGTATACTTACTGAGTCCGATATTCTTTAACTACGTTTAGACTCCATGGAAGGCCTTGTTTGTGAATCAGCATATTTTTAATTTAATAAAAGTGTATTTTTAGGCTGTTAAAAGTTTTCTGTCTTTATCGCTTTGTGGAAATTATAAAATTGATAAAAAAAAAATTAAATGTGCTCTGGTTGTGAAAAAAATTAATAAAGAATCCAAATTTCATCATATTTTTTTTGTTAAAGACATCTTTAGAAAGTTACGTTAAAGCTGTATCAAATGATCATATTTCTATTGACATTAGTTTGTTTAACCACCAAGGCTACTCAGTGTATTTTATCGCCAACCTTAAAACGTTTAACTGGCTTGAAACTAGATATGTTCACTCTACTTCAACAATAAATCTATAGTACCATCCGATAGTTCTTGGTGTAAGTCTTCAAGTTAGTAATCCAGTATGCCAACTCAATTACACGTGAGTCTGTAATCCCTATTGTTATGAATCAATTTATGTTTAGCAGCAACGAATACTCCAAATATTATTATTGTTGCAAATACTAATAATTTTACAGCTGATCTCTAGCAATTAATTAATTGACAGCAAATAACATTACTGAATACCTCATCAGCTGATGTACCTACTGGGAAAAAATATGACCCATTCCATCTGCACATTTCCATTGTTCTGGGTAGTATATCATGTCAGGTTTTAATTAGCCAATAGCCTTTTAGTATATCACAGACATCATGCTTATAGTTTTTACATCATTAAAAAAAGAAAACATTTTGACCAATCAAATAAAGATGTGTGGGACACCCGCTTAAAGAGCTAAAGCAGTTTTAAATAACTACACTACATTAAAATACATAATATTTTAAATATATTGACTATTCATTAATAAATGAATAGCACATTTTCTTAATACTTAATGTACAACATATAAATTAAAGTTTTGAATTACAACATATAGGACTTTATGAGTTTGACTATATTCCTCCTCTTCCTTTCTACCCATAATGAATATTCCATAATTAATTGATTTATGCATAGGATCTCTGAATATTCAAGCTATTTTAAAAGATAGAATATGTATAATTTTAATTAGAGTATTCCTCAAAAGTTAATAAACATTAATTATATTTTAGACATTAATCCAAAGTTAAAATATATCATTACCTTAATTTATCTAGTCAGCATTAAAAATAGAAATGATTATCTGAGCAAACAATTATTCCACTGTTGCTATGACAGATATAAAATAATCTTTAGGTTAGCTGTTATTTTCTCTCAACACTATATTATTTTAATAATAAGAAACCTCAAATAATGGAAATGTTATCTCTAATACAAGTTCAAAGTGAGATATAGCTAATTCATCAATCAAACACAGACACACAAAAAATGTTGTTATAGCATTCCACTCTTCACATATGCAGTATAACTATATGTGTTAATGTCATGAAAGTAAAATATTATATCCAAGGTTAATATAGTCTGTAAACAATAAAGAATATTTTCAGATAGACTGACCTTTATAATTGTTACTCCAGTTGTCACGGTTAATAATACCTGTACATTTCAATTATACATATTTTGAAAGATAATCAGTGATTAGATTTTTTGTTAGCCGATTCGAGCAGATTTGTTTAAATTTAAGGTGCTTGTCTTATAGCTAAAGATGCCATTGGATGGCGCAGTTTTCACGCTAAAACTATAAAATATGAACATTCACAGGCTGTTGATTTTAATAATTTTTCAGTGCTTTTTTGTAATGTGAAAATAAAAACAAAACAAAATCGACTTTTTTAAATATTATTTTTTATTAACATATACAATTTAAATGATAATAATAAATGTAAAATAAAATTACAATTTGATTCGTGTTTTTTATATCGTATAGTTTTTAAATTGTGTTACAGCTTTTTTTTAATCAATTTTCTATTGTATATTTTTTTACTTGTGTTACGGCTTTTTTTTTTATCAATTTTCTATCGTATATTTTTACTTGAGTTACGACTTTTTTTGTTGTTGTTTAATTAAAAAATAATAATCATAATAAAAGTAAAAGTTGTTATGGTTAGATTTAGGGTTAGTTTTAGGATTAGTTTTGGGTTAGTTTTAGGGTTAGTTTAGGGTTAGTTTTAGGGTTAGTTTAGGGTTAGGGTTAGTGTTCTGTTGTTTGTAATGCTAAAATAAAAAAAATTCAAAATCGTAACCGTACTCGGACAAAAGAAAAAAACTAAAACTTTTTTAAACAACAACAAACACATACAGATGTCTTCTTTACTTATTAAACATGTTTATAATATTTGCTTTGAGAGATTTTGACCCATCATCAATGTCACGGTTGTGCTTTTGTTAGCCTTGATCTGGTCATAAGCATTATTGATGGTTGATCTTTCAATGTATTATACCCTTCTGCTTGAATATACTATCCATTTCTGCAGGCATTAAAGAAGAAAAGATAATCACATAAAGTAAAATATAATAAAGAATAAATGTAAATAAAATAATAATATTTTGAATATAATAAAAATAACAATGTATCAAGAAGAAATCTTAATTAGTTTGTTAAAGGCAGTGGATCCCAGTACAATATATATGATTTAAATTAGTATATAGCCTTAATGTATTTCTATTAAAAATATATTTATGCATTAAATTCTCTTTAACAAACAGCAAAAAAATTTAGAAAGACCCCAAATCTATTTTTTTGATAGACTAACTGATTTTTATTATTTTCATAATTTATTTGTAAAAATGGAATAAACTTCATTGCATAAAATATATTTTTAATGTTTTGCAATTAAATATTCAAAAGACTGGAAACAAATTACAAGAAATAATAAAGATACTATTATTAATAATTGGAATAAAAACAGAAAAAGGACATTCAAAGATGAGACACTCTAAAAATGGTAAGAACAGATAATAAAGAGTTGTATTTATAGTATTTGAAGAATTAAAAAAAGTAATAGAGCTTGCAATGATATAGATATGTGTTAGAAGTAGTAGTCTGGGTCAACTGATGAGTGATAGTTCAGTATGAAATGTGCATCTTGTGAATCACTGATTTTTTCACATCTTTGTTTATATGATTACCATTACATCCTTCCACAAGATGTTAAAAAGTGGATAGAAACATTTTCTATTTTGCATGAGAGTGATATAATGAAAATTACACTACAGAAATATTATTCATTATTAGAAGCAGATACATCTCACATGTGATATGCTTATTATCCTAAGACTATTTTTTTCCATTATTTTCTTTTTCATTTGTCATTATTTTACTTTCCATGCATAATTTATTTTTCAATTTCTTTATTTCATTAGTTTTCTATTGAGCCTTTTTTTTCTGCTTTATATTTAACTTAATTTACTTTTAATTAAAGTGTGATTATCCATTCATTATTGTAATTATATGTTGGACTGTTTTCATCATGTAATATTAATTGTTAAATATTTATAGAAAAATTCAAATTTTTTTTCCCTATAAAATATAGAAATTTATTCAGAAATTTGGTTACAATATATGATAATAGTTAAACATAGAATATATTACATGATAATCAGGGGGATGAAAGCTCAATATTGATATCTTGTTTGACACCAGCTAAAAGGACTAATATGAAGCATACCAGTGAGGAATGAGTCCGGAATAGTATCTTGTTGATATAGATGACCACGTTTGCATGTCTCATATATTTCAATGATAGGTCTAATCCTTTGTCCATGCTCCGCACGACCAAGTCGACCCTTCATATTGGAGGTTACTTCCATAACAACTCAGGATCTGGGCAATAATTATGCAGAGCAAGGTGAGTCATCACAAATGGATGCAGGCCATTCAGCCTCAAATCACTTTCCAAAGAAGGAGATTTCTATTCAGAAGAAAAAGTGATCAGCTTTTGGGGGCCAGATCAAACTTTATTTAAACTTTTCACAAATTTAAAATTATCAATTTTAAACAATTGACAAATAAATTCCAGTGCTTATAATAACACACCATATACTAATTTATATTCCATTACTAACAGTTGAATATATTTGAAAATATTAAATCCAGTTCGAATTTTTCAACAATACATTTTAAGTTATATAATGAAAATAATCAAACATATAATTACTACTGCAATATATTCATCACAATTTTTCAAACATTTTTTCTAATACAATAAATATCAGCCTTTCCAAGCTATTGTACATGTGCTTTTTACAATTTATAAGACATAGTGCTATAAAAATAAATGCTTAAACATTTCTTTCTGTAATTTCTGTTTTCATGAAATTCTGTTTTACTTTAATTCAGTTTTTTTTCAATTTATATATTATTATCATTCACAGTGTTTATATAATAAAATATTTTTGGTCAATGCTTCATATATATTGCTTTCTCTCTTTTTTTGCTAAAACATAATCCATTTAATCAACCTATTTTCTTTATTGTTTCTGATAGTAGTTAATTGGTGATTCATTGTTTACAAAATTCTAACCTTACTCATTTTAATTAATTAAAAGCATAGAATAATTTCACATAATTAACTTTATTCAACTTTTTTTTACAATCCTGAACTTTCTAAGTATATTCAAGCTTTGGATCTTTATTACATATAATAAATCTCCACATATTCACTTTAATGCCAAATATTGTCATTTAACTCTTTAATCCTTCGTGTCTTTTCTTCTTCTTGGAAGTATTATTCTTATATCTTCTCCTTTACTTTTTTTGAATTCCTTCATTACTTATAATAAATCTCTATATATAAAGTGTATATGTGGAGATTTATTATAAGTAATATATATATATATGAAGGAATGCCAAAAATTGTAAAGGAGAAGATATACAGTGACTTAATTTCCAAATATTTTATAATAATCCATTATTGAATAATCACAGTGTTTTGCATTATTTTTCTAGAACATTGTTATTAGTACAGTAGTTTCCATATTCATGGTTTTAATTATTCACGATTATAAACAATTATTTAAAAAACTGGCTATGATAAAAATGTCAAAAGCAAATAGTGAATAGAATATTTTTCTGGGTACTTTCAATTGTCCAGTGTCCTATCAAATAAATCATTTATATTATTTAGTTAATCATCATCATCAACTATTATCAATCCACTGCAGGATGAAGGTCTCTCCAAGTTTAATCCATCTTCTCCGATCTTTAGCTTCTCTTTTCCACAACACCCCTGCACATTTTCTTATTTCATCCATCCATCTCACATGTGGCCTCTTTCTGAGTCTTTTACAATCTCTTGGACTCCAGTTTAAAATTTCAATCGTCCATCTATTATCATTTCTTCTAGCAAACTCCATTTCAATCTTTTAATTTTTTCAATAAGGTCAGTAACACCTGTTTGTTGTCTTACCCATACATTGAGATTTCGATCTCTTCTTGTTACTCCCAACATACATCTCTCTATACTCCTTTGAGTGGTCTGAAGTCTCTGTATTGCTCTTTTATTAAGTGTCCAAGTCTCAGATCCATAAGTAAGAACTGGTAAAACACATTTGTTAAAAACCATTCTTTTCAAACACATAGGCATATTTTCTTTTAATATCAAGTTATTTCTACCAAAAGCACTCCAACCAAGTTTAATTCTATGATTAATTTCCTCCATTATGTTTTCATCCGTATTAATAATCTGACCAAGGTATTTGTAACTGTTAACTTCTTCTAATTCTTCATAATCAATCTTTATTTTCATATTTTGAGCAAATCGATTAAACATTACTTTAGTCTTTTTAACATTTATCTTTAGTCCTACTTTTCTACTTTCATCTGCTAACTCCTGCAACATTTCCTGCAGCTCTGAAGCATTATTTGCAAAAACAACTACATCATCTGCAAAATCCAAATGACTTAAATACTCTCCATTTACTTTCATTCCTTTAGTTTCCCATTTTAATCCACAAAATACTTCTTGCAGCACTGCTGTAAAAAGTTTTGGAGATATGGAGTCACCTTGTCTTACACCTTTCTCAATGTTGATTTTTCCAGTATCATTATGTAATCTAATTGTTGCTGTTGCATTTTTATAAATATTCTTTAAAATATAACAATATCCTGGATCTATACCTTGATGATCCAATGCTTTAATCACTGAAGAAATGTGTATAGAATCGAATGCCTTTTCATAATCTACAAATCCAAAACATAATGACAACTCATATTCATTTGTCCTTTCTATGACTTCTCTCAACACCTGGATATGATCTATTGTACTAAAACCACTTTTAAATCCTGCTTGTTCTCTTGGTTGGTGGAATTCCAAAGTTCTCTGTAGACGAGTTGTAATTATCTTGGTAAAAATTTTATATAAAACTGATAAAAGGCTGATAGGTCTGTAATTTCTAATATCTTCTTTATCACCTTTTTTAAATATTAATATTATTACTGCATTCTTCCAATCTTCTGGTACATCTTTATCATTTAGACATTTGGTATATAACTTTGCTAAAATTGTTTCTATTTCTTCACCTGCTTCTTTTAATATATCAATTATAATTCCATCATTTCCTGGAGCCTTTCCTTTCTTCATACATTTAATTGCATGTCTCACTTCTTCATTTAAAATTCTGGGCAATTCGGAAGATGTAATACATATAGGAGGTACTTGTTCTTTATTACTATATAATTCTTGATAAAAATCTTCTACCAATTTCATGATGTCATCTCTCTTTTTAGTAATAATTCCATCTTTTTTTCTTATTGCAGATATAAATTTCCTACCAATACCAAAATGTTGTTTAACATTCTTGAGACTTTTATTTTCTTCTACAGCTTTCCTTGCTATTTCACAGTTATACTTTCTTATATCATTTTCAACTCTTTTCCGTACCATTTTACAAAATTCGAGATATTCAATTCTTTTTAATACATCATTTTTGTATATCTTCATATTTCTTCTTTTCTTCATAAATTCTCTAGTCTCAGTAGAAATTTTATTAGTCAATTGCTGCTTTTTTCTACCAGTTATCTTTGTTGCAGTTTTTAAAAGTGTATCAGTTATTTTCATATTAATTTCATTCAAATCTGAATCATGTTCAAAATCTCCTAACACTTGAAACCTATTTGTAAGTTCTAATTTAAATTCATTAAACTGTTTCTGAAGATTAGGAATATCAACTGTAAATATTGATTTTCTTAATAATTTTTGTCTCTCTAGTTTTACATTAACACGTAACTTACACCTTACTAATCGATGATCACTTCCTGTGTTAAATTTATTAAGAACATTACAATCTTGAAATATGTATTTCCTGTTAGTCAAAATATAATCCAATTCTGCTGTACCTTCATTTGGATGCTTCCATGTCCATTTCCTTTTAACATTTTTCACAAAAAATGAATTCATAATATAAAGTTTTTCTTTTTCTGCAAACTCCATAAGTCTACGTCCTCTCTCATTTCTATTACCATAACCAAAATTATCTACAGCAATTTCATCTTTCATTTGTCTACCAATTCTAGCATTAAAGTCTCCCATAACAATTTTAAAATGTTGTTTACTCTGATCAAAAGCCTTTTGTACAACCATATAAAAATCTTCTACTACTTCATCACTATGAGAACTTGTTGGGGCATAAACCTGAATTATCTGCATTTGGTATCTGCTATTAAGTTGTATAACTAATCTTGCAACTCTGTCCGATACACCATCAATCTCCACAATATTGTTCTTCCACTTTTTATTTATAATGAATCCTACTCCACTTGTATTTCCAATATTTGTGCCTTTATAATAGAGTATATGTCCACTTTTTAAATCAATTGTTTATTCACCTTTTCTTCTAACTTCACAAAGTCCAATAATGTCCCATTTAATATAAGACAATTCTTCTTCTAATTCTTGCAATCTTCCTTCACTTGAAAGTGATCTGCAGTTGGCAGCCTGGGTCCACAATCAGGGGATTCCTAGCACCCTCTGCCTTCGGCCACCAACCACCACCTTGGTTGGTGACTTTACAGCCTCCTAGGAATAAGGGCCATGCTTTATTTTTGTCTGTCATAATTGTATATATGTATTGGAAAAATATTTATCATTTACACAAACATTCATTCTGCCTTATCAGGCACTGAGAAGAAAGACCATGGCGTTTCTTGATCTTAAACTCAGAGGTAAAAAGCCAATAAACTCACCACGCTGGCTAATGCGTGTTAGTGAGCAGGGCATCCATGTTTGTATACTATATGAATAATCACATAGTAATAACAGCTGCAATGACAAGAACGTATGGAGTGGACATTAGGAAATTTGCCCTGCTTGGTTCCTTTAAGGCCTCCAAGAGGAATCAAAGGGTCTCCTTTCAGTTAATAGCAAACTCCTTTGTTAATTCCAAATAAAATTTAATGAAATTATAAAGTATTTGTATAATTCCATTGGAACATTAGTAGTTGGTAATGAGACAGCATTTCAGCAATAAAAACATTTTATTTTACTCAAGCGTTGTTAGCCGAGAGGTCAGCGCAGCAGCCTTGCAAGCAAATAGTTGGTTGCAGACGGTTGTGGGTTCGCCTCCCGGCCGATTTTATGACATATGGGAAAAAAACAAAACATTTTAAAAAGTTTTAAATCTTAAAGAATATATATTTTATTTTTTTCTTTGTAAAAAAAATATAAAACAAATAAAAATAGCTAAAGGCTGCACATTTTTTCTTTTGTTATTCCAAAAGAAGCAAATTACTTTATCCTTCTTAATTATTATTTACTTTTCCATTGCATCGCATAAAAGTTTATAGTTTTGTCTTTAAAAAAAAATTGAAAAAAGAAATGTTTTTAGCCTTTAACTATTTCTATTTATTTTTTAATTTGTTTAATCTTTTCCAAAGATAAAATAAAATATATCCTCTTTTTTAATAAAAAATGATACTGCACTAATTTTATTATTAAACTATTAATTATCGTTCATCTATTTTTTATTATCTATTTTAGTTGTTTTTTTCCTTTTGTTGATTTTTTTTAGAATAAAGCTGTATTACATGTATATATCTATATTATATATAAATGTTAAAAATTTACTATAAATATATATTACTAATGCCTATGGTATATATTCGGTACTGCCTACAAAATTTAGAATCTATTACAAGGCATGAAAGCAAATGTCAGGAGTATAGATGTGAAGGGATTCTACACTTTGTTTAATGTGATGTGATGTGATGCACTGTGACTTCTTCTTATATGGAGTCAGGAATCTCTCAGCAACTATGCCCAGAGAAACTGGTTAGCCACTTTACCTTCCCTTTCCATTCTCCACCCTAATTTTCCCATAATCTGCTCCATCCCATCTCCACAACATAATCTTTCTCAACTCCATGGCCTTCATATCTAAATCCCACTTATCTTTTCACAAACCTAGCATAAAAACCAGTAGCTCACTTTATGTATAATCTCTTTGTTCATATTTAATCTTTCATAACTTCATTATTTGTACCCTTTCTGGTTCCAAGCATTTACATTGAAGTAGCAGATCCCTAATATTTTCTATGGCTTCCTTACACAACTTGCAGACTAAATCACCCATATTTGATCTCTTGTAAATTTAGCAGAGCCATACAGTGGCAGACTAAAAAGTTAATATTTAAATCGATTCTAAGCAGTATAAAATAGAAATTGAAAACTAGTCAATTGAATGAAAATTTTATGATTAGTATATGCCATTAGAATGTTCAAACATCACATGACATCCTGAAAAAATTATAAGATTATTATTATAATTTTGTATTTTGTTATTATTCCACATTTCTTAAAAATATAGAAAAAAGGATTTGAGGAATCTGCTTCATGTGTATTATAAATTAGAATTCAAAAGAGTTATAATGGAATAATTAAGTCAAGCTTTTGATTTAACACCTAATAACACTTTTTATCTAAAAGTAGTTGGAATTCAGATAAAATAAAATATATGTATTGGAAGAAATAAAGCAAATTTTTAATTTAAATTAATCTCTGTTATGGTTCTTATCAGACTTAGGATGTTTTCTGACAAGTGGATAGCATACATCCAACACAAATAATTTATGAAAGTTGATGAGTAATTTAGTCTTTATCTACTCTATTTTGGGCAAAAGAGTAAACTAAAGAAAAACAACCAACAACTGGAAAATCTAAGCAATGCAATATTTTTATTGTTTTAAAAGACTAATGGAAAAGCGTATTTCCCGAAGAATACTATTTGAAGGTTGTTTCACATTTTTTACTTATGATGAAAGAGAGAGAATAATCTTTCTTGTATTAATTTGAGAAAACTTTTTATGGAGAAACTAAATATTGAATTGAGAAAAGTCATAACGTGAAAAAAGAATTAAACATTTGTAGAAAGTCTGCAAATAAATCATAAATGTAATTTGGACATCAAATTATTTTAAAAAATATATAAATAAGAAATGGATGTTTTTCCATTTTATTTAATATTTATTTATAGAAATCAGTAAATGAGCATGAGACTGGTGCAGTGAAGTTAATCCTGAAAAATAAAAAAATATTTTGTCAAATAAGATGTTGGTATGGTAGAATGTGTGAATAAAAATAATGAAATCCACAAAATATTTATATTTCCAATGGAATTACTAAAGTTTAGTCTTGTCATTTTTTGCTTTAGTTCTATAATTGAGTTGTAATTAAACATTCACTTAAATTTATCATGTTTTTAAATTGCAATTTTTTTCTAATTATATACATTCTTTAGATGTAAATATGAAGTGTTATGCTAAAACACATAATATTTCCTAATAGTTTTGATATATATATACTGAGATTGTTATGTGTCTCATGTCATGCAACAACAATGCAGTGTGTGTGTTCATATATATATATATAATCAAAACTACCCCAAATCCAAAATTCAAACAGATCAACATAAAAATAATATTAAAACACAACCAAAGGTTTCACTGCTACAAGCAGACTTCTCAAGCGTAAAGAACTACAAAAACTACACATATATATAATATTAAAACTTACCCACAAATCCATTCACTTCCCATCCACCCTTAATATTAAAAGAACTCTTAAATAAGTTAATTGCTTCAGAATAATAAATTTTCAAAAATAAAGATTCTTTAATTCTTCTTTTGATTTCATTTCTCTCAAAGAAGACAACCTTAGCTTCATCAAAATCAATAGTGTGGCCTGTATCTTTTTCATGGACATACAAAACAGAACTAAGATATCTATTTTTAACTCTACTTTTATGAACCTTTATTCTTTCATTTAAAGAAAAATATGATTTTATTTCTTTGCCATTTAAATTGTCTTCTTATAAAATTGTATGTAGAAATAGTAAATTGTTTGGAAATAAGAACATTGTTTGGAAAAGGGGTGTTACATTGAATAATTTATTAAATAATACAAAAGAAATTTTTGATAGAAAGACTATTCCTGGTGTAGTATATTTTATCCCTTGTTTATTTTGTAAGAAGGTTTACATAGGTCAGAGTAGTTTGAGTTTAAATGAAAGAATAAAGATTCATAAAAGTAGAGTTAAAAATAGATATTTTAGTTGTGCTTTGTATGTCCATGAAAAACATACAGGCCACACTATTGATTTTGATGAAGCTAAGGTTGTCTTCTTTGAGAGAAATGAAATCAAAAGAAGAATTAAAGAATCTTTATTTTTGAAAATTTATTATTCTGAAGCAGTTAACTTATTTAAGAGTTCTTTTAATATTAAGGGTGGATGGGAAGTAAATGGATTTGTGGGTAATGTTTAATATTATATATATATGTGTAGTTTTTGTAGTTCTTTACACCTGAGAAGTCTGCTTGTAGCAGTGAAACCTTTGATTGTGTTTTAATATTATTTTTATGCTGGTCTGGTTGAATTTTGGATTTGAGGTAGTTTTGATTATATATTGACTAGTTTAGCTTTATGCTTGTAATATATATATATATGAAAAATAAAAATAAAAATGGACAATTTTTTTTGTAGATATTTTCTATATTATACTGTAACAACAGTTAAGGATTAAATAATTTAAAATTTAATTTTTTAAAATTATAAATTAAATATTTAAAAAGATATTTTAATTAATTCTAATTTTAAAATTATAACAAGCATGTTTTTATGTTACATTAGATATACTGGTAATTATAAAATTCCACTATTTATTTTGATTAGAATTTTTTTTTGTAATTAATGCTTGTATAACATATTTTGATAAAATTCCATAAAGTTGTTTTTCAAAGGATTAAGTGAATTGAGAAGACATTAAATTTTGTAAATCAAGATAGGGAAAACTCATTTTTAATTATTGTATCCCTCCCACCCTGACTATAAAGGATTGGGAAAAAGATTACAGGGAAATTTCTAGTTTTTATACATTATGACAACAAGATTACTACTACCATGAAGATATAATGGAAGGCAAGATAGTGGAGCCAGCTACTGTTACTAATGTAACAACTGTACAGTTTGGATTCACATGGAAGCAAGTCCAAGTTTTTCTGCATTCTCCATAGCCTATGTATTGTGTATTATATGATATACTTGAAGAGTCTAACATTTTTCAATTAAGATAAAGAAAACTTATTTTTAATTACTGTATTTTTCTTTTTATCTTGACTAAAAAATTGTTGGAAAAATATTAGGGAAAATTTTTAACAGTTTTACCATTTATAACAGAGTTACCATTAAATTATTACTGAAGGTAAGAGAATGCAAGTCCAACTGCTGCTCTTCATTCACTATGGTAGAGTTCACATTCACAAGAAAATAAAGGATCTGCTTTCTGTGTGTTTCCATAGCCATTATTGTGTTCTATCTTGTCTTGTATGTCTAAAATCTATCAAATTCTAGACTAAACGTATCCAACTGTGTGTATACCATAGTTACCATTACCAAATATGACAATAAGCCAGTCACTCTTTAAAAGGGAGCAGTTATACAAAGTTTATAAGATTGCTGAAGAATTAGTTTATATATATACTGTATTATCTATATGCAGAGAAGCACAGATAAAGGTATTGTGTCTTATATATATATATATGAAGTATAGCTTGTAAGTTATTTTAAATAATTTATTTAGTAAAAATGACAGTTGTAATTTTTCTTTTACAAAAGTAAAATGTATATCCAATATATTTTATTAAGAAAGGAAGACTCCAATAATTTTTTTAGATTTGGGAACAAAAAGACACTTTCTGGAATATTTTTTTAAATGATATTAATAATTAATCAAGAGTAACCTGTCAAACATGTGATATTATCTTTTTTTGAAAAAAAAATGTTTGTTAAGGACTGTCAAATAATTATTTTTTAAAAATAAAAATAAAAACTTGTTTTATCATTATATAATAAATGATTAATAACTCTTGATTCATTCCATTATTTTTATATACACACACATCATACATGTGCATTTATATAAAAAAAATGTAATATTTTTAATAAGTTTTTTTTTTGACAAGTTAAAATTATATGATATAAAGGTCAGGCTGTGCACACATTACCGTGGATCACAATAGTCATTATTTATGTATTATTAAAATGTGATATCTTATTTCTATTATTGCTTTTTGTAATAGTATGGAAAATAAGGGTTGACCTGGGGTGTTGGCACTCATAATTAAACCCAGTCAATACAAAGCATGAGAGATCAACACAAAACTTAACTCTAAACATAAGTTCACCCGCATTCAAAAAAGTAATAACCATTCATCATTATGAATGATAAACAATAAAAATGAATCAACAGTCCATCTTATGACTGGATTTGGAATGGGTGTACTGTAGACCAGGCTAATTATTTAGCCCTTGCAAGCTTGCAGAAGATTACTTAGACCATAATTTGTATGCACAAATCAAGTGCTAATCCGTGAAAATGTAACAAAAAATAATGCTAATCCATGAAAATGTAACAAAAAAATAATGCTGTGATACTAAACATGCTGATTATCATAAATGATCTGATCATTTAGTACCAATAATGTTCTGGCCAACTAGAAACTTAATTTGTAGAGAAATAATAACTAAAATGTTTTGTAGTGCATATACTTTAAAGGATATCTCATTTGTACCAATTCAGGATCATCATCAAGTGGTTATCCATAAACACTAAATATAAAGCCCTTTTATATACCCGACTCTTAAATCTAGCTTAGTGAACAAAAGCTCTATAACTGTTTTTGTGAACAATAGATATAATATAACATATAATAATTTATAATATTTTAGGATTAAATAAATTCACTAGAATAACTTTAACAATGAAATATCAATTTATTAATAACAATAAAAATAAAATTAATGTCTGCAGAATACAGCTCTCTCTCTCTCATATATATATGATAAACAAAAACAATTTAAAAATTTTTTAACCTGCCTATAGCTTGCATTTTATGATCACAGATGGAGCTCTACCAATAGCCCCCTCAAGCTTGTTTTCAAAAAATGCTGAGAAAGAATCGAAAATTCAATATCTCTTTCAAATTGTCCCCAACCTTTAAACCATGGTTTCATGCTAATTGACAATCGTTAGTAAAGGGTAGGAGAACTAGAAACTAGATCTAAATCCCAACTCTACTGAACAGCACCTATGCAAACTGTTCCTATAAGCCTGAATTTTTCAGATATGTAAATATCTTAAAATCCAGCTAAACAAACTATATAGCTATATGGGTCTGAAATCAGTTCAGTTTCACCACATAGTTAAAAGGTTCTGCAATCTATATCATTGCTAAAACCTTCAAAGGTACATTTATGATAAACAAAAACAAGTTAAACCTACACCCCCTTTCCTTTATTGGTTTGAACCTATATTCCACTGAAACTAAGAAAGATTGCTAACCAAAAATTTAATTAATATTTAGCTTTTGAAATAAATTATTTTTTCTGTTTAAACAATATTAAAATTATTTAAAAATAATGATATTATCCATAATGCTTAATACAATTAATTTACCATTTATTTTAAAATATAAAAGTTACTCAGAATATAAATTTACATTGTTTTTTTTTTTTAATTTGATATTTAATAAGTACTTTAAACCAAATAAATGTTACAATTTAAACATTTATTCATTCATTCATTTAGACATTCATTTGTCTATTATTTAAAATTCTATATTTAATTATTATTAACTTTATTAAAATGCTTGTAAATAAATAAATTTACTAATATTTTGTGCTAAAGTTAACGTTATATTAATGCATTATGAATTCAGTTTAATTATTAGCAAACCTAAATATAGAGTCTAAACTTGTTTTTAAGCTTAAGATTAATATCGGTTTTCTAAAATATTTTAGCAGTTAAATTGCAAATAAATAAACACTACTAGTCTTGCGTTGTTAGCCGAGAGGGATCGCAGCTGCCATGCAAGCAAGTAGTTGGTTGCAGACGGTTGTGGGTTCGCGTCCCGGCAGATGCTATGACACATGGAAAAAAAATAAAATAAATACTACTAATTGTTAAAATAAATTCTCTATCATTGTAATTTATCAGCTATTCAAAGTTTAAATACTTTGGGAATGAATAGCACTTATTCAAGACTAAAATATTATAAATTAAACTGTCAAAATTATTTTACACCTATAAAATTATCAAATATATTGATGTAGTAACTTTTTATATGAAGAATAATAACAGTAGGAGGTATTAACAAAAATCTATTTACTATAAAATTAAAGTAGATAATTTTTTTTTTAAACATAAGGCATATGATATGTTTTGGTATTTAGCTTCAGGGAAAAAACGCTAAAGGTTACAATATATATATATATTTCCGTGTGTGTTTAAGATAATGGAAATGACTTATTTTAATATGTTGGCAATACCATTGTAGTATTTCTTCATTGTCAAAATGCTTGTAAGAATAAAACAATTATAGATCTTTAAAAAAATGGGTATTTTAATAAGTGATATTATTATGGATTAGCAGATATAAATACAGATTTATTTTAATACCTCCAAAAATATGCAACGCAAGATGATCTTAATAATAACTGCATTTGTGGAATGCAGACTGACAGCATTTTGGTCACTTTAATACAAATTCATTGTATTGCACCCCTGTAATGTTTGTTTTTTGTATTTGCATTTATGTGATGTCAGAAACTAGAATTAAAGCAAATATTGATTTATTTAGTTTTTAAAAAAATCTGACATTATATTTGTAAGTCCCAAGAGTATTCAGGAGAATTTTGGAAAATCTTGTATTATTTCATTTGATTTTGGAAAATAATTGTATACTTTTCATAACTTACATATTTAATGGAACATGGTAGAAGGCTGACTCTTTAAATGCTCCACAGATTGTCATATCCAAAATTATAATGATACAGGGTATGCAAATTTTATTTTATTCAGTATGCCCTCAAAGTTCTATACACTTACATAATATCATGTAAAAAGTGGACTTTTGATTAAATAGTAAGTAAGTAGAGAACAAGATGCTTTCTTATTTATGTGTCAGATTCTACTGGCAATTAATATGGTATGGGTTAGCTTTTGAAATGATAGCTTATAAATAAATCAAACTCATAACATATATGCAAAAGAAATATATCCAACTTCATTATCTCTCTCAATAACTTACCTACTCTCAGGATTGAACCCTAAAGGTAATTAATGAGAGTTGATTTTTTGCTAAATATAAAGAACAAAGGGAATATTTTATTGAATCTAATTTACATTTACAAACAATCAAATATAAATAATTTGTTTAATATTTATAAATCATTAATGTTATATAACTGCTTATTAATATTTGTTTAAGTGATCATTAGTATTTAAATATTCTATGTTAAATTAATTAAGTTATCAAAATCAAGTATTGCAACATGATCCATGTGTATTAATGAGTGATGAAATTTTTAAAAAAAATCACAAAGTCACTTCAAGTAAAACAAGTCATATATTTTTTATTTATGATCTACATAGTCTCCCTTTTCCCCAGGAATGGCAATAACAACAAAACAACAAAGCATAATATCCATTTTTATTTCAGAGTTTTTATTTCTGTGACATTTATTAATAATACTGATTAAGTTACATTTGTATCTAAATGAAGACCATTCTTTTCATAAAAATAAGTAAGATATAACATTAACTATAATAATAATAATAATGATGATGATGATAATGATGATGATGATGATGATGATGATGATGATAATAATGATAATAATAACAACAACAACAACATTTGCAAAAATCAAATGGTTCTAAATAAGAGATTCATTCTTTGGGGTAGGTTTATCTAACTCTGCAATCCAGATTAAAAAATATTGAGATTCTCTTTAAGCTATCCCAAATAAAAATATGTTGACCAAATGCAAACTTTTTTAGAAGTTGTCCTCAATTTAAAAAAATTAAAAAAAAATTGATACATTTCTCTGTATCAAAATAAATAAAAATAACTCTTTCACCTTATATTCTTTATTTTGGTGGCAAAAAAATAAAAAACAAGTTTTTAAAAGATTTGGTGTATTTTATAATTATTTTCTCTGTATCACATATAATTTTTAAGAATCTAACAAGAATTTATCCTTAAGTTATAATAATTCTAGTCATTATCTTCTTATAATAATTTTTTGTAAATAATACAGGGATCCTTATGTTTATGCATATGAACATATATTCATATAATATTATTAGAGCAGACCTACATCTCGAACATATCTCATAATCATTGAATGATTCCAAATTATTTCCTAACAAAAAAAAATAAATAAATTTTGATAATTACAATCACATAAAAACATTTATATTTAATGGTTTTCCCAATCACAAATGTTAACAAAACTTCATCTAATATATTAAAGGTGGATATGTGGTCCATATTAGACATATGTCTGTGTATTATATAAAAAATAATGAATTAATAAAAACAATACCTGCTTTGGGAACACTGATATAACATGAGATATTAAAGGAAAAAAATAATAAAAATAACAAAGAACAAAGTGTACACATTTCAATTTTTTTTTAAAAAAACAATAAAAATTACTTTCATTGACTTTTAAATATTTTTCATATCCTTATTAAAATGAGAGTTAGATGAAAATGATCTTTGGTTGATAAATGCATAAATTTTCTGACTATTTATAATTTATTTTCTTGAAGTATCATTTCTGCATGTCATGCTGAGATGAACTAATAAAAATAATGAAATCATTTCAGATATTCCTACCATTGAAATTCTTATTTTTATCTTCAGGACAGGGAGTAGTTATTATAAAACCATTCTTTTCTTTCTTCAGGTGTATGCTTGCTGATAACTTTCCCCTTTCTTTCAGGTGAAAGTTTAAAAGGGTTTAAGTTAAGAGGAATCAATCCCCTGATAAAAACTTTTTTCTGGCCAATCATCCTTTGGTTTATAAAATGAAGATAAAGGTTTTTTTAGTTAATTTAGATAGAAAAAAATTAGGGATAGCAAAGTTTGTTATTACTTTTTTTTCAGTCAAAACCATTGCCTGTAATGAAAAAAAATTAAAAGCACAACTCTCAATATCATTTTTCTTTATTGTGTATCAATTGCCCTAGCATTTAAACTTAATACTTCCATTAGAAATACTGATTTCAATTCTATCATTAACTTACATATCTGTCAATTTGTTTGAACCTTTTTAAATTAATATTTCACAATCATTTCAAAAAGTATATATAAATAAACAAATAAATTCTATAGATATCTAAAATAGATATAAACATTTTATGAGACATAAAAATAAATAAACACATATTTGTAAATCATAAATATTTTTAACAAACAAATAGATATATCTGCATATTTCAATCACTAGCATTCCCTAAAGTGATTTTTGTATAGTTTCTTTACTTACTTTGTATAAATCTTTGTCATAATCAAAATACTTATAATTGCAAACAAACATATACCATAAAAGGATCAAAGATACAAGAAAATAATTATAATAAAAAAAAAATGAACAAAGAAAAAAAAAGTTTTCTACCGCACAACCTAAGATATAACAATGTATATGAAATAATTAATCCTATGAAGAAAGATATATACATTTTTAACTAATAAAAGATATCTGTTATCTTTTACAAATAATAATTCAAACTTTATACAAAAAATATTTCTGCTTTCTTTTATTTCCTTTTTTAAATGTATATATATATTGACATACCCAGTAATATCATAATCAACTGTAAAGATGAAACCTTTCAATTTTTACAATATATATTTATGATTATTTGCAAAATTGATTTATTTTAATACAAAAAAAAAGGCAAATAATAATGTAAATACTAAGTTGTGCTTGGCTGAAAAAGGAATGTTGTTATTTATTATTGTATTATTTTTTATGCTGGTTTTTTAATAAGATTAGTAAACAGGCTGATGTGATGTGATGTATTTGGCTTCTCCTTAAACGAAGTCAAGAATATCTCAGCAACTATGCCCAGATAAACCCGTTAGCCACTTTATTTTCCATTCCCCACTCTAAGTCTTCCCATATTCTGCCCCATCCCATTTCCACAACATAATCTTTGTCAACTCTATGGCCTTTAAATATAAATCCCCCATATCTTTTCGCAAATCCAGTATAAAAACTAATAACTCACTTTCTGTATAGTCACTTTGTTCATACCTATTCTCCCATAACTTCATTATCTGTACCCTTTCTGCTTTCAAGCATTTGCATTCAATCAAAAGATGCCTAATATTTTCTCTACCTTCCTTACACAATTTGCACACTAAATCACCCATAGTTTTCCATTTACATGTATATTCTCTTGTTGCTAAAGATCCTGTTCGAGCCTTAACCAATAAACTACTTTCCTTACTATTATCATAAATTAACTCGCTTCCAATATTCCATTTACTTCTATATATATTTAAACTCTTCTTACTCTCCATATTACTTCTCCATCACTCCAACTCCCTATTTTTTATTAATCCTTCTATTCTTTTATCCCATTCCTTACCACTATAACACTCAACAATCCTCCTAACACAATCATCCCACCTTTTATACAAGTATACCGATATAAATTCTTTATCCAAATCTTTTGCATACCGCATTACCTTTCTCACCCATCTTGTTACCTGCCCTTTACTCATAACCCAATTAAACACTATTTTGGCTATTCTTTTACTATGCATAAACTGCAACCTACCAACTTGACCATCCCATTTCTCCTTGAACTGCCTCCTTTGCTGTCCACATCTCTGCATCTAATGCATGTCTTCCTACTTCCCTTTGTACTTTATCTAAATAATCTAAAAATCCTTTTACTAACATATAATGCATCATTACCATATGTTAACGCTGCTACTGCAACTCCCTTCCATACAATTCTAGCCACATCATATTTATTATATGAAAATAGCGTTAGTTTCTTTACCAAACCCTTTCTTTTCTTTGCTTCATTTACCAATTTTTTCTCCCATTCATCCAAACAATTTTCCTGATTACATAAGATGATTCCCAAATACCTATATCTATCCACCACACCTAACCTTATATCCCCCAATAAAAAAACTACATCCTCTCTTTCCCAATATTCACCATCATTATATTTGATTTTTCTTCACTAAATTTAATCCCCATCTCTTTACCCACCCTTGCACATGTCCTCAACATAGTATCCATATATTCTCTTCTTTCTGCACATAAAAAAATATCCGCAAAAAAAGACCCGACAAAGTATAGACTCCTTTGCCACCTATTAACGGTATCTCTATCCCTCTTCCTAGTCTTTCTATTGCTTTCTCCATTTCACTCAAAAACAACAAAAACAAAATCGGTGACATAGGGCATCCTTGCCTTAATCCCACCCCATTTTTAACTTTAACTGATTCTATATCCCCTAATTGGTAAGTATGATAATTATTTTCATATAATTTCTGAATATTTACTAAAGCTTCATCCATTCCCAAATTGGCTAATCTTACCCATAATCTATTTCTATTTACTCTATCATATGCTTTCTCTATATCTATAAAACTTGTATATAACGATCTACCAGAATTCCTTCTCATCTCCATAAGTTGTGTAACTACAAACAAACTATCTCCTATACGCCTATTTGACCTAAAACCTCCTTGCATTTCCCCCACTACATTATTCTCTTCCATCCATTTTACAACTCTTCCAGCTACCATGTATGCGAAAACTTTATATAACACTGATGTTACCGCTATCAGTCTATAATTATTTAACTTTCTAGGATCCTTACCCTTTCCTTTAAATAATAATCTTATTCTTGTATTACTCCAACTACCCGGAAAAACTGTCTTCCATGCCATTTTATTAAAACATGATATCTTTGCTTTTTCTTTATGCCCTAGATTCATTACCATCTCTGCTGCCCATCCATCTAAACCTCTCGCCTTTCCACTTTTCAATCTCTTTCCTGCCTCATTCAATTCATTTTTTGTGAACCTAATATTACCATTACTAACTGCTTTCATGTTTTCTATCACTAATTCCTTCACATCTAACATCTTTTCTATAACCATTACATATCTATTTAAGATTTTCTCTAGCTCACCTCTAGAGCTACATTCTATTCCTTCATCATCTATTAATATTATCTCTCTTTCCCCTACATTTCTCCTTTTAATGTAATTCCAAAATTTTTTACTCCCATCTCTTCCACTTTTATTAATGTTCTCCAACAATTTATTATTTAACTTCATCCTCTCTCTATAATTATCCATTTGGCTTGCTTCTTCTTTTCTAAGTACTTTCCCCATTTAACATTAATATCATTTTCACTTTCTTTATTCTTAATAGCACACTTATATTCTCTGCATGCTTTTTTCCTCTCTTTTACACTTTTACTAACTCTCATTTTTTATTACATTTATTCTTCTGCATATTCTAGACTAAAACCCTATTTGCCACTTTTTCTATTTCACCACACCAGTCCTTATACTCATCCCAACCAACTGCTCCATGGTTTCTTCAACTTTTATTTTATACTCTTCCAACTTATTCTTATCATTCACTCTCCATCCACATCTTTCACTATTATTTCTACTTTTGTTTCTATCCTCCATCACATTACTAACCATTTCTATTACAATAAAGTTATGATCACTATTACATACTCTCTCTTCATTATCAAACACCTTAATTTTCCGTATTTTATTCATTCCCTCTTTCTCTACCAATATATAATCTATTGTGTGAAATATATTATTCCTAGACCATGTGTATTGTCCACCATACACATTTGATAAATTCCCAATGCTCAAATTTACTCTTTGACAAAATTCCTTCAAAAACTGACCATTCTTATTATCTACATCATCAATTTCTTTAATATGTCCATTCATATCCCCTATAACCATTATTCTCTTCCCCTTTTCTTTAAAACTCTGTATAACCTTAGCTAGGCATTGATATATACTATTGTTCCATTCCATTACAGTGTGTCTATCTCCAGTGGCAATATACGCTACAGCCACCATCCATTCTTGTCTACCCAACCTTATTTCAAACCACAAATGCTCTTGACATTTAACAGTATTTAAATTTTTTTTTGATATAACACCTATACCACCACCCCTTTTTTCTTTTTCTTTTCTGTTTATACCCTGTCATACTACCTCTTCCAAAATAGGCTCTTCTTCTTCTCTTAGATGAGTTTCCACTAGTGCTAATACCTCAAGCACTTCATTTTCAATTGCTTTATTTAATTCCAGCAATTTTTCTGGTCTCCTACCACCTTGCATATTCAGAAACCCAATTTTAACAATTTCTTCTTTCCTAACTACTCTTTTATAAATTCTTTTGATTCCTTCTTCTCCATTACATTTATAACAAACTTTCTTATCACTAATCTTATAAAAACATTCCCTCTCCACATCTACACTTACATCTAAATCAACCATCTTTTACTTATTTTTTATATCCCCTCCATTCTTCTTCTTTTTGATAATATTAGAATTTAAAAGCCCACCCCCCTTTAAAAGTTTCCTGAACTATATTCTTTAAATATCAGACTCCCTAAAACTTCACTTCCTTGTTTTCCTAAGTGCAAACCATCTTTACTATATAACTCCCTCTTTCCAATAAACCAATCCCATACATCCACAAACACAACATTATTTCTCTCACACAATTTTTTCACTCTCTCATTTATAGAACATGCCCTATGTAACAAATGCCTCCTAGCAAATCTTGGTAATAGTCCCACTACTCCTACTCTTCCTTTAATCTCTCTCAAATTCCTAATCAATTCTACATACTCATCCATTACTTTCTCTGATGGCTCTAAAAAATTATTAGTCCCTACCATTACATATACATCTCTACTACCTTGCTTTCTTACTTTATCTGTCACATCCCTAATTTTTGCTCCAGGCAAACATACTCTAACATACCTGCTTCTATTTTCCCTTGCAATTATATCCCCACATTCTCTTATTAGTGATTCTCCTATCAATAATGCCTCATAGTCTACTTTCTCTGCTCCATCTGTAACCTTTTCTACCACCTTCTGAACCTCCTTATCCATTTCTTCCTTATCATTTCTACTCAATAATTTCTTTATCTCCTCACACTTTGTCTCTAACAATTTTAACTTTACTTCTACATCCTTCATTTCTTCCTCTATCTTACTTATTCTCTGGCTAACCATCTCCATTGCATTACTACTTCCTCCACCCATATTTCCTGACACTCCACTAAAACCATACTCTGTCCTATCTTTCTTAACTACATTTTGCTCCCTCTTCTCTGACTTTCTCTCTAGACTACCTACACTTATAAACCACTTTCTCACCTCTTTAATCACATTTACACACTGACTACATATCCAGAAACCTGTTACATCCTTCCTATTTTTATTCAAATATTTCAAATGGTACACCTCTGCACACACTGTACACTCTACTAGCGCTCGTCTAACTCCTTTCTGCCGATCATAAATACATTGTGCCATACAAATGCAATCCATATTCTTATTTTTCAAGTCACCTATTCCATATTTGACTTTATAATACCTCTCCTATTCTTCAAACACCCTTACACTGAAAAATAAAAAAACTTTTTTACTTTTTCCTAAGCTTGATCAAACTACAACCACGTGTTACTAACGTTAGACCCTTTTATCTCAAAATAAATGCCTATTTTAAAATTTAAAAAACCTTCAGTAACAAACTTAACTAAAACGAATTAAACTTACATGCAATTTTTTTATAAATATCTCTCCTATTCTTCAAACACCCTTATACAGAAAAATAAAAACTTTTTTACTTTTTCCCAAACCTGATCAAAACTATACCCACGTGCCTTCTAATGTTAGGCCTCCCAAACAAACGTTGCCTTTTTTCTCAAAACAAATACCTATTTTAAAATTCAAAACACCTTCAGTAACAAACTTAACTAAAACAAATTAAACTTACATACAACTTTTTTATAAATATCCTTATGCTATCACACATTCAACAAGAACAACTTTTTTTTTAAAAAAAAAACAAACAAACTTCTAACCCTAAAATGGCGAACGAAAATCTTTCAGACAGTTAAACACAAAAATTTTCAATCTTTCAAATAACTCACTCTCTCGATTACAATTTATACTTTCATTCACAATAATTATTTCTTATATGGCTGCTCTCAAAAGATCAATCTCACATATAAAGAAAATTAGAACTAAAACAAATTTTAAAAATATCAAAATTCAACTTAGCTCCATTTGCTTCTAATGCCCAGACCTCTTGTGGCAATCTCATCGCAAAAACTCTCCATATAGTAGTGCCACCTTGTGCTAACCAGAGTAATCAATGGATGTCATATTTAGTTTTTTAATAAGAATTTCAAAGCTTTATCATGTTTTATCAACAATTCATCATAATAGATTTTTATTGGCAGATTATGCATTTCAATTCATTACTATTTTATATATTTGCAATGTTAAAATATTTTTATGAATATTTTTCATTTATAATCTTATATTTGTTATAAATAAAGTAAAAATTATGGAAATGCAAAATGGAATAAAGAATTTAATATTAAAATAAAACTTTGAAAATATATCCTAATTGACTGGTAGGTGGTATCAAAAAGAAACTCATTGTAAATAGGTTAATACCTTTATGGTTAAATAAACAAGTTAAATATGAAATATTGATTGGCATAGCACTTCAAATATATATAAAATAATGTGAATGACTTTTGTTAGAATATTATCAATGTCATTGTATTATCCCACATTGCCCAGAAAACCTGCAAGCATAAAATGTTTATTGGCATTTGCCATCCCAGATCTTAAAGAGTTTGGCTTTCTAACATGACTTATTATTAAGGGACAAATTTAAATTCCTATGAAATATAAGAAAAAATCATTATATATATATACAATATAAAGTGCGACCATTTCATTTTGATATTCTTATGAGTAACCAAACAATAAAGTTGTAAAGATATTAAAAAAAGAAGATCTGTATAGATTTAAATCTGACATTTAATAATATTACTTGTTAGATAATCCATTTGTTTATTATTTGAGTAGCAATTATAAGCAATCATTTTATACTTGAGGACTTTGTGATAAAATGAATTAATTCAATGACATTAACAGCAATGAAAAAGAAATTTATTTTCATTATTTTGAATATAATTTGCAATTACTGATTTATTAATATTACATATTTGACTTATTGTTTATTCATTCACAGAATATCAACAAGAGAAGAAATGATTTTATCTCATGCAGCACATCTAATGACTATATTAAAATCAATCTTCATTTGCATCTGGTATAGATTAAAACATAATTTTTAAAAATATTTCCTAGAAATTCCATCTTTTCAACATCTGAGACAGGTAGTATAAATGATTGTTTTATGCTTTCAGTACTTCAGACATTGAGAAGAGAATGACAAAAACAGCATAGAGAAAATAAAGTGTTTGGCTTTATCTTACAAATCATTTAAAAATATTAGCTATATAGATGTAAAGACATTTCAAAGATAATTAATGTATAAACAGTAGAAATAGGATAGATAAAAATAATAAAATTTAGTGAATAGTTAATGATAGAAACAACACAAGTGCTTATAGTAAAAAATATATACACTATTATTAATATTAAAATAGAAGCAAACCTATAATTTAGAGTTAATGAAAAATAAATAAGAAATGATCAATTAAATAGCATAAGCAACTTAAATAATAGCATTAAATGTTAGTTAAGAAATGAAAGGTTAAAAGGATTTGTTAGACAGAGAGATAAAATAAGTTAGTGTTAAAGTTTGGTCAACTACTGATTAAGAACATCTAAATATTAGACTGAGAACTAAAATATTGCAATATGATTTTAATGAATATTGCCAGTAATATGTGACATTTGAAGTTAGAATTAAGAGAAAAACTTTAAAAATATTTTATTTGAAGTGTTATTTTATATTAAGTAATATTCAATTAAAAACTGAGAAAAAATGCTTCCACTCATAGAAATGTAAATTTTGAAGAATGATTAAAAAAAATCAAATAGAAGAACAAGCTTAAAAATGTTTATATGTTAAAAAGCTAAGCATAAAACAATTCTTTATTTTTTTTTAAAAATGCATACTTACAACTGAAAAATTATGAATAAAATATGAGGGAATTATAGAAGTGAGAATTTAATATTGTAAAAAAATAAATGATATTAAAATGATAGTCATTTGGTAAAATGATGTCTTTTGATTTTCAGAACTCGTCTTTTTGCAGAGGTCATTGATAATGATGATGGTCATTAGCATTCAGAGTAGTGATTTTAAATTAGACTAACATTTTTTATACTGTAACTAAATTTAGCTTTTTAAATAAAATATAGCAGGTTTTTTTTAGTATTATTATAGAAAAAAAACTATTTTTTATTTGAAATAATATAATTTTTAAACAGATTTTTGAAATTTGAAACTTTATATTTTAAAAGGAAAAATTATATAACTAAATCAATAAAAAAAATGTTCTTTTTATAAAATCAAAATATAAAAAACATAAAAATGTTGAAAATTTAGTTTATAAGTTAAATACGTAATCATTTTATACAATACACAAAGTATGGCCTCTTTTTCTTTCTGTTTCTTTTCCCCTCTTTCTCTCTCTCTCTATATATATATATATAGAGAGAGAGAGAGAGTAAATGATTGCAGAAAATATTTTCCATTGATTGAAAGAAAACCCTTAGATTGGAGACCTTAAAGAAACTGAGCAGGTCAAATTACTAATGCCAATTCCATACTTTCTTGTCATTGCAGCTGTTATTATCAAGTGATCATTTATAAAAGTATACACCATGGATGGGCAACTCTCCAACATGTATAAGTCTGCATGATGAGTTTATTAAATTTTATCACTAAGTTTAAGATTATAAAATTACATGGCCTTTCTTCACAGTTGCCTGACAGCTCTCACCTAAAGTATCAGTTGAGTTTTCTTTAAGGCAGAATAATTTTGGTGTGAATGATTTTTTTAAATAGATGTCTACAGTTATAACCCTCAAAAATAAATTATGACCCTTACTCCCAAGATGCTGAAAAGTTGTCTCCAAAGGTAGCCATTGATAGCCAAAAGATGTTGGACTAAAATGTCCTGATTGTGAGTCCAGACTGCCATCTGATGACTACATTTTTATTTAGATACTACAACTTTAGATTATTTTCAACTGAAAGAAGATTGTAAGAATTGGAAAAACTGTCTAATATTAAATCTGATATTATTTAACTTTGTGAAATTAGAAGCAAAGTGAAGAAACAATTGATTTAAAAAGTACATGTACTGTGCTACAAAGACACAAATATTGGAAGTGCAAGCGGAATAAGATTCATTATAAATAAAAAGTGGAAGAACGAAATTGTGAAGATTGGTGGTGTATTGGATAGAGTGGCAAGGTCAGCTATTCAATCTAATACCAGATATTAAATGCAGATAAGTTGGGTTTATGATTCAACAAGTTCTCATTGTGATGAAAAAATAAAATTTGTTTTATATGAATGTGCAAAAAGGTTTATGATCAAACCAATCCTCATGGGTGACTTTAATGCTAGAATTGGTAAACAATTGAAAGATAAAAGTGCTATAGGTAAATTTTATTATAGTGTCAGAAATGAAAGAAAACATAGATTTGTAAAATTTGTGGAATTATCTGTTTTTTTAAAGGAAAATGTTAAACAGGAATGGACATGGAAGCATCCAAATGAAGATATAACAGAATTTGATTATATTTTAATAGAAAATACGTATTTCAAGATTATAATGTTTTTAATACATTCAACACAGAAAGTGATCATCGATTAGTAAGATGTAAGATATATGTTAATGTAAAACTAAAGACAAAAATAATTAAGTAAAACAATATTCATAGTTGATATCTTCGGAAACATTGCGATGAATATAAAGTAAAACTTGTGAATTGTTTTGAAATAATAACATATTTTGAATGTGATTAAGATTTGAATGAAATTAATAAGTGATACACTTTTATAAACTGCAACAAAAATAGCTAATACAAAAATGCAGCAATTGAACAGTAAAATTTCTACTGAAACAAGACAATTTATAATGAAAAGATAGAATATGAAAATGTATAACAATGATGCATTGGGAAGGATTGAATATCTTGAATTTTGTAGAATAGTGCAAAAAAGAATTGATAATAATATAAGTCAATGGAATTTTGAATTAGCAAAAAAAGCTGTAGAAGAGAATAAGTTTCAAGAGTATAAAACAACATCAAGCATCACATGATCACTATCTCTTATACTAGCACATATTTGTTTATAAACAAAGCAAAACTCTCCATACAGTATTGCCACCCTGTGCCAACCAGAGTAATCAATGAATGCCAGAAAGGCTTGTGCATAAAATCCCTATCTAATGCCTACTCATCCAATATCCCCAGACTAGTTTCTGGCTTGTGGCCATCGTCAGTGAAAAGCTTTGGATCTGAGAGCACTGCACCTAGTTGCAGTGCTCTCAGATCCAAAGCTTTTCACTGACGATGGCCACAAGCCAGAAACTAGTCTGGGGATATTGGATGAGTAGGCATTAGATAGGGATTTTATGCACAAGCCTTTCTGGCATTCATTGATTACTCTGGTTGGCACAGGGTGGCAATACTGTATGGAGAGTTTTGCTTTGTTTATAAAACAACATCTTGGTATTGGTAGAAAACTTATTTTTGCAATAAAATAAAATGATGAAACTACTATGAAAAAGAGAAATGATATTATTCTATCAAAAATTATGTAGCAATAAAGAGCAAGGATAAGTACTTCCTGCAATTACTATGTCTTTTGAATTGCTCAGGATTTTAAATGAAGAAGTGGGTAATTTATGAAGAAAGAGAAAAATCTAAATAATGATGGAATAATGAAAATCTTAAAAGAAGCAGGTTAAGAAATAGAAAAGTTTTTGGCAAAGTTATATATCAAATGTCTAAATGATAAAGACATACCTGATGATTGGAAGAATGTTACATTAATATTAATATTTAAAAAAGATGATACAAAATAACTACAACTAGTTACAGCAGACTAGATTTGAATCAACCAATAGAACAAACTGGATTTAGAAGTCATTTTAATACAATGGATCATACTCAAGTACTGCAAAATGTTATAGAAAGAACAAATGATTACCAGATGCTGTTATGTTTTGGTTATTTCACATTATAAAAAGACATTTGATTGCAGAAGCATTTTTTCCAGTAATTAAAGCATTGAATTTATCAAGATATAGACCAAGGATATTGTAATATTCTGAGGAATGTTTATAAAAATGCAATATCAACAATTAGATTTCATAATGATACTAAAAAGATTATCGTTGAGAAGAGTGTATGAGAGGGTGACTCATATGTCCAAAACATTTTACTGCAGTTTTGCAAAAAATATTTTGTGATTAAAATGGGAAGCTAAGGGGGTAAATGTAAATGAAGATTATTTAAACTGGAAAATGTGTGTAACTTATAAATTATCTTTTATATTAAAGCTAACTCATATTACTGTAGTGTGTGTATTTAATTAATTAAAATATTTTGAATATTATTTCAAAAATTCTTAATTTTTGAAGTTACAAAAAAAATCAATGTATCGATTTAGAAAACTATGACAGAATATATTAACATTGTATTACAAATTTATAAAAAGGATTAAGATAGGAAAATAAAAAAGCAACAATAAACCTACAAAGTGCAACAATTGCTGTTTATTTACTTGTTTAAAGTTTGAATTTGTTTTCTACTAGATTTCGGTATATGTGAAAGTCATACCTTAATTAATGTTTTGATAGTTAATATTATTTTTTTTATTTGTAATTCAAAATACTTGGCTATCATATTCATAATACTTAAAATACAGGCATTTTTCATATATCTGGAGTTTAATTACAAATATAGGGGATTTGAACACAGACTTTTAAGCACCCTTCAGATAGAGATTTTGAATTCTTTCACTTTTGGCACTTTTAAAATAAAGCTTGACTAGAGCTATCGGTAAGCTCCATCTAGTGATCATTTAAATGCAAGCTTAAAAGCAACTTACAAAATTTATGACTTGTTTTATTAATAATTATAGATAAATTATATTTGTAGTAAAAGCAGTGTGTTGTAATTCGATGATTAAAATGTTCTGGTCTATATATAGAATGTTAAATGATGTAATTGGAGCACTAGCATGAATCAATACTTCCACACCCACTGCTGTAGTGTTTGGGGTAGAGAATTGCATATATCCAAATCTTCTTAAATATTTAATTGGACTAATATTTGACTGAGCATGAAGCTTGGTCAGAGAAAAACTGAGATATCCATTTATTGATAGTATTTAGCCTTTTGGGAGAAGTCATCCCTCTGACATTTACTCCAGTAATACTTAGGATCATGAAAAAAAAAAATTGGGGGGACATGTTGAGAAACAATAAGTATGAATTGTTGAAGACATTATTAAGTAGATACATAGATTTAGTCTCAATGAAGACAAAGATTGGAATCCCTGCCTGGAAATTGCTGACCATCACATAGTCCTAAATCCCATACACAATAAAAGGGCCATGACCTTTCCACACAATACAATCAAAAACCTTGTAAAGTCTCACCATAATTCTTTTAAAAGGTTCAACAATTGACATATCATTTATTCACTGTTGATTGCTTTACTGAAGGCCAAATTCTCACCAAGTGATGTTAATTTATTTGTTGTTATTGTATGCCTAGTCCAGTGAGTGACTGGAGAACCATTTGAACTAACCTCCTGAACATCTTCCGATATTGTTTTTCTTTGCAATTGAGGAAGTAAGCTCACATGGTTTAGAAGCAAAGCTTTTCTTGCTCTTTGATGCAGAAGTTACTTTTGTTTTCTGAGCTTTAACTACTTTCAACTTTTTTTCTTTTTTTTTTTTTGATTTTCTCTTTGGTTTTTGAATTGATTTGATTTTTTCAATAGTTGATGAATCTTTTATCAACAGAAGTTCATTTCTTAGTCATTCATCAATTCAACATTTGGGGTATCTTTTATTAAACCACAGGTGTTGGCTTCTTTATATGAAAATATGGTGTCAATATATATTTTATTATTAGTAGTATTTTGTATTTGGTTGTTGATAGATTACACTTTAAAAGTACAATACTAATTAAAGCATTTAGTTTTCTTTTTATTAATATGTCATGAAAAACAAAAACTGACCTACCTTAGGGGGATTACCAAGTCTATGTGTTTTTATAGCATCTTTTATCTTTTGTTTGTCATTTGACGAGATCATTACTATCAAACAAAATAAAATTTTATATATTTAAAAAAAAATTGAAATATTATTTATTATTTTAATTATGCACTTATTGTATTATAAAGCAAATATATGTTTATTTATGTGTGTATGGGCTTAGCTTTATTCCGCGAGCACATGAAAGTATTTTTAACTTCTGATGAGCGTGATTTCTGTTAACAGTCAAAATAAATAATAAAGCTATTTTTTCACGTACATATGTAACAGATTTTGTAATTTGTCTGTTAAAAAGAAGTAATTTAATTGCTTATTGAGTTTATTTTTTTATTTTTCCAATAAAAAACAAAAATTGTAGATACATTATCCATCACTCAAACGCACATACTAAACATTTATGCATTATTGTTAATTTTTTTCATTTTTCTTTATTAAATTCTCCTATTTATAACTTTCTGTATTTTTTATTTCCAACGGTAACTAAAATACTGATTTTGAATTCTATTATTCAAAAACAAATTTTAATATAGGCTAGAAATTTCTCAAAATTTACAGTCATAAACATTAAATAGCAACAAAAAATCATTGTCATATATCACATGACTCCATTTTTAAGCTTGTAAATAAAAAGTAAAGAGCTCTGCTGATTTTCTCTAGCAAACTTTATTGGTAAATGCTAGCTAAAAAAAGCATTTAAAAATTTCTATCTTGAAAACCACTCCCTAACCTCAGACCAATTTTTTCATGCTTTGGCACCCGTCAGTGAGATCCTAGGGTAGTTTCAGACACTATATCTGAAAATACCAAACCAAAGCCAACATTTATCTAAAAGTTAACTATTAAATAGAAAATCTGAAATTTTTACACACCTAAATGTCTTCAAACCCAGCTATCTAACTTGAATAGCTACATAGGGATGAGAGATCTTCAGCCAAAGCATACATTAATAGCCTTAGCAATATAGCATTGCTTAAGACTTTAAAGCAAAGACTATAAATAGTCAACAAAAAATCAAAGTCGTATATCACATAACTCAATTTTTAAGCTTTTAAATAAAATGTTTATGATATTTACTTATTATTTGCCATCCATTAAAATAATTTCTATATTTATGATCATCAGTATAGTTTTTAATCATAATGAATCCATTGCAATATTATGATTCATCTATATTTAATCCAGTTTTTATGTTTATCCCTCTTTTCTTCATGATCATCTACAATCTTCCCTTATTTGATTCATTTGTATTATCTCTCTCTCTCCATCTCTCCAGATCATTTACAATCTCTTGGAATTCATCATAAGACTTCAACCTTTTTAGCAATTAATCATCTTATCCAGTAATGACTACAACCTAATTAACTCTATTTTAGTCTCTTAACTTGTTCTTTGATGTCAGCAATATCTATTTGTTCACTCACTTAAGTATTTCACTTTAAAATCCTGCTTGTAACCCGCAACATATACATTTTCATAATTAGTTGAGTGGTCTAAAATTTCTGCATTGCTTTTTTGTTAAGTGTTTAAATCTCAATACCACAGTTAAGAATTAATAAAACACATCTTACTAAAAATCTTTTTTTTTCTTCAAACATATAGACAAGCTTTTTTTTTAAAATATTAAATTATTTCTATCTAAAGCACTCCATTTGAAACATTGAATATTATTTTGCTTTTTTTAATATTTATTTTTACTTCTACTTTCTTATTTTCATCATTCTTGAACATTTTCTGATGCTCTGAAATATTATTTATAAAAAATAATCAGATCATCTACAAAATTTGATTATTTAAATGATGTCAGTTTACTTTCACTCCATTAATTTTTTTATTTTACTTCACCAAATACTTTTTATAAAACATCTGTAAGAAGTTTGGAGATATTACCAATGTTAATTTTCTTGGTGTCATGATGCAATCTGATCATCATTATTGAAATTTTAATACATATTCATTAAAATGTGATAATATCCTGGGCCATTATCTGATTGGTTGCTTTAATAATTGGGAAAATAATTATAGAATGAAATGCATTTTTATAATCGATAAATGCAAAGCATATTGGTAATTCATATTTATTTTTCCTTCCAATAACTTCTCTCACTTCATAGCTGTGATTCAGCATGCTAAAAACACTTTTAATCTAGTTCATTCTCTTATTTGTTTTGGTTCACTATAGATGAATTGTAATTATCTTAATAACAATTTTATATAGAACTAATAGATGACTGAAATGTATGCAATTTTTAATATTTTCTTTATCATTTTTTTTAAATATCAATATTAGTATTGCATTATTTCAATGAAATGGTATGTCCTTATTATTTAGATATTTGTTATATAATTTTTTCAACAATTCTTCTACTTCTTATTCCTTTTTTTAATAAGTGTTTCAAAATTTCTTCTTAATACTGAAATGATACTTCTTCCACTACAAAGTTTTTTTGTTTTTTTTTTTGAAACATTTTTTTTTTTTTTCCTTTTTTTTTTTTTTTTTTTACAAATCACCTTATATTATTATTAATTCTTTTTGTACCATTTTACAAAACTCTAAATATTCAATTCATTTTAATGGATCTTTTTTAAGTGTGTTCATTTTTCTTAATATTCTTTTACATATTGTTTGATGTTAATAAAAAATTACTAATGAATTGCTGTTTTTTGAACTAACTATCTTTGATATAATTCTTAGTAGAGTATCAGTTATCTTAGTATTAATCTCAGAAAAATTTGAACCATTTTCAAAATCTGTCAATATTCTAATAGAATTAGTAAATGTGAATTTAAATTCATTGAAATATTTCTGAAGATTAGGAATATCAACAGTCAATAGTGCCTTTTAAAATAATTTTCATTTCTCTAGTTTTGAATTAATGGATATCTTAACAAGTCAATCACTGATAGTCACTTCATGTGTTGAATCTATTTAGAACATTACAATTCTGAAATACATTCTTAAGTTGCTCAAATGTAATCCAATTCCATTTTCCCTTCATTCCGATGCTTTCCTGTATATTTCTATTTACCATTTTTTAAAAGAAATATTTCATAATATACAATTTTTGTTGTACTATGAATTCCATTAGACAATGTCTTCTTTTATTTCTGTGACTTTAGCCAAATTTACCCACAGCATTTTCATTTTTCAGTAATTTTTTAATTCTAGCCTTAAAATCTGCCATGGCAATTTTAAAGTGCCATACAGTATGATCAAAATCATTTTTCATGTTTACATAAAAATCTTCATAAATTTGTCACAATGAAAACATTTTGTAGCATAAACTTTGGTATATTTTATTAATTTATAATATTTAATCTTGCTACTGTGTTTGATATGTTATAAATATTCGCAACAATGTTATTTGGTTATTTATTTATAGTGAATTCTATTCCATTTATGCTTTCAATTCTTATTCTTTATAGCAAAATACATGTTCCACTTTGAATTTAATTGTTTCTTCATCTGTCTTTACAAAATATAATAATGTCACATTTAATATTAGACAGTATTTATCTTAGTTTATATAATATTTTTTTACTTGTCGATGATCTCAATTTGTATCAAAATAAAATATCATCATTGAATCGCAGTTTAGATTCATAATAAAAGATTTCTTAACATCCTCTCTTTTAGGTCACCAGCTGCTGCCTTGGATAATTTCCTTACAACTTCCTGGGAATAAAAACTATAATTTAGCTTTGTCTGCCATGATTTTAAATAACTAATTTAAAAATAATCATTCATACATACACTTATCCTATCTTCAAAAAACAAAATCAAATTATAGATAGACAACTTCCATATTTCTCCATTCTTTTTTATTTCATAAATAATTTCATATAAATAAAGATACAATAAAAGACAAATAACTCCCAAGATGCACTTCATGCTGAATCAGCACTCATCAGTTGATCCAGGTCATCAATCTGTCATATATATCTTTATTACATGAAGAGTATTTATATAGAGCAAATTGTCTCTCTTTTTTTTTTCAAGCGTCAATTTACTCTTCTCCCAACTTTTTACGTTATCAACTTTTTGATAAACACGTAATAATTATTACTAATTATTCAAATTATGTTTTCAATTAAAAATTATCAGACATCTGAGATAAAATATTAAAGTTTTTTTGGTTCTCAACTCTTAGATAAAAAGCCAATATTCTTAACACACTGGATAATAATTATTAAGCAACTCATTCACGTTTGTTTACTGCATTAGTAATCACTTAGTATTGATAGCTATATTGACAAAAATGTATGAAATGGACATTATATACTCACTCTGCTCCATTCCTTTACTGACTCAACAAAAAATCAAAGGATTTTATTTTAATTAACAGTGAATATTTTTTTCAGTTATTCTATATTGTATTTTGATATTTATGATTAGGTATGTTTGACAATCTGAAAACTTCCCAATCTTAATATTAATTTTATTTTTTACTTTTTGAGTATAATCTTGCCACAATATTTTATTTTTTAATATACCTAAATAAACTTTGTACACGAAATTATATTATCAGAAAATTTTCCTAAAATTTTTCAAGAATTATTTTGCTATATATTTGCCTTATCATAAATTAAAATTTCATATCTAACCTTTATAATAGTATATTTATCCATCATACAGTAGAAGAAATATCTTCCAATCATTACACAAGTGTTTTACTTTAAAGCAAACTAACAACTAATGAGGCAGCATAACTTTTTTTGATAGATATGAATTCCAAAATCTGAACTTCCACTGCTGATCACATATCTAATTTTAGACACATTAAAATGTTATTGCATTATGCATTGATCATCATTTTGACATAATGTTATTCTACAACCATTTCAAATTTCTCTATCTCCAATCTACTTTTCTATACATTACTTAGGTAAATTTCAGAACAAACTTCTTAATTTTATATTAACCAACCTATAATAAGTGATTCAATGTTAGATCATTTTGTATGTACTTTTAATTTAATATTCTTAGCTTAGATACCATCTTAAGAATTGTTTTTTTATCTATTACTACTTGTTATCTTATTAGAAGTATATTCTCTTATTCTTCTTTTTTACTTTGTTTGCATATCTTCATATATTCATATATATATATTGCTTATAATACTTCTTTCATATACACTTCAATGCAAAAGTTCTTTATTTTCCTTACAGTTTCAACTGTCCAACAGTCTTCATCAGAGCTTTATCAAATCTCCTAACAGTAAGGAAAATAAAGAAAGCAGAGGAGGTTTGATAAAGCTCTGATGAAGACTGCTGAACAATCAAAACTGTGAGAAAATAAAGAAGTTTTTTAAAAAAAATTGTTTGCATTGAAGTATATATGAAAGAAGTATTATAAACAATATCTCTCTCCCCTCCCCCCTCTCTCTCTATATATATATATACTTGTTAACTTCTTATATTTTTATCTTTTATATTTTTTTTATTTTCTCAATTACTATGTAACAATTTATTATTTTTGTCAATTTGTTTTGTTTACTATTTTTGTCAATTTGTTTTGTTTACTTTAATTCATTTATTTTTACAAATTCCTGTATTTTTTTTCAGTTGATCTATTAAGCTTTGCACCATTTTATCCACTTCTTTGTATATTCTTATATATCCTTTCAATTTTATTTTCTCATTTTTTAAATATTCTGTTAGTCTTTCTCAAGTTTATTTTTAAAGGTTTAATTTCCTTTTTCAAATTTATTTTATAAGAATTGTTCATTCATATTAGCATCTTCATTATTGGGTGCATGACATATACTTTTGACACTAGATTTTCCACATGGCTATTTCATCTTTTTAAATCATTGACTCTAATTCTGCTTTTATTTTTTCCACAGTTTAAAAATATGCATTCCTTTCTCTGACTACTTAATATTTTTTAATGAGTTTGTCTCTTTCATCTTAATTTCTTTAAATATTGCTAGGTTTTGTATTCTATATTAACTCGACTGTATTGCTTGTCAATTAAAATATTTTCTTGTACTTTATTAAAACATTTTCATCATAAAAATTATCTCATAACAAAATCTCCCATCTCATTTCATTGAGTTATGAGGCTATTTTATCACATTTTCTACTTTAAGTTTATCATCCATTATTTACACTTTAATGTGTATTTTTTCAACAAGCAGGATAAATTTAAAGTTATATTCATAATTGGAAAAGTAATCTGTAAAGTATATTGATCTTCTTTTGACAGCATCTTCTTTTAAAATTTATAGATTTGGTACAGTATTTATTGTATAAATCTCACAGCAGAGATTGTATTCATTAAAACTAATTAATTAAAAAAAATGGAAGAGTAATACTTCTGGTTATTTAAGCACACTCATATAACAGGAAACCAAGAATTTCAAATCTGATAATTCTGAATAAATATAATTATATATAACAAAGCAGTAATTAAATCTCTAATACACCTGGGTCTCATTTTATGCGGCTTATTTTAATGCGATTTTGAAGTTATGCGATTCATATTTCTTCTTAATATTTTTCATATTTCACTATATTTATTAGATATCAAGAAATTTAAATTATTAATAACTTATTTTGACTTTAAATACTTTTTTTTCTTTCAAAAGTATAATGTTATATTAGCAGCTAACTTGAATATACTTATATTAACGAGTAAATAACAATAATAGATTTATACTTACATATAAAAATATTGCAATAAATATTCAAAAATGTTAAACTTTTAAAATGTATTTTGTTAGGTATAGATTCATTTTGCATCAATGCTTATAGGTGAATAAAAAAGCTACATCAGTATACTATTATTTATCAGAAGATAATCAATATACAAATGGTCCCAGACTGTTGATGATATGTAAAACATAATTTTTTTCTGTCTGTTATAAGTATGTAAACATTATTTTTTATAAATAAAAGCTTTTGAGATTAAATAATGTAGATTTTTAAAATAAATAACGAATATTTTATTGATTTTATAAACTGAAAATAATATTTTTAATGATAATGTATAATCTTTTTGTTTTGATTGCGATACTCATTTTTTTAATATAGAAATAAAATATGAACATTTAAAATTTATTTCAGTAGTAAAAATCAGTTGTCAACAGCAACCATTAACACAGCACAAGACTGAAATTGGCACTAGTTGTGTAAATGGGATGGAGCAGAATATGGTAAAAATTAGAGTGGGGAATAGAAAATAAAAAATAAAGTGGCTAACAAGTTTCTCTGGGCATAATTGCTGAGAGATTCTTGACTTCGTTCAAGAAGAAGCTACATCACATCGACAAATCTGATTTTTTACCAGTTTACAAATGAACCGCACATTCGAAAATAGTGATAATGATTTAAAATACATATGAAAAAATGTCAAATTAAATACTGTAGTTAATAAAAAAAAAGTAAAAAAAGTTTGTCTTCTACCAATTTTTTTCAAATATTTGATATTTGTTATTAATCATACTTTATTTTCTTATTTTTTTAATGCGAATTTTAAAGTAATTTTTCATTGTTGCTTTGCTTTTATGCGAATTCTGAAAATTACAGACCCTATCCCCCATTTTTCAAGGTAAGTTAAGTCTATTTTTGTGCAATTTTTTTTAATGCAGGTTTTCTGTGGAACCTATCTACCACATAAAACGAGACCCAGGTATATAATAGTAACACTTAAAAAATCAAAACTAAAATTCTAACATTATAAATGTAACCAGAATTTACAAGGATACTATCTTGCAATGTATCTAGAATTGCATGTATCACCTAATGCAAAAATAACAACTACCACTGCATATGATATTTTACATCTTTTACACTAATAGTTATTCATAGTCAAATGTTGCTAAAAACATACTAAAATATTTTATCTTATATCTCTTCAATAAATTTTTTTAAGAACTCAGTCTATCACTTTTTAACCTACATATATAGCATCAACAACAATAAACTAAACAATGAATTTAAAGAGCTGGGCTTTCCATGGAGTCAATGCATTTCTCTAGACTTTTATTTATCAGTCTTCATATTGTCCATTTTCCCAAAGAATATAAATTCACCATATCAGTGTTATAGATATATTATAATAAAAATAATAAATTTAACAAACTTAAAAACAGTCTTTAAATTTGCAGAAGTACTTTCTGTCAATTTCTTAAACCTGCTTCAACTGCCATTAGATTTAAAGACTGTTTTTAATAGTTTATTGCCTTTAAATTTATTATTTTTATTATAATCACAATTTGTTTTAGTTAACCGGACATTTTATTTATATTATCTATATATATAGCTTCACATTTGATTCACTCAGGTTATAAATTATTAGAAAGATATATTTATGTAATAATAAGAAGTGGATAGTCTCAATAGCATATAGGGCATATGTAAAATGAAAAGAAAAAAATATATCATGGTAACAACATTAATTTTAAAAATGCATAAATTTATTATTATAATTTTCATTATTATAATATAAAATTGAATAACACAAGCAATAATAAGATATTTTATTTTATATAGCACTATGTTGTATTAACAGTAATATTAATAATTAGCCATTAAGTTAATGCACATGTGCTTTGGGTTGAAAAGATAGATGAATTCATTCTATCTTTTCACAAAGACTTTATCTTGTGTTTGGAAAGTGAGAGTATTCATTTTAGGTTAAAATCCACACAGCGTGTGTGCATTAACTTAATGGCTAATTATTAATATTACAAGCAATAATAGCAACATAATGAAATAAAATAAATAAATAAATATGTGACACAAGTATTGAAATCCCCCAAATCCTTCATTTGTTTTGCTTTCTTACTTAAAAAAAATGTGTAATAAGTATTTCTTTAAAATAAGAACAAGTTTAAGGTGTACTTGTTGCAAAGAAATGAAAACTTGTTTAAATGAATTGATCAAGAATCTCTTTATCACAATTCAAGTTCATTTGCACATCTTTAACACATTAAATTATAAAGACTGTGTAACAATAATCATATGTTTAGAAATTAAAAATATATCACAATATTTCTCATAGACATTTGATTTTCACACATATTCAATATTAGTTTGTTGACTATTTCTTTAGGAACTCAGAACTTTTAGATAATTATTTTAAAGCATTTAATCATAATTAAATTTATCCCAGTAAAAACAAAGAACAAGCATGTCACTATTCATTTTATGAGAGTCTTATAAAGTAATTATTTAATTCATAACCGTCTTTTATGTCAAATATGAAATGACTAACATTTCATTTATTTAAAAATATAGTTAATCAAATGCTGCAACTATTATTATATAAATATAATAATTTAGCTCTTCTGTTTATATAATATTAGAAATAATACACACTTTTGTTATCTTATAATAGTTATAAAGGTTTCTATTTCCAAAATATAAAAAAATACATTTATTAATACAAATCCAAAACATCTTACCTTTAGATTATTATAAAAATAATACAAAATTATTACTATATATTAATTTAAAATATACCCAGTTTCTTCGTAGGATATACATTTTATTCTTGGAATAATATTGATATTATTTTTTTTATATCTTTTATTTATATTTATATAAATGGTATCAATATATCAATTTTAATATTGCATAAGTACAACAATTATTTATAAATCAGCATTTATTTTTTATAGCATCTGTATACAATTGTAATCACATTCATATCGGCTTTTTCAAACCAAATTGTGCAAACGCTTTTTGCGAGTGTTAAATAATAAATGAATACCCTCTGACCCATACAAGATATAGAATTTATGCAGCAATAAAAGGAATCCTCTTATTACTATGACTCAAATATTTATATATGAGCAAATCTGAAGTACTGGCACAGAAGGTGTGACTATAGAACAGTCACTTTGAATTACTATATATAACTTATGAATGAATGACGCCGATGAAATTTACTAGAATTTACTGAACGTCATTCCAACTGAAATTAATCATATATATATAAATCAGCATTTATTTTTTATAGCGTCTGTATACAATTGTAATCACATTCATATCAGCTTTTTCAAACCAAATTGTGCAAACGCTTTTTGCGAGTGTTAAATAATAAATGAATACCCTCTGACCCATACAAGATATAGAATTTATGCAGCAATAAAAGGAATCGTCTTATTACTATGACTCAAATATTTATATATGAGCAAATCTGAAGTACTGGCACAGAAGGTGTGACTATAGAACAGTCACTTTGAATTACTATATATAACTTATGAATGAATGACGCCGATGAAATTTACTTCAAAGTGACTGTTCTATAGTCACACCTTCTGTGCCAGTACTTCAGATTTGCTCATATATAAATATTTGAGTCGTAGTAATAAGAGGATTCCTTTTATTGCTGCATAAATTCTATATCTTGTATGGGTCAGAGGGTATTCATTTATTATTTAACACTCGCAAAAAGCGTTTGCACAATTTGGTTTGAAAAAGCCGATATGAATGTGATTACAATTGTATACAGACGCTATAAAAAATAAATGCTGATTTATATATATGATTAATTTCAGTTGAAATGACATTCAGTAAATTCTAGTAAATTTCATCGGCCTCATTCATTCATAAGTTATATATAGTAATTCAAAGTGACTGTTCTATAGTCACACCTTCTGTGCCAGTACTTCAGATTTGCTCATATATAAATATTTGAGTCGTAGTAATAAGAGGATTCCTTTTATTGCTGCATAAATTCTATATCTTGTATGGGTCAGAGGGTATTCATTTATTATTTAACACTCGCAAAAAGCGTTTGCACAATTTGGTTTGAAAAAGCCGATATGAATGTGATTACAATTGTATACAGACGCTATAAAAAATAAATGCTGATTTATATATATGATTAATTTCAGTTGGAATGACGTTCAGTAAATTCTAGTAAATTTCATCGGCGTCATTCATTCATAAGTTATATATAGTAATTCAAAGTGACTGTTCTATAGTCACACCTTCTGTGCCAGTACTTCAGATTTGCTCATATATAAATATTTGAGTCATAGTAATAAGAGGATTCCTTTTATTGCTGCATAAATTCTATATCTTGTATGGGTCAGAGGGTATTCATTTATTATTTAACACTCGCAAAAAGCGTTTGCACAATTTGGTTTGAAAAAGCCGATATGAATGTGATTACAATTGTATACAGATGCTATAAAAAATAAATGCTGATTTATATATATGATTAATTTCAGTTGGAATGACGTTCAGTAAATTCTAGTAAATTTCATCGGCGTCATTCATTCATAAGTTATATATAGTAATTCAAAGTGACTGTTCTATAGTCACACCTTCTGTGCCAGTACTTCAGATTTGCTCATATATAAATATTTGAGTCGTAGTAATAAGAGGATTCCTTTTATTGCTGCATAAATTCTATATCTTGTATGGGTCAGAGGGTATTCATTTATTATTTAACACTCGCAAAAAGCGTTTGCACAATTTGGTTTGAAAAAGCCGATATGAATGTGATTACAATTGTATACAGACGCTATAAAAAATAAATGCTGATTTATATATATGATTAATTTCAGTTGGAATGACGTTCAGTAAATTCTAGTAAATTTCATCGGCGTCATTCATTCATAAGTTATATATAGTAATTCAAAGTGACTGTTCTATAGTCACACCTTCTGTGCCAGTACTTCAGATTTGCTCATATATAAATATTTGAGTCGTAGTAATAAGAGGATTCCTTTTATTGCTGCATAAATTCTATATCTTGTATGGGTCAGAGGGTATTCATTTATTATTTAACACTCGCAAAAAGCGTTTGCACAATTTGGTTTGAAAAAGCCGATATGAATGTGATTACAATTGTATACAGACGCTATAAAAAATAAATGCTGATTTATATATATGATTAATTTCAGTTGGAATGACGTTCAGTAAATTCTAGTAAATTTCATCGGCGTCATTCATTCATAAGTTATATATAGTAATTCAAAGTGACTGTTCTATAGTCACACCTTCTGTGCCAGTACTTCAGATTTGCTCATATATAAATATTTGAGTCATAGTAATAAGAGGATTCCTTTTATTGCTGCATAAATTCTATATCTTGTATGGGTCAGAGGGTATTCATTTATTATTTAACACTCGCAAAAAGCGTTTGCACAATTTGGTTTGAAAAAGCCGATATGAATGTGATTACAATTGTATACAGATGCTATAAAAAATAAATGCTGATTTATATATATGATTAATTTCAGTTGGAATGACGTTCAGTAAATTCTAGTAAATTTCATCGGCGTCATTCATTCATAAGTTATATATAGTAATTCAAAGTGACTGTTCTATAGTCACACCTTCTGTGCCAGTACTTCAGATTTGCTCATATATAAATATTTGAGTCGTAGTAATAAGAGGATTCCTTTTATTGCTGCATAAATTCTATATCTTGTATGGGTCAGAGGGTATTCATTTATTATTTAACACTCGCAAAAAGCGTTTGCACAATTTGGTTTGAAAAAGCCGATATGAATGTGATTACAATTGTATACAGATGCTATAAAAAATAAATGCTGATTTATATATATGATTAATTTCAGTTGGAATGACGTTCAGTAAATTCTAGTAAATTTCATCGGCGTCATTCATTCATAAGTTATATATAGTAATTCAAAGTGACTGTTCTATAGTCACACCTTCTGTGCCAGTACTTCAGATTTGCTCATATATAAATATTTGAGTCATAGTAATAAGAGGATTCCTTTTATTGCTGCATAAATTCTATATCTTGTATGGGTCAGAGGGTATTCATTTATTATTTAACACTCGCAAAAAGCGTTTGCACAATTTGGTTTGAAAAAGCCGATATGAATGTGATTACAATTGTATACAGATGCTATAAAAAATAAATGCTGATTTATATATATGATTAATTTCAGTTGGAATGACGTTCAGTAAATTCTAGTAAATTTCATCGGCGTCATTCATTCATAAGTTATATATAGTAATTCAAAGTGACTGTTTTATAGTCACACCTTCTGTGCCAGTACTTCAGATTTGCTCATATATAAATATTTGAGTCGTAGTAATAAGAGGATTCCTTTTATTGCTGCATAAATTCTATATCTTGTATGGGTCAGAGGGTATTCATTTATTATTTAACACTCGCAAAAAGCGTTTGCACAATTTGGTTTGAAAAAGCTGATATGAATGTGATAACAATTATTTATGTTTATGTATATTTCTTTAAAAATAGAGAAAAAAATTATACTAAAAAGTGTGTCAGCTTTATAAATTAACATCTATGCTAAACTTGTATATGTATATCACTATAAGCATATGTGTTTAGTTAGAATCTTTGGCATATGAAAGTGATACTTCAATTTTTATACTATTCTAATTTGTATTTCATGTAAAAAGTTAAATAGAAAGGGAAACACAAAATTTCAGCTAGTTATTAAAACATATCTTGTTGTCTAGAAAGTTTCAAGAAATGAGGGAGAAAAGAGTTACTCATCTTATAGCCTGCAACATTCTAGCATTTGAAGGTACAAGTAATAACTATGATTATATATATGCATTATAATGTTTTTCATGCAATACTGTTTCACACAAAAAAGAGATAATTATTATAAGATAAAACAAATTTTACATATTAACGTTTTTATTTTTAAAATCAATAAATTTAACTTGATTTAGAAATATTTGTCAGTTTTAAATTATGCAATTTGTTTGTTTATTACTGTTGTTTTTTTATTATATTTATAAAACAAATGAAATGCTTATTTAACATACATGTGTTTACACGTGTTTTATATTCAGGCATGCTGTTTGGTTAACTTACTCATGATCATGTTTTCTGTTTGTAATTAGAATAAAGTTTAACTTGATATGTTAAAAAAGCCTTATTTAGATGTACATATAAGCAATTCTGGGCAATTCAGAAGATATAATAAATGTAGGAGGTGATTGTTCTTTAAGAATTATATAGTAATAAAGAACAAGTACCTCCTATATTTATTATATCTTCTGAATTACCCAGAATTTTAAATGAAGAAATGAGACATGTAATTAAATTTATGAAGAAAGAAAAGGCTCCATGTAATGATGAAATTATAATTGATATACTAAAAGAAACTGGTGAAGAAATAGAAATTTTTTAGCAAAGTTATATACCAAATGTCTAAATGATAAAGATGTACTAGATGATTGGAAGAATGTAGTATTAATATTTAAAAAAGGTGATAAAGAAAAGATTAGAATTTACAGACCTATCAGCCTTTTATTGGTTTTATACAAAATGTTTACCAAGATAATTACAACTCGTCAACAGAGATCATTGGATTTCCACAACCAAGAGAACAAGCTGGATTTAAAAGTGATTTTAGTACAATAGATCATATCCAGATATTGAGAGAAGTTTCAGAAAGGGCAAATGAATATGAGTTGCCATTATGCTTTGGATTTGTAGATTATGAAAAGGTATTTGATTCTATAAACATTTCTTCAGTGATTAAAGCATTGAATCATCAACATATAGATCCAGGATATTGTCATATATTAAATAATATTTATAAAAATGCAACAGCAACAATTAGATTATATAATGATACTAGGAAAGTCAACATTGAGATGGGTGTAAGACAGGGTGACTCCATTTCTCCAAAACTTTTTACAGCAGTGGTACAAGAATTACTCTGTGGATTAAAATGGGAAGCTAAAGGAGGGAAAATAAATGGGGAATATTTAAGTCATTTACATTTTGCAGATGATGTAGTTGTTTTTGAAAATAATGCTTTAGAGCTGCAGTAAATGTTGCAGGTGTTATCAGATGAAAGTAGGAAAGTAGGACTAAAGATAAATGTTAAAAAGACTAAAGTAATGTTCAATAAATTTTTTCAAAATATGAAAATAAAGATTGATTATGATGAGTTATAAGAATTTAGTAGCTACAAATACCTTGGTCAGATTATTAATACAGATGGAAATATAATCGATGAAATTAATCATAGAATTAAACTTGTTTTGGAGTGCTTTTGGTAGAAATAATTTGATACTAAAAGGAAATATGCCTATGTATTTGTAAAGGATGGTTTTTAATAAATGTGTTTTACCAGTTCCTACTTATGGATCTGAGACTTGAACACTTAATAGAAGCAAGGCAGAAACTTCAGACCACTCAAAGAAGTATGAAGAGATGCATGTTAATAGTAACAAGAAGAGATCGAAAATGCAATATATAGGTAAGAGAACAAACTGGTGTTACTGATCTCATTAAAAAAATTAAAAGACTGAATTGGAGTTGGGCTGGACACATTGCTAGAAGAGATGATAATAGATAAACAATTGAAATCTTAAACCGGATTCCAAGATATTGTAAAAGACCCAGAAAGAGACCACATTGAGATGGATGGATGAAATAAGAAAGTGTGCAGGGATGATATGGAGAAGATAAGCTAAAGATCGGAGATTGACTGATAATGGTTGATGATGATGATGATAAACAAGGTATTGTGAATTAACCATTATATTGCATAAAAATGTAACTAATATTGTTGAGAGTGGCTATAGAAAAAAATAAGAGTATTAATCTATATATATTTTTTAAAGTTTTCAAGCAAATTCATTGCTACAATAATAAATAATGTTTTATTTAATAAGTGCAAGTTGTGTTTAAATTTATTTAAGAGTTTACATTAAATAATTATTTAAATCAATTCATATAGCATATATTTTTTTGCAACAATTAAAAAGTGTTTGTCTAGCCTATGACTAATTTCAGTTATATATCTAAACAGACACAACAATCCAAAGTTGTAATCTTTTATTTTCATTTTCTTATAAATGTTGTACTGTTTAGTTCTGACTTATAGTACTTTTTTATTTTAATTAAATTTTAAATTAAGTATTACTTTATATGAAATAGAAATTATTTCAAAAGATGTTTCAAACGAAAAACAAAATGTTTAGCTTAATTTGACTTCATTTATTAAATAAAACAATGACATTTTAAAAATGATTGTAAAGGAATGATATAAAATGTTTCAAATGAGACAAGTCATTAACAAAAACGAAACATTTTAAATCAATTAGGAAGACTTGTATTTTGAAAACTCAGTTTAGCAAATGAAATACAACGTGGACCAGGTGTTTTATCACGCTGATAAACAAATAAAATACTTCTTATTTTACGGTTTACTATTTAATTTTAATTAATAACAGTTTAAAATTAATCCACAAAACGAAGAATAAAATAGACTATAATTATATAATACATATGCTTAATTATTTTTCCAAAATTTTGAAACAAATATAATTGCGCAAATATAAATCTTAAAATTAACACATGTTAAATGTGTGTGTTAACAACATTCTATTAAACAATAACTGCACTGTTGGATGTGATAACACATTTTGTAAAAAGCAAACCATTTCAAGGTTTTCAGGATCACTTAAACTTTAATAATAATTTTCATCTTCCTAACTCTGCATATTCAATCTTGATAATTTCATATCAATCACTGATGAAGGCCATAAGCCAGAAACTAGTCTGGGTATATTGGAAAAGTAGGCACTAGATGGGAATTTTATGCACAAGCATTCTGGCATCCATTGATTACTCTAGCTTGCTGTGTGTGGCAATATATATAGTGAGTTTTTGCCTGTTTAACTTATATTCTTACAACAATCAATAGTTTTATTCTATCATTGTACACCATAAATTGGATGTCATAAAACTACGCAATCTCTTTTTATGTCTCATTTTTAAAATAGATAATTATGGTGAACAGGACTAATATCGAACCCACTGATGAGATTCTAGTATTATCTAAAAACATCAAATCCATTTGACAATATTGCTGGATCCGGAAAAAAATGATGACTTTTCAACAGACCTATTTTAATTTTATAATTTTTTGTTTGGTTAAAATAATATCCTGATTAAACATCAAGGAATGAGATATTAATATGAAGTATTCATTTAGTGATAAAACTGTGTTTTCAATTAGTAGCATATCTGATCTATTCAATAACTTTCAGGAGTCAACATGTATTAAAATATTGTCATGGAGAAATTTGTAAAATTTTGGGCAACCTAGACCAAAAAATTAACTTAAACATGCCCCTAATATTTATAAAAAAAATTATTTGCTAATCCAAAAATTTGGTCAATGATTTTATTTCAGGCAGAAATCCAAAATTCAACAATAAAAATATATAATGACTAAAGAAATCTGCTCTTATAATGTTAATCAATTATATAAATGGATTGTTCTTCAAGAAATGTTTTAAAATTATTGCAAGTTGAGAAAAATAAATTATTTTATAGTTCAAGGATATTAAAATTTAGCTTCCATGATGTTTTTTAGTTATTTAGAAAGAATTTGAACATTTTCCTTTGTATGATTAAGAATAAACTCAGGGATTATTGCTATAGATCTTTCACTCTTTAAAATAAATAATAGAACTTATATGTACTAATACAAAGCACTGGAATTACTCTACAATTTCAATATACCAATGAATAAATAGCAGCTATAACAAATTGTGTCATGACTGCCATCTTAAATATTTTATTTTGTTTATGTTATTATGTCTGATATATATATATCAATAGATGGAGCTTTACCAAGACCTCCAAAAAAGCATATTTTTGTTTACATAAATGTCAGAACTGATATCAGACCCATATAGCTATATGGCTTGATAAGCTGAGTTTGAAGACATTTACGTGTCTAAAAGATTCATGCTTGCAAACTGATAGAAACTTGTTGCATAAATGCTTGCAGTTAGTGTTTAGGTCTAGTTTCTAACTCCTATCCTTCACTGATGATAGCAAATCAGCTTGAAATCAGCTGATCTGAGGGTGGAGCCAACAAAAGAGACAGTGAATTCTGACTCTGACATTTATGTAAACAAAAATACGCTTGTTTGGAGGTCTTGGTAAAGCTCCATCTATTGATCATAAATACATGCGATAGCAAGTTTACGTATATAAAACTTGTTTTTGTTTTTCATATATATATATATGAATTCATATTATTATTTCTGGAAACTTCTATGTAATAAAATATAATAGCTAAATAGCTGACATTTCAGTACAATAACAAGTACTTTCCTCAGAGCTTCTTTCTCAAATGTTAAGAATGTTTGTGGTGAGATTTAAAATCATTATTTTTTCTTTTGTTATTTTCTCTTCATTCTCAAATTCTATTGGTTGAGAAGTTTTAAAAAGTATTTTATCATCCAATAAATTTTTGTGAATATTATTAATTTTCTTTAATTCACACTTTTTATTTATACTCTTTTAAAAATCTCTATAACTCTTCTTAGCAATCTCTGGTCATAATACTCAATTTTTGCCAGAATATGTGTTTTATTAAAATTGCTATCATGGATAGTTAATTTAATGTGTGGCTGATGAATTAGATTTTTCTCTAACTGCCAAAGTGTGTTCTTCCTTTTTTGTGTTTATTCTATTATTGGGCTGTCCAATGTATGAATGTAAACAAATTCCACGTGGAATTTCATATACACCATGACCCTCCAAAGGAATTTTCCTTTAAGGGCATGGAAATACTTCATTAATTTTGTTTAAAATGTAGTATAAATTGTGTGGATATTATTTTTCTTTAAAACATTACCAATTTTATCAGTTACTTCTCTTTATATATAGCAGAATAGTTTTAATTTTTGAAGTATCAAAATCTTTTTTCTTATTATATGAAAATCTATTAATAATCCTATGATCAAAACCTTTATGAAGAAGCATTTTTTAGTAGTGTAGACATCTTTGCAAAAATGGCTGACATTAGGAGGTCTCTTAGTTCTAACTAACAATATCTTTGCCACTGAAAATAATTGTGCTGGATAGTGAGAATAACATTTATAAAAAAGTTAATAGAGATCTTATGACATATTTTGAAAAGAAAATGAAAGCATTGATTTGTGTTACTGATTTAGATTTAAACTTAAGATCTTTCTTACACCTAGAGAAAAACCTTTTAACCAAAGTTATCTGGCTTGCCAAAAAGTTCACAAACTAGATATATTCCATTGAGACCAATTGTAAGTGTGGTTGGTTCACTAACACAGACACTTGCTAGTTTTCTATCTTCTTTTCTATAGTTACATTTAACAGAAATGTCATCTTATGTTAAAGATGCAAATCATTTCTTTGAGCTTATTAATATATTAAATTAACTAAAAATGATATTTTGGTAAGTTTTGATATTGGCTTCATTTTTATTAATATACCTGTATTGAAGTTTTGAAAAATAGTCAATTGCCTGATTTTGTTGTGAGTTTGATTGAACACTGCTTATTAAATGCATTTTTGTTTTTGATGGTTAGATGTATAAACAAATATCAGATAAAGCTATGGTTTCAACAGTTTTTCCAGCATTGACTTTTATTTTTATGGAGTACTTAGAAATTTTTGATATCAACAGTTAAAAAAACATCTGTATGGCTGAGGTATGTTGATGATATCTTTGTTATTTGACCTCATGGTAAGCATGCTCTTGATGCATATTTATTTATTTATTTATTTTTCACAACAACATCAAATTTACTACAGAAGTAGAAAATCATAGCCAACCTTTCTTAGATGTTTTAATTGAAAGAAAGAAGAATGGTTCTTTACCCCATGGTATATATAGAAAGAAAATCCATACTGGGAGATATCTACATTTTTCTTTTCATCATCATCCAGCACAATTATTTTCCATGGCAAAGACATTGTTAGAAAGAACTAGGAGACTTTTTGATGACAGCCATTTTCAAAAAGATATCTATGCTACTAAAAAAAATGATTCTTCTTAATGATTTTTAACACGGGATTATTAATAGTTTTTTATGTAATAAAAAAAAAACATTTTGATATTTCAAAAATTAAGACTGTTCTGCCATATATAAAGAGAGTAACTGATAAAATTGTTAATGTTTTGTAAAAAAATAATATCCACACAATTTATACTACATTTAAAAAAATTAATGAAGTTTTTCCATGCTCTAAAGAGAAAATTCCTTTCAAGTGTCATAGTATATATGAAATTCCATGTAAAGTTTGTTTACATTCATACATTGGACAGACCAATCATAGTCTAAACATAAAAAAGGAAAAACACATTTTAGAAGTTAGAAGAAAATCTAATTCTTCAGCTATTAAATTAACTAACCATGACATCAATTTTAATGAAATACGTATTTTGGCAAAAATTCAACAATATGACCAGAGACTGCTAAGGGAAACTATAGAAATGTTTAAAAGGCTAAGCCTCCCATGCACAGTAAAAACTTGGAATCAGTTTATTTTATAAAAATTTAAGTGTAAAATTAGATAAATAATATTCTTTAAAAGTGAAAGTTAATATAGTGGTTAAAAAATTTAAGTTGCTTATTATAGCGATTTCTTAATATTTAATTATAGGGGGGATAGATATAAAATTTCAAAAAATTATGAAATAGGTTTAATGTTGTTGGAAATTTTCTACAAGTAGGGAGTGAATTATAATTATTATAATGTGCGTGCATGCATGTGTGTGGGTGTTGTATGAAATTTTAATTATAGAAACAATTTCAAGGTTATATCATATAATATATCATTGGAAAGATAATTGGGAGAACACTTATTTTATCTTAGTTTTGAATAAATCAATAGTCATCTTTATTCATAAATCTTCAATCAAAATTTTAGTCTATATTTTTATTATTGAAAAGATTTTTTTCTCAATTTTTCCAACATTTTTTTTTTATTATTTAGAGCGGGAAAAATATTTCAAGCACACATGTGGTATAAGGCAGATTGTGAATAATCAGTGTCAAAATTATGGTTGATAAACCAATTAACTCTTAATACTATGGATCAAAAGTTAAGTATGTAAGTCAAAAGATGATTGACAGGCCTAGTTTATAAAAGCAATATTTTTTGGAGGAAGGGCTTTTCTAAAAAGTTGGTGATAAGTAAACACATATTAAGTTTTATTTCATATTCATCGTCTGACTTGCGAGTTATTTTAAAATTTTAATTGTACAGTATTATTATTTTGTAAAATGTGTCACTAAATAAGTAATGGGCACACTTGATCTCCTTCCAAAATCAATTGTAGCCAAAATTTGCCAGTACAACAGGATTAACAAATCATGCTTACTTCAGCGCATCTAACTTGGACACTCCAATCTTTGCATCATAAAATTTTTTAGGTACAAACTTTTAGTGATATTTATTCTGTCTCAAATATTTTACTTCTAATACTTGGATGGATGTTTTTTATAAAATATAAAAAGAGACTGAAAAGATTATAATTACTGAATTGTGCATTTGTGTTATATTATTAGAAAGTCATAATAAAGTTTAAACAGTAGTTACAGTTAATCCATTCATTCGAAGATTCAGCTGGAACAGATGCTCACTATAGTATATCTATAGAATTATGTAGACATTGGTTATTTAATATTTCTTTCATCCTTAATTTCATTCTGTTATTCTAACAGATATTTAAGCTTTCTGCTACAGTTTTTCTCACAGGAGAAATGCAAAAGTTTTCTTTGATAATACCAATTAAATGAAATTTTTACAGACTGTTGTCTTTAGTAAAATGACTCAATTGGTTAGAATGTTAATAAATAATTCAAATGCTAAAACCTCATTATTAAATCAAAATTGCACCATATATAAATAGAGATGTAAATGTGATAGGGGATATATAGGAGAATCAAGATCTACATTGGAGAAAATAACTAAAGAATACTTGCAGTTATTAAAAACAAAAAAAAATTAAACAAAATTGTAATGGAAATGATGTTTCACAATTGGGTTTTTTATGATCATAATAGATTATGGATGTATGGTTTTAATTTTGATTATAATAATGTAAAAATATTACAAATTAAGAGAAATAAAAGCTATGTTAATATATAAATGTAACCATGACTTAATAAATAGGCAGACAGCAAACATAAAAATCAATGAATTGTGGGAACATTAGACTTTGAAAGTGTGTATGAAGATATCTTAAAAAATGAATTAGGGTTCATTGATGAAGACTATGAAACTAGCTGAAAGCACTCCTAGTGGATATAAAAACTTTTAAAACTATACTTTATATATTTATTTTACTGTATTTATTAATGTTTAACTGCAACATTACATATATATATGTAAATATTTAATGTGTTAAGTTAGCCAGTTATAATTGTTTATTAGAAATCATTTAACTTTGAACAGTAGCTAATAAAAACCAACTGCTCTAGGCCATGTGCTAACAGAAAACTAACATTCTTGATTGCATTCAAAGGAATACCCCCTTTTAAATGTCACTCTAGATTTAATATAGAGAAAAAAGCACTGCAGTTTACATGTATAGGCGGGGGAAAAATCAAAATATAGCACTTTTTTCAATTTTCTACTTGTAATAAATCCCTCTATTGGTAGGTTATGTATTGTAATACAATATATTTAAAGGAAGTTTTAGATGTAAATATTTAATGTGTGGAGTTCTACGTTTATAAATGTTTAATTAGAAAACACTTAACTTTGAACAATAGTTAATGAAAACCAACTGCTCTATCAGGAGAAGTGATAAATTAAAACTGATCAAACTTGTATTATTCAAAAAGGGTATTCTTTATTATTCAAAAAGGGTATTCTTTTTTAAATGTCACTTGCATTTAAAAGAGGGTCCTACTTTTAAATGCAACAAGCTTATCAGTTTCATTTTAGCATTTGACCTGTGGCAGTTGGTTTTCATTAACTACTATTCTAAGTTAAGTGCTTTTTAATTACATAATTATAAATGTATAACTCCACCCATTAAATATTTCCATCTAAAACATCCATTAAAAAAATTGTATTACAATATATAAATATTTTCACTTGATGGTTATTCCTTTTAAAGCAGTATTCAATTCAGTGAGAATATATATTATAACCCTCAGTAGTAAGCCATTTAATTTGAAATTATAGTTACCATTATGATAGCCGAAAAATATACTCTGAGATAGCTTTTCAATGATAATGCAAAAATTATATAACCATAAAATTTAGTTCAAATGTCATTTAATACTAAATCTAATGTGTCTATCACATTCATTGATAAGACCATAGTATAATTACAATTTATAGCTCAGATTCAAATCTTATCACCACAATATAATCCTGTATAATAGTACATCATTTATTCTTGAGAAATTATTTAGATACAAACTATAAATAAATAATTCAGGTTATAATTTCATAAGAAGACTCATGTATTTCAAACACTTTTATTTAATGCATATTTATGGATTATAATAATCGTATAAATTAAGTATATATTTCTCTTCAAACCATTTCCAAGATATAAAGAATAAAGAGCTAGCAGAATAAATTTATATCATCTGCTATTCTTAGTTCATAAATAAAATTAATAACAAGTAAACAAATAAATTCTTTAATCTCAAGAGTTTTTTCACAAATTTATTAATCTCAATGACATGTGATAGCATTTGTGATACAATAATTAAGAAAGGAATTTTGTTCATACTTATAGATAGTTTTCTTATAACTGAAATTAAAATAATACTATCAAATAATCTTAAATTAGACGCAATTGGGAGATTATACTATATAAACTTTAATTATATGCCTATTATATATTATGTACTCTTATAACTTAAATATTATTATAAATTTATTAAACGCACATTGATTCGTAAGTAATTTTTCCGGGGGTAACCTCCTTAAATGGTATAAAATGTGATAGTAGGGAGAGCTCCAGGTGTTTTAACCCCAACCTACCACCTACAATTCAATAAATAAAAAATGGGATGGGAGGGATGTTATAACTTTTACCCACACACGCTTGCTTATGGGTTGGTTAATTAATTAATAATTAGTTAATGACTAATAACTTTGATAAAATATGAAAAAATAGAGGAGTAAGGAGTGTATTTGAATCTTAATCACAAACTATTTATAAAATATTAATATAAAAAATGGGAGTAGTGAAACTTCAATAGCTAACCACAACTTAGTTAAGATTAATAATAATTAAATAAGTTATAATTATAAAATCTTTATAATATATTTATATAATAGAAAATAAGAAAGGAGGTGCAAGGGGTTTTAAAAATTATCATTACAAAATAAAAATAAAAAAAGTTGTAATAAAAGATACGAAAATTAACCTATAAAACTCCTTAATAAAAGTTAAAAAAATTTAAGACTTAAAATTTTAATAAATATTATTATACTTTTGTGTTTTTGAATTTCCTGATTATGCAGATGATGATAATGAAATCAAAATCCTAAATTAAAAATAAGATAAAGATTTTATGGATAATATAAAACATAAAATACATAAATACTTTATACATTAATGTAATAAAACAAATAACTGTAACAATAAACAAAAAACTTTGTTAAATGCTCAACAAGCTTTGTGATAAATGCTTAGCAAGAGAAAGCATTTAAAATATTTCTATCAGAAGCTACATCCAAACCCCAGACTAATGTTTTTATGCTTTGGCACTCCTCAGTGATGTGCTAGGATAGTTTCAGATGCTAGATCTAAAAATACCAACCCAAAGTCAGCATTTATCTAAGAGTTAACCATTGAGTAGAAAATTTTCAGACACTTAAATGTCTTCAAACCCAGCTATCTAACTCAAATAACTATATGAGGCTGATAGATCTTCAGCCAAACCATATATTAGTAGTTTTAGCAATAAAACATCAATTAAGATACATAAAGCAAAGACTATAAATAGATAATAAAAAAATAAAAAATAGACATATATCATATGACCCCACTTCTTTTTTAAGCTTGTAAAATATATACAAACAGCTTTGTTAATTGCCCAAAAAACTTTGTGATAAATGCTTAGCAAGAGAAAACATTTAAAATATCTATCAGAAATGACACCCAAATATCAGATCAATGGTTTCATGCTTTGGCAGTCCTCAGTGAGGTGTTAGGATAGTTTTAGACACTAGATCTATAAATATCAACCCAAAGCCAGCATTTATCTAAGAGTTAACCATTGAGTAAAAAATCTGAAATTTTCAGACAATTAAATGTCTTCAAACCCAACTATCTAACTCAAATAGCTATATGGGGCCGAGAGATCTTCAATAAAACCATATCTTAGCAACATAACATCACTTAAGACTTAAAGCAAAGACTACAAATAGTCAATAAAAGATCTCTCAGCCCCATTTAGCTATTTGACTTAGATAGCTGGGTTTGAAGATATTTAAGAGTCTCAAAATTTCAGATTTTCTACTCTTGGCTAATGCTGACTTTGGGCTGGTATTTTTGATCTAGTGTCAGAAACTACCCTAGTGCCTCACTGAGAAGGGCTAAAGTACAAAACCATTGGTCTGGGGTTTGGGTATGGTTTCTGATAGAGATATTTTAAATGCTTTCTCTTGCTAAGCATTTATCATAAAGCTTGTTGAGCAATTAGCAAAGCTCTTTCTTTATATTTTACAAGCTTAAAAAAGAAGAGAGGTCATGTAATATATTACTGTTTTAATGACTATTTATAGTATTTGCTTTATGTCTTAAGTGATGTTATATTGCTAAGATTACTAAAATATGGTTTGGCTGAAGATTCATCAGTCCCACATAGCTATTTGAGTTAGATAGCTGGGTTTGAAGACATTTAAGTGTCTGAAAATTTCAGATTTACTACTCATTGGTTAACTCTTAGATAAAGGCTGGCTTTGGGTTGGTATTTTTAGATCTAGTGTCTGAAACTACCCTAGCACCTCACTGAGGAGTGCCAAAGCATGAAACCATTGGTCTGGGGTTTGGGTGTGGTTTCTGATAGAGATATTTTAAATGCTTTCTCTTGCAGCATTTATCACAAAGCTTGTTGAACAATTAGAAAAACTATTTGTTATATTTTACAAGCTTAAAAATAGAAGTGGGGTCATATGATATATGATTCTATTTTTAACTAACAATATTTTAATAATCAATTTAAACTAATACAAGAAAATACTTCACTTATAAATAAATAAAGTTCTCTTTTATATTTAATATCTAGCTACCTTCTAAATGTAACATTAGGACAAGAACTGCTCATCAATGTATTTGACAAATAATGTTACCAATGACAGAACAATACTAAGTTTGGGGAGGATGTACAATTTTCTCAATCTATACAAAATACTATTAATTTTAGACAAAGAATGTTTTATTACAACACATCAAATATGCATGCTATACATATTAACACCCTTACCCTTTCCAAAACTATACTGATGAGATCAAGAACATTAGTAACATATCACTAATTTCTGAAAGCAAAACATGACAATAATAAATCATCATAAAATTTGTCCAACATAATATTTATGTCTTCTAGTGATAAACTAGACTCTCAAAATATAATTTAAAATAACTTATGGAAATAGTTTCAAATACATTCTATTTATCATATAATAATATTATACACCTGATATAAAAGACAGGTAAAACACATTGTATTCATGATGAAGTAATTAAGCATAAGAATTATAAATTAGCAGTATGTAAAAAAAATCATACATCATCTCCAAATGTACAATCCATTTATCCATACATTCTCTAAGAAACTCCCTATACCAGATGTTCATATTATCTTTGTTGATGCTATACTGCAACTATATTTTGAGAACTTTGATACTCACTCTTGTGACATACAAATTGTAAGCAAATTGTTAACAACAAAAATATTGTATGCATAAAAAAACCTATAGATAAATTTTATACCCAAAATATTTGTTGTCCTTTGCCACTTATAAACAGTTTATAAGTCCTAAAATCATTGACTCTAATGCACACTTGTTGATGTTCCAATTCAAATAATGATTTCATGATAATCCAAAATATTTTATTAAAAAATAGCGGTGCTAATTTAGTATGTGATCTCCACCATTTTGAATTTCAAAAACGTCATCTGACACATCTAAGTGATAAAAAAAGTATGCAAAAATGCAAAAAATTTAGAACTCTGGTCATGTGACTTTGAAAAACTCTCCAAAATGTCACATAGTAAAAAAAAAAAAGGCCAAAACATGTAAAAATTAAAACTGTGGTCACATGACTATAATTGCATACTAAAAGAGCACCAAAATAGCTTTAATGTTTCAAGGTCACAAATTGATAAACAATTCTTCAATAACCAAGGCAATGAAATGAGCACTGCCAAAATATAAAGCAATACTATGTTTATATACCACATTATTTTTTTTATAACATCACAAGTCAAATAAAATTTTCCAAGACACTAGAGCACCAGTGAATATATTTTATTGTAAACTAAATGCAAAATAAAGTTATTCTTTCACATTATTCTTGTAAAGAAAACAGAAATTTTTTGTAATGCAGTAAATTTCACTTTTCAATTATACAAATATTTAAATAAATATCTTTTTTTATCACCAAACATTTAGCACAATGAAAAATATAATGGCTATTAATATCATAACAGCAAATCACTAAAAAGTTTAATTAGTTTTAGAATAAAAATTTAATAAGATATTCATGGAATCAAGCATAATTCTTATACCAATAATATCAGCACAATAGTTTTCATTTTAAATAAATCATTAGCACAACAATAAATTGGTAGTTGATAATAGTTCAAAATAATGAAATTTTACCTATACGGTATTTACTATATTAGCAAATCAATGTAAAAAATTCTGTGTTTCCTTTCTTTGATAAAGATAGTTGCTGGAGTTTCATAATTTTGTATATTTAACTAATATGTGCACTGAGGTGAATAGGAAAGTTTGGAGGAAGTCCCAGCTAATGGTTGTTTAGCCTTTCATTGTTTTTAGAGTTAAATCAACTGACTGATTACTAAGACAGTCAATTAGTTAATTAATCCATTGCTAATCCATGGTAAGCTATTTTTATAAGATAAATCACATGATCATAATGAAAACAATGATTGATGAATTTAAGATATTATTAATTGATAATTTATACAACCTTAGCATACACTCTATTAATAGACTTTTTAAAACTTTCTGGTTTGCTAGATATAAAAAATTAATATTAGACTTAAAATGTACAATTTATTATTTACAATAAATTAAAATGTTATAATAGTGATAAATTAATTAAATATTCTTAATGAAGTTTTCAAAGTTTAAGTATAATATTTTGGACAATAATAAATTGCAAATAATATTATACTTTAGATAGCAGTAAATAGTAATTCACTTTAACAATGAACTTTAATTGTAATCAGTTTCTTTTAAACTCTTCTCTAAGTCAAGAATAACTATTACATGCATGAACATACATGCAAGATTTTAGAATGTTAATGAGAAATATCTAACCAAATTATAACTATTTATTTGAATTATAAAATACTATAGAACTATGAAATTATTCAATATGTTTGTTTTAATATAACTTATTTACTTTATAATTTAAAAAAACTATATCAGGTGTGTGTATTTTATACTAAATGTGTACTATTACTAATAGAATTCAAAATCTAAGGATTTAAGATATATAAAATTAGAGAATTAACTAATATTTTAAAATTAAATAAACTTTTTGTTTAGACCTACCCAAATAAATAGTCATAACAACAGTTCTGTAGCAAAATTTTTACTTCTTAAACTATTGATCTTGTTTCACCTACAAATCGATTTCTTGGAATATAAATAAAATATAAAAAATCTTTTAAAAATTTATTTGTCCAAATTATTCACATATATCACTAGATATATCTGCAATAGGTTAATATGTATACCTCTTATGTATTTATACTATTTAGTATGTGCCCACAATCACATGTTCATAATAAATCAGTTTAACTTAAAATATGAAGACATGAAATGTGTTTGACATTTTTTTTATTTTGGTAAAAAATGCTTTCCAAACCTATATTGTAAACAAACTATATATTGGTAAATATTTCTTTAATACATATGATTTTACTTTAAATCAATTTGACACTTTTAGTTTCATAATATATATTTCTAAATATTTCTTTAATATATATATATATATTGTAACAAAATTTAAAGTAGTTAAAAAGAAATGTTATTAAATAATTAAGAAAAGATTCAAATATAAATCTTGTAACTAATAAACGAAAAGCATTGTAGCTTAAATTAAATTATGAGAAGAATACCTGAGTAGTGGCTATTAAACAAAAAGGTCAGACTGAGTTATCAATCATATTAAGGGTCATTGGACTAAATGAAATATACTTCTATAATTAGATTTCTCAAGATATCACAATATCAATAATTATAAACAAATTATTAATAACAACTATTATAACTCAGGTATATGGAAATCACGTGAGGTGAGTACACTAGTAACTCAATAAAATATCTGCTCAGGTATACAGACAGTAGATTTTATCCACTTTCATTTCTTGGTTTGATGTTAAGTGCATATCCAAACAAATACCAAGTGAATATGGTCTAGCAGGGTGCCACTAGATTATTTGAATCTAGACACAGTTATATCTAATAACCTTTCACAGGTACCGGGTTTGAATCCCTTTTTGGTACTTTATTTCTAATAAACATGGAAGATTTTGCTTTTTAGAGCCATATCACTGTATGCACTAATATCTAAGTAAGCATAAAACATCTTTAAACTAAAGTGGAATTCATTAGACATAAATCATTTCTTAGATCTTAGCATAACAAATGTGTTTCAATATTTTTTTTATAAGTTTTACTAGCTCAGATTACTATTAATTTAGGATGGCAATTCACTCATCCTTGCATGAAATAGATGATGGAATGGTGGTTATAATAATACTAAGAAATCACTAAATATTATGAAATCAATATTTATTTATGGCCTTTAAACATTTAAACAGCTCATTAATTAAAACGTTGATGATGATGATGATGATAATGATAACGATAATGACAATGGTTTCAACCACAGCTTTAGGACTAAGCCTAAACATAAAACATAATTTTATAAAGAAATTCATAATTATTGTTAATCTTAGCATATTTAATCATATCTTAAACAACTAATATTCAACCATTGATGATGAATGATCACACTTGATAAAGACTACTCTTAATGAAATATATACGCCTCGTTTAATAACATAAACTAATATTTATTACTGCATTTCTAACATATACATAAAAATTTCTATATTTACATGAAAATTTATATTAACAATAACAACAATAATCATAATCGACTGTTTTAAAATCATAACATTAAATTTTAAATTCCTCCCCCTTTCCCGTAAATGTATTTCAAAAGTATATTGTATCCACAAGAAAAGTATTTCATATAAAAAAAAAATATTCACTCATTGGCACACATACCTTATAAATCTAACATGTAAGCAGAATGTAATAAAAAAAAATGTTAGTAGAATTGAAAGAGCAAGTTTTAGAAACAAGTTTTAAATTATTTTCTCCCCCTCTCTTCTACCTCTGAAATGCTATACTTTAACTTGAAACAAAATAATCTAATATTTTAATACTACTTATTACTTCACATTCACTCGCAATTATACACATATAAAAATATTATTATGTATGTGCGTGTTTTATCCCATAATAGCAAAATATTATTTAAAACCAAAATAATAATACAAAAAAAATTATTTTACACATTAATATTTCATAACTGTAAATTAATAAACAAATAATTTTGATACATTCAAGATAATTTATAAAGCTCAAAGTTATTATTAGTAAGACATTCTTGTTTTAATCGATCTGAATAGTCTTTAAAAGTTCTTTAAATAAAATATACCACTTTATTGCTAAAAGTTTATTAAGACTCTGATATCATAAAGAAAATATATCAAAAAAATTTTTATACTACCAGTTCTTTGTAGCAACTTCTAATGGGTCAAATTTCTCTTGTTTAATGTCTATCTTTGGCAGCAACAATTTCTGCGGTTCTTTGGAACAATCTCTTTCTTAAAGTGTATAATTATTTGATGATGATGATCCTATTGAGGTTATTTGCTTTAGTGGACAATTTAGAAATTCTTATACTGACTTTAAATTTTTCCGTTCAGCATGATTCTCGTTGTGGATGAAATACAGCAGTTGTTTTCATATTGTAATTTTTCTGGGGTTCAAACTCAGTTACTGGAACAATTAATTGGACTTGATGATTAATATTTATCAGTAGATTAATTCATCTCCTTTGAATGCAGGTGAATGTTTTCTTCTTTCTATTTAAAAACATCTTATTTCTCTGGTCAGTTGAAAGGTGTAGAATATTATTTTTCAGACAAGACATCTTTTCTTCCCTATATGATCTGCGGCTCCATGATGGTCAGGTCTTGATGGGATACATATATAATTTTTCTACCCCGTCATTTCTTATATTTTCAACATTCAAAACTTCATAAAAAAAATGATTTAAAAAAAAAATTATCTAGCAGAACTAAAATGTTTGTCTGCTTTAGTTTCAATAATTTTTTAAAAGTCTCTCTAACAAATAATGAATGAATGATCTCAACTGATTTTCCAGACTGCTTTTATATCCGATTTTTGAGTCAACTCACCCAATTAGAGTGCTAGTGTGACTTGCTATCTTTGACCAACCCCCAAAAAAAATCACACACCTGGTTTTCAGACACTTTTGTCTTAAAAAAAAATAGACTTAATCCTTTTTCACATATATCTGTAATATCTAAAATTGGAGTTTCTTTTCTCTAATCTTAAGATAAGACAATTTCAAAATTAGAGTTCCACCCAGCTTAAACTCCCAAAGTGACAAACAATCATTTACAAAAACAAAATTGCTACAAAAATAGATATCTGATTCAACAGATTTCCTCTTTTAACATAAAATTGTACAAAAAAATAATTTGACAGATTTAACCCTTCCTTTTCTTTCAATATTTAATAAATGTAAATTTCTGTATGTAATGTACCCACATACTTTATCATTTCAAATCATTCATAAACTAACATTAAATAATATAATTGCTAGCTTAGTAATTATAACCCTATTATTTAAAATTAAATCTGTAACTTTTAAATCCCAATTACACTTATAGAAAAGCAAAATAGAAGTATAGAATAAGATATTAGAATTGATCAAGCATAGGTTAGTTTTAAAGAAAGTTAAAATGTTGAATATTTGAAATATAAAACAATTAAATAGTTTACACATACATTGCCTATACGTATGCATTATAACTTTGCTTTTTAAAGAAAAATTAAAATTTGAATAGTTTAAATGTGTGTATTACCTTTCTATCAACACACAAACAAGTAAAGCATATAATTGTTGACCCACTCTCTTTCTTTCTAAAGCTTTTAGAACTGGACCTTGTAGGGTTTAAACTTGGATGCCCTACAACTTCCTTTTATATAAAAATGTGATGATGATTTTGTTTTATATTTTCTTACATGCACATTACTATAAATTTAGCTAGTGACTAAATTGTAATGGCACAATATATATATATATAATACTTTAAAGAAATTCTAAAGTAACTTTATTCTAACTGAAATCAAGTTTTAAACTGAAACAACAAAAAGCATGCACTTTAGTTAAAATGTATTGAAATTTTAAAACCAGTTTTTAAAATATATTATTAAAAAATGCCTAAAAAAACAATATTTTAAAGTAACTTTCTTTAATATTATAATTTTATTTTAAAATAAATTGTAACACATTATCTAAAATGTATTATGGTTGGTTTTAAAAGCTATAAATTAAAACTAAATAAGTCTCTATACAAACTTCTCACAGATATTAATTAAACTATATCTTTGAAACAAATAAACACATGAACAAACATACATATAGAAAAAATAAGTTGAATAAAGGAACTTAAAAAAATAAAGTTAAACTTCAAGAATAATAAGATAATTTGGCATAAATTATTAACTTTTTAATTGCTATTATTTTTTAAATCTAAGTGTAATTCTGTTTAGGTAATTAAATGTTTATATACATACACTTTTTCATTTATGCATGTGTATAGGCAAAACCTGTAAATAAAATATTTATAATAAAATCAAAACAAAATGTATATAATTTTAGCAATCTCAGATTTTCATTTTGGCATGGCAAAAATAGTGATATGTCATTAGCACGGGGATGGTTTATTTCTTTTCTATGGACTTAAAGTATAGCTATAAGGTGTTCAAACTGTTATTTTTAATATAAGAAATTATATATAGTAATAACTGTTAGATTTAATCTATACAATTTTGTTTATTTAATTAATATAAGTACAGGCAACCAATCTATATTTACACATGCACACAGATACACACACACATATATATTGTAATAGATTTTGGTAACATTAAATTGAAATAATAAAAGAACATCAAAGAATTTTATTGACATTATTATTACTAATGCTACTATTGTTATTATTAAATTAATATTAACATCATAAATTTAGCAACCAGGTATAAAGCAAAATCCAAGGTGTCTTCCTGAATATGTGCCACTAATTACAAAAGTGGTCTAAGACATATAATTGTCACTTCAATATATTTAAGAGTTTGTGTTTGAATAAATTAAAAAATATATTTTTATATTCTTTAATGAAATATTGCAGAAAATATTTAGTCTTCTGAAATGAGAACATATTACAACAGTGAAAATTTGTGTGTAGCTTATTAAAAAAAATATGATTTTTGAAGCTTGAAATGAGTTAGAATATTTTCAAAATTAACTTTATATCTTAAAACTGACATTAAAAAAGGAAAAAAGAACAATGAATTTAATTAGAAAAAAAAATTAAATCAAATTTAATAATTCACATTATTCAATTATGTTTCAAAATTATTAATTTTTATTACTTCTGAGTTTTTTTCTTTCTTTAGAAATAGGATTTTAACAACTTTTAAAAGATTTAAAATATTGCTGATAAATTGGCCAAATGTAGAAATAGTAAATCCTTAATATCTTTATTTTTTTCATCTGTTATAGTTCTATTGGTGAAGAGTGACGGAAGTAAATTGATAATTTTATATAATTTTTACCTTTCTCTTTTGGATGAAAGTTCTAAACCATGGAATTTAGCATCATCATTTAAAGAAGTTTTATAGATCATCTTATATGGAAAATTTATAAAAAATCTCATCCATTGTATTTTCAGTCAAGAGACAAATACTCTTATGATACATTTTGCTCTTCTTGGTGTTGATTCTTCCAGTTATTTTGTCAAAATAAAATCCTTCTGTATCATTTGTTCCACCCAAAATGAACTATTTTTATTACATAGTTCTACTAGTTCATAATAGTATTTAGGGATGAATAAGTAATTCATATTTCTTATTCTCATTTTTTATTGAGCCAAAATCATGTCATTCAAAAAAAATAAATTGCCATATACTAAAAATTTGTGAACTATTATTTCAATGTTATTATTGGAAGGTTAAATAATTTTCCACCATGTCAGTGCTATTTTAATGTTACAGTTCTGAATTGTAAAAGCATCACTGTAAGATATTATGTGTTTCTGAATAGTTGTATCCATAACATACTTTAGAATACATGACATCACTTCCTGCAAATATCTTGATGCTGTAGTCTCATCCCATATGTACATCTTAACCTTATTATTATGGAAATTATGGAAACCTAAATTATATACATATATATTTTGATTATAATAAGCTACCAATACAAAGAGTTTAGAATATGAAACTGCTTTTTATAAATCATGTGAGAATGCATAATATTACTCAGGATTCTCTTTTGCTTTTTGATGGTCATCTGTTAGACATTTCCGGTTTTTGTTTAGCACTTTTCAAATGTAAATCATAACTTTGTCTAAGGTATAACTTCTTTTTCTCATTACTGAATGCTTCAGGGTTTAGTCTCAGTAAATCATACTTTTGGTATGTATATTTGTGAGGAAAATGAAAAAATTCAGTTGAACTCAGTATCACATATTTTTTTATAAGTCCACTTATTAATATATGATTGATTAGTTTTCTTACATTTCTCCATATAAAGGCCATGAATTTTTTAAATATCTAAATCAGAACTTAAATATTTTTGATCTGGGGTGTGTCAAGCTCTGGTGTAGTTGATTTCATATACTGAAAAACTTAAAATTGTTCATTTACAAACTTAATATTATCTTCATATGAATTTCAAAATGATCTGGGCATTTTCTCATGATCATTTATTCCAGCTGTTTCAGCTTTCAGAGTGTAAATTAACTACCCAGCAGATATTTTTAAAATATCTAAAAAAAATTATTGGAAACAGATAATTTTGAATTAGTTCTAGAAAGAAAATATATAATAGTAGCTGCATTTTTTCATTTGGCTTTCAATAGTTTTAAGTTGCTTTTGTTTTATCATTTTTTTTTATCAACAGCACCACATAGAAATAAGATCTGATTCTTAAAACTCTTCAGTTTTCAAATTTTTTCAAAATTAGATTTTCGTTTTCCATATTTAAAAATATTCAAAGATTGACAATTTATACTTTCAAAAACTTCAGCTCTAACAAGTTTAGAATTTATTGTAGTATAGTATTGTGTTGGTCGAATGTGTGTGCTGATTTAACCAGATTCGAAATGTTAGACAAAAGTACCTCGAGACCAATCACACATGAGATCTAAAATCAAGAATACTAAGTACTCTGCCCTATTCGTCCACCTTTCAAATCTAACAATGAATCAACAACATGCTCGAGACATGTATAGATCCCCTTTTTTCACCCATCCCGCTAGCATCAGAAAGAAACAATTGACTAAAACTACTTCATTAAACCTAACTCAAGTAATGAGACATGCTATCTAGGAGAAATAGATAAAACTAAAATATAGCTATTCACCATATAAGGTGTGGCTATGTATTATACATTATTATGGGTTGATCTATAGAAGTGATAAAATAAATAGATGTATAATAGAAAAATATATTAATATTTATATATAGTTTGCATACATTATTGTCAATAGAAAAGTAAATATCACAGTTTTATCTTGCCAAAATACCATTTAAATATTATTTATATTATTTGTATGAGAATTATTTTTCATCTATCACAAATTTAATTCTCACACTATTTTTATAAGTAATAGTTTTATAAATATAAAATGGAATTTTTACCATATATTGAGAAATTTTTCTCTTAATAACATTAGTAATGTATTCCAAATCAATCTATTTAAGTCAATCAAAATCCCAGATTAGTTCTTGGCCTTCATTAATAAGAAACATTGGATTACACTTATCTACCCAACATCTCTCTTTGTGCTATTTATTGCCTTGGAAGTTTAAATATCCTACTCTTTTGAATTGATGGCAAGCACATTGTTTAACTATATAGATTTGATATTATACCAGTAATGATATGCTTTTTTTGTGATGTTAGTTTCTAAGTCTTTTTATCCTCTGCAAAAATATGATATAAAACAAAACAAATGTGATAACTTTTCCTATAATGATATAAAGTTTATTTTATTATAGCTATTTATTTGAAAGGAGTTTAAAGGTGTTTATAATCAAAAACAGAACACACTAAGATAAATAATTGCTGGTGTATTATCAGAACCATATAAGATGAACTGAAGATCAGTTTTAGTTTAAATCTTTAGACTGTTTAAATTTTCATGTCATTATTTGAAGAATAAATTAAAGAATTTTGCTGATTAGGTATATACAATTCAATACTCATTGATGAAAACCAATATTCAGAGACTAGTTTAGCAAACTTATTTCTTTTTTTCTCATATGTCATAGCATCAGCCAGGACGTGAACCCACAACTGTCTGCAACCAACTACTTACTTGCAAGGTGGTTGTGATGGCCTCTCGGCTAACCACGCTTGACAACTTATTGCTTTTTGTCATATTACGTCTACTGATTGCTTATTTTTACATAGATGAATGTCTGCAACAGATACTGCTTCATTCTATTAGAAAAAATGTTTAAACGTTTTTTCCTCAATTTAGAATCCTCTTTAAATTAGTGATTAAATATAAAAACCCTTTTGTTTTTAAAAATTTATTTGTTTTCATTTTTTGTATTTTTTTTTTTGAAGAAAAACTTGAAAATGAATTTATTCTCTAAGACATTTTAAATATATAATGTAATAGTAATATATTATAAAAATGCAAGTTTATTATACTTATTTTATACAGGAGCATCAAAGTAATACATTCAATTACCATATCAAATAAATTATTTGTATTTGAGATATATATGTTTGTGTACATGAATGACATAAGAAAATATACCTTAAGATTAACAAAAAGAAATAAGTATCCAAAATACAATAATGAAATAATAAAAGAATATTGCTGGCAACATCAAGACAAACTTAAAGATGAACTGGAATTATGGTTTTTTTTTTAATTAACAATATATGGAGTACTAAAATCCCAATCTATTTGTCAAATTTTTTTTTTAAAACCTTGAAAAGTAATGTGTGTTACATAAATTACATTTAAAAATTTACTGCAGTAGTATGGTGAAGAACCAGAAACATAGGGATGTACATGATAAATTCATAAATCTAAAGTTGAATGATATAATCTGCATGTAAAAAGTATATATTGAACTTATAATCCCTATCACTTTTTATTTGCACTTTTCAGGATTTTAATAATATTTATATGTATTTCTTAAAATATAATTCCCAAAACTTAAATATTATTTTGTTAAGAAAATATATTTTTACAAAGTCAAGTGTTGGTAGCCGAGATGTCGCAACTGCCTTGCAAGCAAGCAGTTGCTTGTAGATGGTTGTCACAGGTTCTCTTCCCAGCAGATGCTTTGACATATGGGAAAACAAAATCAGTCACATGATATATATAGCTTGCATTACCAGTATGTAATATATAAAGAGCCTGCTAATAGCTCTAAACAAGCTTATTTAATTTATTTTTTATGATAAATGCTATAAGACAAAATACCTGAAGACTTTATCTGTGATGGTCTCCATCTCCAGACTGGTTTTGAGCTATGGCCTTTTAAACTAAATATATATATATATTCTACAATGTTAAAAAAATTTTTTTTACATTATAATAAATACCTTTCTCTATTATTATTAAATTGTCAAGTCTTAAGCAAAATGTGACAATATTTATTAAAATATTTTACTTGGCCTATTTAATTCTTAGTTAACTAAAGAAATTCTTAAGATTATTTAATATTTGCTTAAATGTCTAAAATTAATAATTTGAATCTAAAGAGCTAATTTAAAACTATGTTTAAATTAAGTGCAATGACCAAAGTTATTTATGCTGTATAAAAAATGCTTATATAATTTTGTTAGGATATCTGTTTGTTAGTTTTTTTTAAATAAATAGTTTTAAAGTAATAATTTATTAAATGTTAGTTTATGTATAAGGTATTTAAAGTCAGAATTTGGAGATATCAAATTTAAGTATAACTAATTGGGATAAATTTCAATTTCAATAAAGTTCAACTTGAATAAATATTAGTAACTAATATAGTTTCATTTGTTTTAAAATTTTGGTTCTATTTAGTGTACATGTGAATGTATGAATATATGAGGATGTATGTGAATAAATATAACTTTTAAAAAAATATTTAAAATTATAAAATAAAAGAGTGCATTAAATCAATCACAATATTAAAAGTTTTTAATTAGAATAAAATGAAAGAGTTTAAATAGAGTGAAAATAATGTATTTGAATAAAAAAAATGTTTAAAAATATAAGTAAATAATTCTATCAGAGTCAAATAAATAATTTATTTAATAATTAAATAGAGTTAATATAATTAATTATGTAGTCATTGTCTAGACATCACATGGTAAGATAAATCATGAATTACAAGTTCAAAGTCAGATAATTAAAAAGTGAAAAGTACACTAGTAATTTACATATTATAATAAAATACTAGGAGGGGATTGTTTGAAATAAATTACATTACAAGAACTGCAGGAGTTACACACATGAACAGGTATTTTGATATAAAAAGAAAAAAAAACAGGAAATAATCTATTAATGAATAAGGATTAACCCTTAAACCGCTAATTAAATCATTGGTTGTATGAGATAAAAATCAAATCTTTTAATTGGCCAACTCACAAACTGAAGACAAAGCCTATTGTTAAAACATATTCGTCTATAATATTAAATTCAACTCAGATACGTTTATAAAAAGTATATAATTAATTTTTCAGGTCATGAAGAAAACGAAAGTTCTTTCAAAAATAAATTGCTATTTATTTATTCTAAGATATTCTATATCGGCAACATAAAAGTTATAATGTAAACAAAAAGATCGACTTTTACGTTATAGAAAAGTAAATATTTCTTTTTACTACATCTTCAATATATTTACTTAAATCTTCAATATTTTTCGAAAATAATTTTGTTTTTATTATTCTCTCTGAAAATTATGTTTAATTTCCATAAATATTATTTAATAATAATTTAAATCGTATTCGAAATGAAAATCTCAGCGTTTTTCTTTATTTTCTTTGATCAGGCAGTTTCTTTGTTCTTTCCAGCCAATCAGAATGTCTTTTTCGGCTGAGAGCATGCTAAGAACCAATCACAAATAATGTTCCTTCTTTGTTTAGGTTTAAAATGCGTTTTTTTTTATTTTTTACTTCTAAAATAAATCGGAAGATGTCACCATCGTACAGAACTTTTAAAAATGAATTAAATACGTATTTAACGAATTTTATCGTATAAAAACGAACTAAGTTAGAGTGATTTTAGATGTCGACGAGGAGTCTCGTCGAGCGCGGGAAAAGGGTTAATAACTAATAATTTTTAGCTACTTTCTATTTAATTATTATTTTCTTTTAAGTCTATGACCGGCTTCTCTGGCTATAATCGAATTGGCTTTAACTCACTCTAAAACGGGTTATTTTTCATAGCAAATTTACGCTTATTTTAAAGCTTAAAAAGTACTGTAAGATGTTGTCCTCTCTAAAATTATTTTAGAAGTAAAAAATCAATAATATTTAATTTTAAAGTTAGAACAATGGGAGAAGGTAGACTTTCCAAGGTATTGATTGGTTGTTTCTCATTTTGAACAAAAGGGAGTGCTTGTCAACAATTTTGACAGTTCCAAGTTCTTTGTTCTGATTTTCAAAATGAAAAAGAATTTTTTAGAGTATTTTTTACATATTATAAATTATTTTGATAAAATATGCTAAAATTATAATTATTTTAGAATAGTTGAGATTTTAGTAAAAATTCTTTACTTTTACAAGAACATAAATTGAAAAAGAAATCAATGATGTAGGCCACATTTTCTTATATGTTATTAAATGTTCATTTTAGGTTATCCACTATAAATTATTTTTATAATTATAAATAAATGTATTTTTGAAAATGTTTGTGCACTTTAAGAATCTGACAAATTATTAATTTGCTTTTTTAAAAGTAAACTAAAATGAATATAATATTAAAAAACAAATATATTTTTACTGCTGATTTTGTAATTGACCAATCAAAAGTTTAGAGCGTTAACTCACTCAGTCAGTAGGTATTTTAACAACTGTAAAGATTAAAAAAGTTTGATTATTTATTGTTTCCATAGCAAAGTAAAAAGATTAAGTACTATCCTATGATATATGTTTAATCAACTTATCAAGCAGTAATTTTAATAATTTTTTTAAAAAGTCAAAAGAAATTGACTGAAGCACATTGAAAGAGTATATCTGTTATTATTATCCTAAAACAATAATCAAATTTGAGCTTTAGCTGTAACAATTACCTTCAATAATTTAAATAATCCTTTAATTCATTATTAACACTAGTTTTAACCAACATCTAATATAATATTTATTATACATTAAATAAAACTTCAATCTAAAAGATGAGTAATTAATGAAAGATCTATCAAAAACAATTGTTCTTAATTTATTTTAGAGCTTCTTATAGAAGTTATCATCATTTGAATCAAGTTAAAAGTATGATGAGGATGAAGTATCATAAAAGCACTAAATGTATTGAGAATAGATGGAATTGTAATGATTTGGAATCATCATATTATCAAAGTATAAGGAAATAAAAATCATAAGAATCATCCTTTTTAATAAAAGACTTTATTTATTTATTTATTTTTCTGTGACAGATAAGCTAACATTGAATTGATAATTATTCGTTCTGAGTTCACCTGTCTATTCATTTAGAATATTTTTAAAATTACTTTGTTGTTTTTCTGAAATATATTTCTTGACATTAAAAAAAAAAGGAAGAAAATGAATTTAGACTGATGTCATAGTTCAAGTTATAAAATATACAAACATATAATACTAATCATTATAAAGAACTTTAATTAAATAATATCCTCTTTCTACTTATTTCTCTTCCAATTTGTATTACAATTGGGAATATTGTTATAAAGAAACTATATATTGTTTAATGTATTTACTATCAGCTCTTGTCTACTTTAATTATATTTTATTTGTATTATCTGCCTGCCTAAGTGAAAGTCTATGTTGCTGTATTTTAAAAGAAAAAAACAAGGACTTGAATAAAAGAGATAATTTTCATTATAAGATGGAAAAAAGCAAAAAACTTTAATCCAAAAATGGAAAACAAATAGCATATATATATTATGTATATTTTAAATTATTATTAATATTATTTAGTTATAATTTTTGTACTATATTATTATGATTAATATTGTTTATGATATTGGTAGTGTTTGGTGACGCAAGACTGCAAGTGATATATTTATATCTAAAAATAGCTGAAATCGATGTAAAATTAAAATTAAAATGCCTAAGGACATCAAAAGTAATTAAAAAAATGTTTTGGAATATAAATTTATCACTTGCAGGCTTCTTGGTGGTGCTGTGGCATCGCTTAGCAGTCACAGTATGCACCACTAAACACTACCATGACATCATAAATATATATGCAAGAAATGAAGTTAGATAAAAAAGATACAGTAAAAGATTTATTTTATAGGCTCTTTTGTTATTATTTGGAGTTTTCATATTTGTTGTTTCAAAACTTAATAAATGGTCAAGCATTGGATCTAGTGGTTAGCATAGCTGCCTTCCAAGCAGACCCGGGTTCGCTTCCCAGTCAACACATTTGACATATGAAAAAAAACAACTTAATAAATGATTGTACCTGAGGTATAACAGCCTATGTATATATTGGATATAATTATTTAAATGAAAGTGTTATGGACTTCAGTATGTGTGTGAGAATTTTAGATAGCTTATAAAATTTTAATGTTATTATCATTATGCAATGACATTTTTGTCAGTGTACACATAGAATTATACTAAATGGATGTGTTGTATGCCTTTTTATATGGGTTTGCAAGATGATAAATTATTTATTTATTCATTATTATTGTCAAGTCCGTACCTTTTACTGTTAGTGGTATTTCCTTAGGCAATTTTAGGCGAATATTATATTGCTTTTATGTGTATTTAGACTTCCATGAGTGAGAATACAGCTTGCTTATTTATCAGCACTGCCTGCACATACTTAGTGGGTGCCTATTCATAATATTGCATTGTTCAAACCCTCCATGAGAGAGTGTGGCTTTCTCATTTTCAGCACTGCCAAGTCATATTACCTGGTGCTTATTCATATTTTCATTATCCACTTTGCCTAGAATTTTAATATTAAAATGCATATTAGTGTGTTATCATATCTAAAGGCATGCTGATCTTTATAATACATTATTAGCTCTGCTATGGTTTTAGATTTAAAATATATTATAAGTATTGAGTGCATTCATTTCCTCACTCCATCATAGGTGTTATCAGGGTTATATCAGTATATTATTTATTTTGCATAATATTTGTCACTATCTTTCTAAAAACCTATAAAAGTATCTCCACACTGATTTTCAAACCTGGATTACTTATGTAAAGTATAAAATGACTAACTGGTGGCCTGAATATAGGCATGAAGATGTATTGTCTTATTCTGTGGATATAAGGTTTAAATAGAGTCTGTATTACATAGATGGGGTGAACTTTTGGGCAATGATAATTACTTTGTATTATAAATGTTTTAGGAATGCTTTATGGAAAGTTACAGTTATGTGTAAAATTTATTTTAAACTCTATTGTACAGACTTTGTTATATGCTGTAAATAAATATTTTTTTGCTATTAATTAAATACATTTATGTTTAGTCAAAATAAGAGACATAGATCACATGACCCTATCTTTTACATTTATGTTTGTTTTGTTGCAATTGTGACATTATTGCATTATCACATTTGTTATTCAGAAAATCTCTTTTAGTGAAGTTTTCATTATCAATTATTTTATAAGAGTACACATCAATGGTCACATAGAGTTTAACTATCTGCTTTACTTATGGTTCATTTTACCTGAATATTAAAATTTACTTATTTCCAAGTTTATTCATTCATTTTGATTATTGTTCATCTTTATCTGCATTATCAAAAGATAAATACTATTTTCAAATGTATTTATAATGTAGTCAGTAGGATAAAATATATCATTACTGCTTGCTGCATTATTTATGTTATTGCTTATTAAAATTGTACCAGAAGATATGAAATTTATGCATTTTATAGTTAGTAGAAATGAAATAATTATACTTGAAGAACTTTAAAATATTTAGAAATGTTTCTTTTTACTAGTCATATATTATTTAAGTATTTAAATACTATATTATTGCATAGCGTCATTTCTGCTTCCTTAAAAATACTAATGTTAAAGATAAAACTAAGATAAGAATATAAAATGTTTAAGGTATAGCCTGAATTACTGCTGTCACGTTTTAAGAGTTTGATATATATTACTGTTAACATTTGTCTTATTCCAAATGTATTTTGAATTTGAACCCTGAGATAAAGAATTATAGAACCTAAGATGAAATTTTAAAATTGTAAAAGAACCTATATTTTAAGTAAAGTAAAAATAAAATCTTAGATAAAATTTAATATAAGAATGTTGTATTTTAATAATTAGAATTAATTATTATGTTATCTATAAAAGGACTCAATACTCTATGAAAAATCCATAGGTATTATTTTGCCTGTGTGACATGTTATTTGTCCTGTGGTTCAATAGCTTTTGAGTGGCCATGTACTGTAGCCATTTGTAGGATTATAATGGTGGGTTTTTGGCTTACCCAGTGTGTTGTCTTTTGATCACTTATAAAGTTCTAACCGATTGCATTGAAGAAATGGTTGAGCATATGTTGACCGGCAACCATCTTGAGATTACAATATATATATACATGTAAATTAATTAGTAAATGAAGTTAAGTCCATAGCCAAAGTATACTTAGATTCAGCAAGTAATAAGACAAATTCAGTTGACTGAAAGAAAACAATAAAAAAAACTGCACATTAATACACCTTCAATGTGGGATTTTATATGACAGAGATCCCATTTACTAATTAATTTACATCTATATTAAACCGTTAAAAGTATTAAATTTAAGTATCCCATTTACTAATTAATTTACATCTATATTAAACCGTTAAAAGTATTAAATTTAAGTGTGTATATATATATTCTAGTATTAGCTATATTAATATAATCTCCCCTCCTCTTAGTATCATTGCAATCTAACAAAGTAGATAAAAAATGAATCCAATTTCTCTGATAATTATGATCAAAATTGATTCATTTTTCATTTGCTATATTAGATTGCATTGATATTAAGAGGAAATACATAATATAGCTAACATTAGAAAGTTTATTTCTCTAATTATTGCTTATTATTTAAGGTTGTATAATTGAAATTTTAAACTGGATTCCAAGAGATTGTAAAAGATCCAGAAAGAGACCACATGTGAGATGGATGGATAAAATAAGAAAGTGAGCAGGGGTGATATGGAGAAGAGAAGCTAAAGATAGGAAAAGATGGATTGAACTTGGAGACCTTCATCCTGCAGTGGATTGATAATGGTTGATGATGATGATGATGAATTTTAAATGTATATAGTTGATATTTGGTTATTTGTTTACCTGATCATTAAAATGGGTAGAATTAAATTCTATATTGGAAATAAAAATTATGGCTAATTTGAATGAGACTGCACGATCATCTCCATGGATTTAACATTTATTCTAATAACAATTATTTCTAAATCTTCTATACATATAATCTACAGATGGAAGTTAATTTTTCATCTATATTGTTATGTTGCATTGATATTTAATGTTGCATTAGTATATTTAATGCTAGGAAACGTCACTTTACTAATACTCATTATTTAATGAGATATAATTTCATTTATTTATATATTGCGTATAAAATATTTAAATTAATACTGCACTAACATTTTTCTATATAAATGAAACAAGCAATTTTTAGACACAAAGCAATTGCTTTATATTCTATAGTAAAAATTAACTTGTATTGAAAAATAGATATGAATGGGCTTTTCGCTGTGAATAATAATTATTAATAATCTTACTGAAGTTGTTCGTTCCTAAAGGCTATACAAATGTACGCAGTAAAGTTCGATTTTAAGTTAATGCTTTTCATAAACCAACACAGCATTTTACTAACAATAAAGAAAAATATTAGAAGTCCTTTATTAATGATTTATCGTTTCGTATTTTTATTATTTATAAATATAATCAGAATTGCTTTTGAATTTTTATTTAAACTGAGCTAAAGTAATAATAGGTATTGTATTACATGTTTACAAATTCACAATTCTTTTTTCTTCCTCTAAGTATGCAAAAAAGTTTAATAAGAGATAATAACAATGAAAAGAATTATCTCGTGGCTTCTTATAAAACGTTAGCTTTTGCTGAAAAATATTTGTATTCTAACAAGATATTAAAAAAATGCAGATTTATTAAATTAAAATACCTTTGAAAAAGTTTAATGAAACATAAAGTCTACAAAAAAAGCAACACATTTTTTGTGCTTCTTTAAAAATTCTTTTAATGCATTTTCTTTTCTTTTTTATCTCGATGTAACTTTTTAATTTTTTTTTTTTTAAAATCTTACTTTTGTTGTTACATAAACTTGGGTGGAGGGGAGGGGGATTTCTTTTTTTTGCTAACACTTATCTGTACATATAAGCAAACACAATCTTTGAAACTACTCAACTTGTAAGAGTTTTTATGTTCATTTTCTTATTGTCTTTCTGATTATACTGCAACATTAATTACACTGATGTATCAAAAGTATTTGTGCGTATAAATATACGTGTGCGTGTATTATAGCTTTTTATGAATGTGTTTAGACTTTGAGATCACCCTAGACCAGTGATCTCCAAACTTTTTTGATCACTACCCCTAAAGCGAAAATCAGTATAAGTTGTATCCCCTATAAAATAATATATATGTGTGTGTAGTCAAAAATCAAACTATTTATTATTTTAACAATATACATACATTTAAATTACAAATATTATTGTCAAGCGTTGGTGGCCGAGTAGTTGGCACAGCTGCCTTACAAGCAGTTGTGTCGGGGTTCGTTTCTCGACCTACGCTTTGGCACATTAAAAATTACAAATATTACATTTTGAATTAGAATTTAATGTAAGCAATGTAATTATATTTGTTTAGTAATATCGGAAAAATTTGGTTTGATGCCCTCTGTTAATGTAATTTGAAGATCTGATTCTCACTGTAATTTATTTCAGTATTTGGTTTTAATTCTTGTCATTGCAGTAAATGCTACTTCACACAGGTATGTAGAACCAAATGGTAAGATTGCATTTATTGTTGTGCTTACTATATCTGGATATTCAGTTTTAAATTCCATCCGCCAATTATGAAGAGATTTTTCTTTAAATTCGGATTGTAACGTTCTTTCATGTCAATTAATCGTTCTTGAGCTGTAATCGAAAGATGATCTATTTTTGCATTTTCAGCAAATGGATTCATGACCCATTGAAATTCTGTTTTAATACTTGGAAGTAAATCGTTTGCAAAATTCTGTCATCAAATTTTTTAAATGTGTAGCTATAAGACTTTTAATTTGTTCCACATTTACTTCATTTTCAGATGCAAAATCACACAATGATGGAAACATTTAAATTTTCCCTCCACATCACAATTTTATTTTGAAATGCAGTTATTTTCTCAGTCATTGCTAAAATGTCACCTTTTCCTTGAAGAGACAAATTGGCATGTTTATTTGTTCAAAAATATCAGCTAAGTAACATATTATCAACAGCCACTTATTGTCATTGAAAAAGCAGGCAAGCTTTGAACTCTTATCTTTGTCCAAAAGAAAAATGTGTAATTCATCTTTCAATTCAACAACTCTTATTAGCACTTTCCCTCGAGATAACCAATGAACATCTGTATGGAACATCAGCTTTTCATGGCTACTGCCCATTTCATCGCATATTATTGAAAATAGTCTACTATTCAAGGGTCTTATTTTTACAAATTACACTGATAATATTTCTGGCTCCAATTTCTTTGCTGCAATAGCTTGCCGTTCGATAATACAGTGTACAAATTTCATGTGGGATGCTATTTCAATTACCTTTGCCTTGAATCCTTTTTTACTTCCAGTTAAAAGAGTTGCTCCACCACTGGTTACACTTACATTGTTTTCCCATAAAATGTTATTTGTCACAAATAAAATTATTTACTGTTGAAAAGATGTCTTCCCTTGTAGATGTTTCTTTAAGTAGCTTACAAAAAAGTAGTTCTTCACACAATTCATTATTAACAAAATATCTAATAAATACCATTAACTGAACAAAGTTGGTGACATCTGTACTTTCATCCATATTGAAAAATTTGATTTAATAATTATTTCTTTAAATTATAAGTAATAATTTCTATATGTCTAGAAATGATATTTGCTGATAAGGGAATGCATTTTAGTTTATCAGCACATTCTTCCCCATGAATTATTGCAGTAGAAAGAACCAGTGTTTCATCAATGGTATTTGTTGTTTTTTTTATCTTTTAGTATTATCATTAAGTGTAACAAATTTTTTTACATTACAAGGTTGAGTATTGCATGTTTTTAAACATTGTTCAAAAAATTGCAATGGTTTGTTTGTGTTCATGTTTGGGAAGTTTAGCTTTAAATGTCTTATTAACACTGATGGTTCATACAAGCATTAGATAGCATTTCATAACATAATACACATATAGGATGGGATTCATTGTTGATTTGATGTAAACTCAAATTTTAAGTAGTCTGCTTGATAATTTCAAACTTTCTGGTACAATGTTTTTGTACACACTGTATCATTTATATTTTTATCTCTTGGCATGATTATTAATGAACTTGAATGATTATCAATATCAACAATATTACTTTCTTGTTGTGCACCAGAAATAGAAGCACTATCAGAATAATCTTCAACCAGTGGTTTCTTTGTGGGCAATTTTTTTAACCATTTATTCATTTTATGAGGGATTTAAAATCAATAGCATTTAAGAATCATCTAATCATAGTTATTATAATACACACCACTATCTGTATAAGTTCTATACAGTTCATAAAATTTTCTCGATGTTGGATACATGACCTACCAGGCACTTTCACAATGGCATGCTGAGTGGCTGGATGTAAACAGTATTGCCAGATATGAAATCCATTTGCCCACCAGAAATTGATTCTGAAACCTGCTAAAAAAACATTAAATTTAAATTCTTAATTTTTCATTTCCTGCTAAAAAGTTAATAAAAATGCACTTTACCACTAAATAAAATAATGATTACATTTTGAAATAAGGTGATACTTCATAGTATATTGGCATATGCCCATGTATCACTTTGCATACTCCCTGGAGTATGCATACCCCACTTTAGAGATCACAGCTCTAGATGAAAGTATTAGTACTATTATCTAATAAGGGCATTGCATCATTTACTTTCATTGACTGCTATCTTTTTAACCTTCTTATAATTCAATGTTTCAAAACAATGTTTTGAAAAAACTCTATCATATATATTAATAAGCTTGAAGTTTAAAATATTAAACCTTTTAGATAGCTTCTCTTTGCCAACAATTATTACTGCATCTAGTAATAAAAATATTATAAATGAGGTCTTAAAGTTAATAATATAGCTCTAAAATTATAATATTCTAATAATAATAATAAAATTAAATAAATGACAAAATACAAACATCTTAACTGTGATGAAGTATTACTATTTGCTCGTAGTACTCTGTTATCTAATTAAGTGAATGTATCTTTGGGAAGAGAACTAACCCACATACATGCATTACTATAAGCATACTCATCATCATTTCTAATCTTTATAAGTAACAGATACGCTAAGTTTATTTCAGTACTTAAAATGTATAATTTATTTTTTTTATATAACTAAAAAAAAAAAAAACAACTTATTATCCATCTTCATGATCTTTTTCTATATCTTTTTACATTTTATAGATTATATTTAAAGTATAGAGGATTTGAACTCAGATTTTCAAGCACCCTTCAACTATCCACACTATCTCCTACAACTGATACACATGACCACACACATGTATATTGGTGATTATTAATCTTTTCTACATGTGTGTGGTCATGTGTATCAGTTGTATGAGATAGTGTGGATAGTTGAAGGGTGCTTGAAAATCTGACTTCAAATCCTCTATACTTACAATTAAGCTCCCAGGTTTGTGAAGAGTGCCTGGTTTCAAATATTTAGATTATATTTAACATTTTACTAGTCCATGAACTGTTTACTTCTTTTAATACTATATTTATAATTACTTCAGCTTCTTAAATTTCATAATGATTTCTATGATATCTGTTAGCTTTCTCAACAATACATTTAACCTTTGATCTCTCCTTGTTAATCATACTTTACACATATTTCAAATAAAATAATTGCGAAAAATATTTAATATGCAAAGAGAAAAAGTGACTGGATAAAAGACTAAAAAGTTTCTTCAAAGTGTATGTATATCATATTTCTACATAAGATGATGAACAAGAAAAAAAAATTTTTTTTTCAGTTTAGTGCAATATAGAATATTAATCAGAATAGTCACAATACTAGTGCTCTTTATTATCTGTCTGACTTTTCATTTACCCTTGTGAAAATTACTATATCTTACTAAATAGTTGACATAATTTTAACTGTAACTTATAAAAAATATACATTTGTATAAAAAAGTAGAAAAATACCCAAAGATTGCAAAATGAAAGTAGAGCAAATGCTTACAGATTGCAAAAAATAGAATGTAATTGATTATGTATATGTGACAGATATATAATGCAGATTACATATAAGCAGACATGGGAGCTACTGCTTGCAGCAATAAATATGGTAATGAAATAGTCAATTTTTTCATATATAATAATTATTTATATAAAAAAATATAATATTTATACTTAGAAATGACACAAAATATTATTTCTGCAGCTTCATATAAAATTACAATTGGCTAGATTCTAAGTATTCAGAGTTACTTATACATAACAGCACAAACAGACTTATTCTACAATATAAAACAGACCTTTATTCTACAGCATTTAAAATTCTTTATACCAAAAGAATGTGAAAAATATTATATATTTATAGCTGGTAAAAACATTACCTCTGGAATTTCATATTTACAGTTGATTAGAATCTAAATCCAACACATTACATACATATGCGCCAGAGCACAACACAGAATTATTCTATAATTCAAATTTGAATCATTATTTTACAGCATTATAAATTATTTATATATAAAAAGTATAAAATATATATACTTACTGCTGGTGGAAAGTATTATCTCTGCAGCTTCTGATAAAATTATGATTGGCTAGATTCTAAACCTTCATAGTTATATTATGTGGATTTATAATCTTTGTTTTAGGAACAAAAAAAAAATCACCATTCATTCTTTTTCATAAACTTTAAAAAATAAAGGAAAAAAAAAAGAAGAAAAAAACATCCTTTATTAGAACGTTCATAAAAAATTGAATTTGTATTATACAGAAAAAACTGATTCAATAACAAAAAGAATGATATACTTCACATGCATATAATCATTACCATTCACCTGCTATCTTGATTTAAAATCTATGATTGGTCAAAATTTAGATTTGGAGAAATTTTTCAGGGATTCAACATGGAATCATTAAATTGAATTAAAAAAGAAACTTAATTTGTGGTTTAATTTATCTCAAAATTTGATTACATTTTTTTAGGAATATAAAAAAGAAACAAAAATTCATTTCTTGTTCTTATGAACCTATTTTAAAATTTAGTTTTGATTGAAAATATAAATATATTTAAAAGTATCTCCCTTCAAATATATAGATGAGTATTTAAAAATAATCTTAAAAATCTTTTTTTAAATATAAGGTTTTTAAATAAAAAAATTAGATTATTATATAATATTAAAATTTAAGTAAATTCTCCAAAGAACACAATATTCATGGTAGTAAACATACTGTGTGTGCACATACATGGAAATATATTTCAAGATAAGCGAATTATCCTAAAACTAGAATAAATGACCATTGTAAGAAAAAATGTTATAATCACTGTAATTTAAATCAAACAGATAAATTTTATTATGTTTAAATAAGATAGGTATCAAGTTATACATGGATTTGACCTTTGCGTTAATTTACATTAAAATATATTTTTATGTGTGTGAACTTATTATATAAATACTGTTATTTAGATCATCAATTTATATAGTTAAGTATATTCAATATTTAAGTTATTATAAAGACATGAGTAGCGATTTTGTTTATTATAGGTTGGATCCCAAACTGCTTACTTCTATGAAGGATTTAATATTAAAAATATTATTGAAGTAAGGTCAGATCTCATAGCTGACAATCTTATTGAAGTAAGATTATGGTTCCAGAGGGTTGGCCCAAAGAAGTCCATTTCTTGGAATTTTTATCAGATTAAAAACAAAGCAAAGCAAAACTCCATATAGTAGTGCCACCTGTGCCAAACAGGGTAATCAATGGATGCCAGAAGGCTTGTGCATAAAATACCTATCTAATGCCTACTCATCCAATATTCTCAGACTAGTTTCTGTCTTGTAGCCTTCATCAGTGAGGAGCTTTGGATCTGAGAGCACTGAATCTAGATCTTAGGATCTAATGCAACCCTCTAGCAACCACCTTTTATCTCTACTTAACTACAAAACTATGAGCATGAAATTGAAAACACAAAAAATATTTTTAATCTAAGCTCAATAGCCTATATAGTCATATGGGTCTGAACTCAGTTCAGCACCCATACATTTTGGTGTCTTTGGCTCTTTAACAACCATAGCCACCACTACTCTATTAGGCAGGATTTGTGTTAAACCAGCAAGCATCACATGATCACATCTCCAATACTAGCACATAATTGTTTATAAACAAGCAAAGCAAAACTCTATATAGTAGTGCCACCTGGGCCAAACAGAGTAATCAATGGATGCCAGAAGGCTTGTGCATAAAATCCCTATCTAATGCCTACTCATCCAATATCCCCAGACTATTTTCTGGCTTGTGGCCTTCGTCAGTGAGGAGCTTTTATGCACAAGCCTTCTGGATCCATTGATTACTCTGTTTGGCACTACTATATGGAGTTTTGCTTTGTTTATAAACAATTATGTGCTAGTATTGGAGATGTGATCATGTGATGCTTGCTGATATTATCAGATTAAAGAAGATCATTGTGGTTTATCAAGATTTATACTAGCGGTGTGTTGGTAGACTAATTTACATTAGGTATACATATGTGAAATGCTATGAGCTAGAGACAATTGAATAAATGAGTTATATTCATAAGGATTGGCAAGAGAAAAAGTTATATCCTTTATGCATTAAAAAATGGGGTATTTATTAAATGGCAAACAGTGCTCTCATTGTAAAGTTAACTTTTTAAAATTGATTAGCAATAAATCATGAATATTTTAGAGGACATATGAATGCTATTATCTATTTTAGATTTATCTTTCTAAATATACTCATGTAATATCAGCTCAAAAAAAATTTAGTGATGAGACTATTAAAGAAATAACATTGCTGGTTGCTTAAATTTCATTAGATAAGGTAATTGTAGTTAAAAGTGAATTTAATTTTAATTGGTGAAGATAATTTAAATAAGCATTAATAATAGTTTATTGAATATGTAATTCGTAAATATTTCCCAATGAATGTCTATTAGGTTGCAAATAGAAAAATAATTTGTATTAACAACTATGTTAAAGCAAATTTTAAATAAATTGTTGTTTTTTATTATTTATTTAAATAGTGGGCAATGCCAATTATTATATATGCCTGGGTCTCATTTTATGTGGTAGATAGGTTCCTTAAAAAATGCGCACAAAAGAAATCACACAAAAATAGACTTAACTTACCTTAAAAAATGGGAATACAGGATAGTAATTTTCAGAAATCGCATAAAAGCAAAGCAAGAAGGAAAATTACTTTAAAATTCGCATTAAAAAAATAAAAAAACAAAGTATGACTAATAAAAATTTTCAAATATTTGAAAAAAAAAATACAAGACAAACTTTTTTTACTTTTTTTAATTAACTACAGTATTTAATTTTACATTTTTTCATACATATTTTAATCATTAGCGGTTGTTTGACTATTTGACAATATGCATTTGTTTGGGAAACATTAAGAAATCAGATTTATCATGTGACATACAACTAGCACCACTTTCAGTCTTGAGCTGTGTTAATGATTTTTTGTTTCTATATTAAAAAAATGAGATTGTAATCAAAACAAAAAGATTAGAGATTATCATTAGAAAAATTATTTTCAGTTTATAAAATCAATAAAATCTTCGTTATTATTTATTTTAAAAATCTAAAAAATTTACTTCTGTTATAATTAACAAAATACGTTTAAAGGTTTAAAATTTTTGACTATTTATTGTGACATTTTTATATGTAAATAAATAGAAGCTAATATTCCAAATGCAGCTTCAGGCCATATTCATGTTAACTGCTAATATAACGTTATATTTTTGAAAAAAAAAAAAAAGTATTTCAAGTCAAAATAAATTATTAGTAATTTAAATTTTTTGATATCTAATAAATATAGTGAAATATGAAAGATATTAAGAAGAAACACGAATTGCATAACTTCAAAATTGCTTTAAAATAATCCGCATAAAACGAGACCCAGGTGTATAAAAATTATCAAGTCTAAATTTTAAGTCTATGACCCATTTCATGATTCATAATTTCTTCAGATGTTATAGATAGAGGATTATGAATTGATCACTTTAACAATTAAATATTATGAGGAAAATATTTTAAATAATATTAATATGAAAATAGATCATACTCTTGAAATATTTCTTGATGGTATTTATGTAGGTTATATTCAAAGCTTGAGAGTGGTCAGATATTCAACCTTGAAAATTGAAGTTAGTATGTACTATTATTTAATATCATTATGATTACTAGACATTATTAATATGTATATTAGTGGATGTAAAGTATGGTAGCCTAATATACATCCTTATATATACTATCTGTAATACATCTTGATCATTACTATATATATATTTATTTATGTTGATATCTTTACAAAGTGTATAATTATTCTTTCTTCAATGTTTTTGGTTCCATTCAGCTTAGTGCATTTTCAGTGTTGTATATTAAACTGAACCAAAAACCAAAAACATCACAGAAAAAATAAATATGAATTTCATTAAGCATATCAACATACATATGTAAAATTTATTATAACTAAATAATGAAGTTTAAACAAATTATATGTATGTGTATATCTGGACAATTTCACTTCTCATTTTGGTAGCTTCATTTAAATACAACTATTGTTTCATGGTTTTCTACTGATGAGCCTCTCTAACTATAAATTTTTTCCAAGATATGTCTTGTACTCATGCATCATTTAATAAAATTATTTCTTGTATGATGGTTAGAATATGAAACCAAAATGACATTGAAGGAAAGATGCCACAAAAAAGGTTAATGTATTAGTTAGCCATTATCTACTTGGGTTAGCTGGATATCACCAGGATTTTCAGAATCTGAATGATGATTAGAACAGGATTTAGATCTTAGTTTCTCTTAAAATGTATTTTTTAATTTGTGGATAGAAAATAATAACAATAATGTACCTTGTTAAATCTATAATAAAAATAATAAATGGCTACTTTTTGATGCTTCTGTTCTTTATCTCGATTCTTGAAATTCATCTTCCATTTTCTTTTTATGACCATTACATTTATCAAGTTATTTCCAGAATAAGTAAAAAATTTATGACCATCTCTGAGTTACATATTAACTGAAGATATTTCTAGATAACATACAAAAGAATATTAATTTAAAACCATAACATAACTCTTCTATACAAGATATATGCAATCATATCATTTACCATAGCTTCAAAATATTTTATTCGAGTTTATCTACAAACTTTTATTAATTTTCTAAGATGCAATACTTTAAGTTCTCTAAAAGTTAATTTCAAATTGATCTTAAATTATCAGGCTATCATTTTTAGATATTTCTTTATTTTTATTAACTCACTCTCAAGTTTTAATTATATTATATTCAATGCTTTTAATCGTTATATTACTTAAGTATGACTTTCTAAATGATTAAACTAAATACAATTTAATAAATTGATAGTTACAAATTTATTAAAACACTAGTTATTATATTTAACTTAATGTAATCCTGGTAAAACACTAGGAACATATGGACATATTGTTTCAACATTAAGATGTATATGCATACATTTTTAAGTTTGGCATTTTGGTTTTGAAAATGAATTTCTTTTCTATCCACTTTCCTTTTATTAAATTAATCTCTTACTTGATGATTATAAATCTTAATAATAATCATCACAGAGTTGAGATTATCTTCTTAAAGTATATATTGTCTACTTTGTAAAATTACATTTAAATATGCCTGAGAACATTATAGACATAGTTAATTAATACAAATACTAAGAAAAAAATATGAGTATATCTTCAGAAACAAATACAAAAAAAAAAAAACTGTTAAGAGAAATGAAATAAGAAAGGAAGCATCAACAATTTATATACAACAAAATGTAAGTTCCTAGTGAATTTGAAACATAACGTGAATCATTTTAAAAATATTCCATTTATAAATATAAAAGTCATATATATATATGGAGAAAAAAAAGAGACGGAAGGATTTCCCAGAGAAATATATTCTTCCTGTTATTTTATCAATAATTTTTTTTTATAAGTGTTAAAAGAAAGTCTGTTTCTGGCAGTTGTAAATGATTTTAAAAGAGAATGTTGCTAAAATCAAATTATTCGATGACCTGCTCGCAAAAATCAATATATAAAATTATTCTTAAGCTCATGATCAATATATCAATCAGCAAGATGGTAAAAATGTGTCAGTCAAAATTGAAAGCATTGAATTTTTTATTCAAGTGATGACATATAGAAAATTTTTTAACAAAACTTCATTTCTGATTTATAACTCTTCCTAATTTTTATTCTCTAAATTATATATATATAATTAAAGTTATCTATTTAAAATACATGTACATCTAAATCATCCCTCCATTATATTATCACGAATACCATACACAAATTATATGTGATTACTGACGTTATGTATTTTTTCAAATAATAATATATTAAAGTCAAGCTATAATATAAAATACGTTGGTTGGCATTTAATCTATGCAATATATATATATAGAAAATTTTCATGAACTTTATAAATATAAATGTTGAAAGTTTAGTCAGACCTATGTATATATTTTTAATAAGAATTCATCCACAATGTGACTAAGCAACTAAAAAACTAGATTTGAACCCAAACTCATGCCATTTGGCTACTGTAATTTTATTTGTCAAACTTCTATAAGCTAAAAGGGGAAACATTCCTAACTTATCTCCTACATTTAATATATAGGGGTTTGAACTCAGATTTTCACATGACTCTCAACAATCCATGCTATCTCATACTGCTGGTCCAACTGATAAGAGCTAGTTTAGCATGAAATATGTATATTGGTGATTGTTTATCTTTTCGACATGTGTGCAATCAAGGGTATCAGCGGTATGAGATAGCATGGATGGTTGAAGGTCATGTGAAAGTCTGAGTTCAACCCCCCCCCTAAATATTACATATAAAAATGCAGGTATGAAAAAGTCTGTACTGTAGAAAAAATTCATATCTTCTACATTTAAGGGAAAAAGGTTTTTCAGACTTTGTTACTTTACTTTTGTGAAAATTTAAAGCAATAAAAGTTTTTAAATATTTCCTCAAGTCAACAATAGCTATATACAAAATTAATAATAATTACTAACTTTATAGATACAAATATTAAAAATGAGATCTTTTGTGCATAGTTTTTTAATTAGGACATACTAAACAACCATTTATTTGAAAGATGGATTGAAAACTAAAATTTTATCTTCATGGGAAAATGTAATTAAATATTAAATGATTGACTACTAATTTTATAGTTAATTAATGATAGGTTTTTTACTATAAATGCGTCTGTAACCATATTGACAACATTTACAACATATTTATTTCCTAACGATTGTCATGTCAGAAACTATATCAGTGTTTATTATTCATACATAGCTGGATTTACATTTTCTGGCTATAAATATGCAACAAAATCATTGCAACTCTGATTGTTGTTTAGCACTCAATTTAAGTTATTGTGGTGGATTATCCACATTAGTAATAATATTAAATCATCTATGCTTTTTATTACTGTTTTACAATGCTTTTATTACAACCCAATATGACAGTTTCGATTGCCCCAGCAATCTTCTTCAGAAGTCCTACTTATATTTCCAAACCTTAACTGCTAAATTCAAATATCCATAATAGTAATAATTTCTTTTTTATTGGTAAGATTTTTTAGAGTTAACTAACTTCTAATAAATAGAAAACACAGACAATAGCAAACAACTATTTTATTTTGAATAATTGTTGCATATTTAGTTGTTAAAATAATTGCTTAAAAAATTATTGGGAGTGTTATTTTCAGGTCTCTAATATATGTTTTGTGATTGGTCATAATAATTTCTGATTCCATTCTTCCTCCCCTCCACTTCTTCTTTTATTTCAAATTTTTGAGAATTAAGAAATCTATAATTGGTACAGGCTTAAAAGACGGCAGTTTTTAGTTGTGATCTTTATTCAAGAAAACATAATTACTAATGAGTCAATTTGTAACTGAATTTTAATGAAATAGTGATTGGAATTGGCAAGATTTATATTTAGGTAGCTCAGTTTAGAAATCCTCTGATTGCAATTGAAATGGCAGGATCTAGAAAATAGTCTAAAAGTAGCCTGACTCACACAGAAAATTGTAACACCTAATGGATTATTCATTTCAATGGCAGAAATATTAAGAATAGTAGTAATATTTTTTTTTAGTAATAGTGATAAAGTAGTAATTAATATGTCAAGCATTGGTGGTCGAGAGGTCAGTGACAGCTGCTTTACAAGCAGTTGTCCCGGGTTAGCGGGTTTACTTCCCGGCTGATGATATGATACATGAGAAAAAAAAGTAGTAATTAATATATTGAGTGCACAGAAAGCATATGTAAATACTTTAAACAGGCTTTAACATGTGTTCAATGCACTTTAAAATTCGTAATAATCAAGCACATTCTGCCGACAGAGGGACCTTCCAAACAACGACACAAGATAGTGACTTTTTATAAAGATAAGAGTGGCCATCTTATCTTTAACCTAAATGTCCACTTATATAGGTGAATCTGAAGCATCTTGATTTGGAAGCATGAAGTAATTGTTTTCTCCACTGTTTAAATCAACTATTTTCTTTACAAATTAACATATGTGAAATCTTGCTATTTACTGCGAGTTAATATTACAATTTCAATGTTGGAAATTCTATAAACTATTGAAGAGTAGTAATTAATTTATTGAGCACACAAAAAGCATATGCAAATGCTTTAAACAGGCTTTAACATGTGTTCAATGCACTTTAAAATTTATAATAAGCACATTTGCATGAGGTAGTGTTAGTAGGAAAATTGATACTAAGTTCAAGACCAAAATGGAAAACTACACTTATTGCTAAGGAATTGTTAATATCAATATAGCTGATCTTAGTAAAACTCATCTTCTAGAGAAATAATTTTAATAGAACAGATGGACAGATACATATTTTTTGGACAATCACATCTGTCAGTGAGAAGCGAATACATGGTGTTGGATTTGTTGCAAAATCTAATTTAGTATTTTCTAATGAATCTATTTATAAATGAAAGGTTAATGGTCTTAAAATTAATCTTGTGCAATGGTAATAGTGGCCATTTTATTAGTGCTTATGTTCCAACTATAGATTCAAAAAATTCAGAGAAACAACACTTTGGTTCATTATTGAATAGTATAAACAGAAATACCATTAAATGATCAATTTTTCTCATTGGAGACTTTGATGCATATGTTTATAAAAATGTTAAACTTTGGCCAAAAGGTTTCGGAAATAATGGGATTGATACTACGAATTTATGCGTAACATATAAATTGGTTATTACAAACACTATTTTAGATAGAAAAAAACACTATAAAGGATCATGGTTAAATTCATACTCAAAATAATGGCATTTCTAGAGATTATATTATAATTAGGAGTCATACAAAAAGTTCACATTATGTTACCATTTACAAGCATAGATTATTAAAGAAGTCAAGATTAAAATCATACCATTAAAAAATAAATATTATTTCAATCATATTAATGAGAAAACTAATGTTCATTCTATAAAAGAATCTACTATACATATTAAATTTTATTAGCTATTAAACATCACAATTACAAATTTGAATCTTCAGGACTATCATATTACTAAAGTATAAAATTATCTTAAAGAATGTATTATTGGAGATAAGTAAATCTATTCTTGAATCTAATAATAAAAAAATGATAACTGATTTTCTAACCATAACCCTATAAGTAAATTAATTAAAAGGAAATAAATGGTATTTTCTGCTTGGCAGAATAATAGATTAAATGTGGAACTTTATATTTACTATAAAGATCTAAAGGCAGAAGTTCAGTGATTGATAAGAAGACTTAAAAATAATTGGTATTTTAAAGGTACAAAGAAGATACTGATATTTGCTGATTGTAGTTATTGTAGATTGTTGTCGGTGTGCTGAATGCAGCGTATAAGCTTGAGAAATAGTATCACAATCCTATTAAATTTAGAAATGGCCCTCTTTTATATAATGACAATATTTTTCACAGGTGGCAGAAATATTTTGATTATCTTTTAAATAATGATATCAGAATAAGATAATGGCTTTTAAAGTTATATCTCATTTGGATTTGGACAAAGATATCCACAGTGTCAAGCATTGGTGGCCTAGTGGTTAGTATAGCTGTCTTTCAAGCAGCTGGCCTGGCTTTGCTTTCTGCTCAATGCTTTGACATATAAAAAAAAAATATCCACAGTCCTTTGTCATTTTAAAACTAAAAAGGTTGCAGGTCCTGATGAAATACAGTTTAAAATATGGTGGTATATGTTAACTTCAAAAATATTGAAATTTTTTAGGAATATCTGAACCCATAAAATTCTTTCACTTAATCTTAAGAATATTTTTATTGTTCCAATTTTGAAAAACAAAAGGAATAGTCAAAATTATAGTACTAATCATAGAGTAAACGTTCTCCCAAGAACTTTATTGAATAGATTGTTTCTTAATTACATATGAATCATCATCAAAGTCAAAATTGTTTTAGAGAATCAAAAAGCAATATAGAACTGGCTTATTCCCAAGCAAATGCCTGAAAAGTGTTAGGAGCAAAGGAGTGATTTATATACTGCTTTCATTGATTTGATCAAGATATTTTATTTATTGTTTAAAATAAATTTGTTGTTCATAAAAATGTATTTGTATTAAACAAATTCTACATGATAAAGTGAAAGAAAGTGTTATTATTACAAGTGGAAAAATCTGATACATTTAAAATGAAAACTAGTTGAATAAGGATTTGCACTTGAGCCAAAATTGTTTCCAATTTTAAAACGATGGACTTTAAAATTGTTTATAGGCTACTATTCTGAGGTATTTGAAATAAAAACTGGCTTTAAACAAGGATATACACTTGATTCAACATTGTTTTCAATTTTAAGACAATGGTCTTTCAAATTTTTTATAGGCAGCCTAGGGAGAGATTTGATAAAGAAATTTTTAATTTGAATTGATTAAAAGCAAAAGACAAGAATTTCATCATCTTGGATTCTGTATTTGTAGTACATTGTTTAATGTTTTAATTTTTCCTGTTGGAAAGATGATTTACGGAATGTTCTTAATGTTTTGAGTGCAACATATAAAGATTTTGATTTATTAATTAATGTCGAAAAAAGTAAAAGTCTTTAGCAGCCAGTCAGGGAACAAAAATTATCAGCAACTTTTAGCTTGGATGATTATCAATTTGAGAATGTATAGCAATTTAAATACCTTGGAAGTTTTATAAATAGGAAGGTGGGCTTACCTAATAAAATTAAACACTAAATTCACTGCGCTCCTGCTATCTTTGAGAAGTTAAAAGATAATACATTTTGTCATAGGAAAGTAGTTATTGTCATTAAGGTAGTTGTAAATACAATTGTTATTTTACCTGATTTATTTCATGATTTTAAACATTGGCTATAAAAAGGTTTTCTGCATATATAAGTAGACATTGCCTGAGTTTTAATTGGACTGGTGAAGTCAGATTTATAGCACTTTATTTATTTATGGAAGTAAAACATGGACACTTTATAAGTAGAAGGATATTTCATAAAATTTTGAAACTACAATGGCAAAGGCATAAAACCAATTAATATCATACTATTGAGACCATTATTGTGAAATCATACCTTCATTGAAAAGGAACGATTTCATATAAGAATATTTTATGGTAAACTTAGTAAGGGTTTTGTTGGGGTTATATAAATCGTATCTACATTACAAATATTATCTCAAAGTGATTCTAAATAAGTTGCAAAATCATTTTTTTCTATTAAAAAAATATAGAAGAGAATAGAATACATTACAAAGTTTCAATTATACATGCATGGTGTGGAAATACTTGGAAAAGTTTTCTACTCAATAAACTAAAAAGCAACTTTATAAAATATCAAGTAAACAGAAAAATGGACTAGCACATTCTATATTTGTGGTTTACAGAATGATTTGTATGATCTTTGAAAAACTCATATCCAGAATAGTCTTTTCTCTTTTCTTGGAGTTGAAATCGCCATATTTATTTATGGGTGATTCAGTTATAATGTCTATTAATCCTCAATATATTGAGATAAACTTCAAGAAATCATGGTCTGTTTTACATTTTTGAACATCATCTACTTGTTATTTTCTTCAATGACATCCTGACTTATTTTAAAAGTAATGATTGGATTTAAAATTTCTGGGTTGGGTTTTTTTTAAAAAAATATGTAGTGTTTGTTTTACTTCCATGATTTAGTCTCTATTGTTTTCTGGGTTCATTTGTTTAGATAATGAAAGCTTATGACATTGTTTTCCTGTGATAATAATTGAAATTCAAATAATATCATAATTTTACATGTTGCCCAGGGACTTAATTATCTATTTGAAATTTATCATCTAAAGCCTTATCTAATTGATTGAATTTTGTTTTCAAATTTGGTTTGAAAATAGATTTGTTTTTAATAAGGATTTTATAAAGATTTCTATGGCTAAACTCAGAGTTGTGTTCTGACATAACAGAATTTTAGCATAGTAAATATTTCAGCTTACTAAAATGTTTTTACAGAGTGTTTATTTTCACACTATTCTTTTATCTTACCCATTACTTTGGTAAAAAATATAGTGAACACATTCTAATATAGTTATTTGCAAAAAAATATTTGAATTAGGCTGATGTGAATGTTGATCATTTAGAACCTCAAGAACTTAAAGATACTATAATTTTAAACAGTTTTTACATGACTTCAATAGATGCTAATGCATGAAATAATACCATGCTAATAACCTCAATCTATTTAAAAAAATCTATAATAATTTAAAAATTATTTGCCATGTCATGAATCAGTTTGGTAGTTGAAAAGTTTGGAGTAAAAATATCTATTTTAATTCATTGATTGATCTTAGTTCTAATTAAGCTATGTTTGTTTTAAGTGACATGTTTAATTACCAGACCTCATTAAATTTATGTGACAGATTCAATATCAGTAAAGATTAATGTGTGACCTAATTTTCACACCTATAATTTTGATATACATGGTTATCAGTTTTAAATTTATTTGAGTTGTGGATGTTCTTATTTCAATTACCATATAACTCAAATAGATGAATTACTTATAATTTATTAACCCATCATACCATTTGGCTGAAATGCTGAAAAGAAGATAAAAGCTTTTATTATTTTTGTAACTCTCTTCACAGTTTTGGCAAGAAGAGGAACTCACTGGTATAGTGATTCTTGATTTTGATTTATTGCTTTGTTGAAGTTTGTAAAAAAAATCCCTTTATCATTGATTAAACACTTTTTAAGATGTTTATTTTAAGTCATAATAATAATTTTTATTAGTCATTTATTAAACTAGAGCTTATCCAATAATAAATAATATCTCTGTAGTGTATTTTTTCATAACACCACTCTCCTGCAAAGTAGGGATTGGTTTTTATCCAAGATTTACAATCCCCAACCCAGATTCACATTTCATGCTGTGAATCTTGAGTGGGGATAGAAGTTTTTTCACATGTTTTTGGTAATATATTTATGATTACACCCATGCACAAGGTGTTAAAAGTGAATAAAAACCAGTCCCTACCTTGCATGAGAGTGGTGTCATGGAAAAATACACTACAAAGATATTATTCATTATTGGATAATCTTCAGTTTAATAAATGACTAATAAAAAAATATTATGATATGAATCTGTTATTTTAATTTGGGTATTAAAGTTTTCATTTAACTTCTATAACTTTCTAATATTATTTAAAGCTCTTATCTTAGGACCCTATCTCTGCCCCCTTAATATTGTTTAAAGATTAGATCTGAGAATCTGAAATTTATGATAATCAGTTTGCTACATTGTTTTATTTTGGAAAAAAAAAAACTAGATAAACATGATCAATATTTTGGCAATATTGATTATTTATTATATATAAGGGTATTTCCTCTATGGATAGCTTTATTACATTTTTTCCCCCCATATGTCATAGCATCGGCCGGGAAGCGAACCCGCAACAACAGTCTGCAAGCAACTGCTTGCTTGCAAGGCTGCTGCGCTGACCTCTCGGCTACCAACGCTAGCTTTATTACATTTGTAGAAAACTTCCTCAGAATTTACAAGCTCGAACTCCAATCTACTCTATAATATAGATTTAAATTGTGAACCATGTTTATTTCTTTATTTTAATTTTTTTTTTTTTTTAAAAAAAAAAGCTTTTTAAGGAGTAAGACTCAACATTTGATTTATTTAAAGATGCATGATTGAACGATACTATTATTATTAATTTGAAATTTGATTTTCAGGCTTTAATTTTTAACACCACAGATAAAACAATTTCTCAAAGCATTATCAATAAATCTTTAAAATCAGATTAGTGCTAATTTTTAATTTCAGTCGCACTTTATTCACAACCTTCTAATTATTTTTCTTATTGTAGGTTAAAGTTTAGCTTTTGCAATAATTGTGGAAGTTTAGGGCAAATTTAAGTTATCAATATCTCAGCTGCATTGTCAAATGTCATCTATAGCGAGGTGAAGGAGACCCCTAACATTGAAACCTTCATAAATTGTGATGCTCACTCATTTATAAAAGCTACACTTTACCGGATTTCTTTTTAAAAAGGTTTTCAATTTGTCAAAAAATGTAAGCCAATTATTAAGACAAGTTGGATTAAATATCTATATTATATTCGTTTTGCTGAAAAAAAGCATTTATAGAAAAATAAAATCCATTAAAATTCTTGATTGAATATGACTTCGATTTTTATTTTACCGACTATCGACAAATAAAATGTATTTTATAATAGAAAAGCGGTTATTATGGTGGCATCTTATCACCTGCTGTTAATTAGGACAAAAAACAAATATATATTAAGACTTAGTGAAGAAACAGTCAGAACCATTACATTTTACAGTTACAGTTAAACCATATAAGATTCAAAGTCATTTATTAGAAAATTAATGTTTTTTTTTGTGCTGACTGATTTAAAAATTTATACAATTTTTTTTTTTACAACTTTAAAACTGCATATAAAAGCTCTATCTTACCACCATCTGCATTGACCATTCGATTTAAAATCCTTTAAAACAACTTTTATCAGCGTTAAAAATAGCTCATGAAGTTGTCTGAATAATAACATAAAAGTAAATTAATTAGTCATGCCTATGTGAACAGTTTAACAAACTAAAAAAAAAAAAAAAGTATTAGATTTTTTCGATACACATTTCTCCATATTTATTATTCTGGTTAATAAATTAGTTAAATATTTTAATTGCTTATAATCAATCAAATCTTTTTGATTTAAAGTGTAATTTCTCTTAAGCCTATGAAAGTTCGGGTTTTGATGCCTTTATCTCACCTGACAAAAATGGAATTTTTTTTTTTCTCATATGTCATAGCATCGGCCGGGACGCGAACACACACCCATCTGCAAACAACTACTTGCTTGCAAGGCAGGTGCGATGACCTCTCAGCTAACAAGCACAGTGAGATCGGTTAATCTGAGAAACCTTTTACACTAAATAATAATAAGTGCATTTTACCCCTAAAAAGTTTCATAGGTTACACACATATAATAAATTTATTAGTCACCACTATGAGTTACTTTCAAATGAATGTGACCATTTTACTTTCAAAAAATAGAAAGGCAACAAAATAATAACACATTAGAGATTAATTTTCATTTAATTATACAATCTAGTTATGATTAAAAAAAAATACATTAGCAAACATAGTGCACCATTTTGTTTATTTGATACATTTATGTTGATTTTAACTTTTTTTTCTGAAAAACTTTTCTAATTGTAGATCTTCATGGAATTTTATTCTCAATTATGTTTTATCCATGAAGGCAATCAATATTTCACCTCTTTAGAGTACCTTTAAGATAAACATTACATCATAATTAAGTTCCTCATAAAAACTTTTAAAATATTTTTTAGAAAGACTTATATTATTATTCATTTGCATAATACAATGAAAATCTTATTTTATAATAGTAAACTCTATAACATCATATCCCTCAAACTGAAAGAACATAGTGAATAATCTCATGATTTTGTCAATATAAATTCGGGATACAACATGGTGAAATTAATAAACAAAATATATTCAGTCAATAAAAATATACAAATAAACAATATCTCAGGTTTATCATCTTTTGATATCTAATGTGAATGTGCAAGCCAAGACATTTGCAAAAATCTTATTGTGTGATATTTTATTTTTAAAGATCAAGTTTTTATACAAGTAGTTTGCCTTACCAATTAACAGATACAGCATGATATCAAGACAGTTACTTTTTTAAAGCACAAAGACTCAACAAAAATGTCAATCATCAGTTTCTACAAATTAATTAATTTGGCTTTGACACCACACTCTAGGATTCTCAATATTTTATTTTAAAAGTAGACTTTTAAGAATACATCTGAGTTTTTATATATTTAAAGTTTTCCATTACTAAAAATATAGTTTAAATTTTTTTTTTTTTCATTTAATGTTTCAAAAAAGTACTGAATTCAGCTCACTAAGAGATTTCTGGTTTGTTATCCAGTTTATTCTTTGTAGACCTATATCTAATATAAGACTTGGCTTATATTAATAAATTCTATTTATAAATAATTAAATATCAAATGCCAAAATGTAAAGAATGAATATCTAAAAATTTATAATCAATTGGTTGCTATAGCTTAGTAACAATTTTTGGCAGTTACCCTTTGCTCTCATTTTGAAGGAGTTAATTTTATGTTTATTGCATACTATTACTTAAGTTCGAAACCAACAAAGCTTTAAATTAATAAAATGAAATAAAAAGCTTTTTCCATAATAGTGAAGTTAATCTCAATGTAGTGATATTTAAAAATAAAAGTAAAAGAATAACATTAAATTTAATCCCTTTGTGAATGATGTCATTATTTGCACCATAGTTTATAATAATAAACACATAAATTTTTATTTTTGGAGTGCATATTTCAAATTATTAATAGTTAAATTATTTAAGAATCATAATGTAAAGACTTTCAATATTATTATTAAAAATGCTTCATCTGATGTTCAAAATACAAACTCTTTTAAGAAGCAAATTTTTTTTTCACATGATCACTATCTCATGCTAGCACATAACTGTTAGTAAACAGACAAAAACTCTCAATATAGTAGTGCCACCTTGTGCTAACCAGAGTAATCAATGGATGCCAGAAGATTTGTGCATAAAATCCCTATCTAGTGCCTACTCATCCAATATCCCCAGATTAGTTTCTGGCTTGTGGCCTTCATCAGTGAGGAGCCTTGGATCTGAGTGCGCTACATCTAGATCTTAGGATCTAATACAACTCTCCAGCAGCCACCTTTTATCTCTACTTTACTACAAAACTATGAGAGTAAAATTGAAAACACAATATTTTCAATCTAAACTCAATAGCTTATATAGTCATATGGGTCTGAAAATGTATGGGTGCTGAATTGAGTTCAGACCCATATGACTATATAAGCTATTGAGCTTAGATTGAAAATATTATTGTGTTTTCAATTTCATTCTCATAGTTTTGTAGTAAAGTAGAGATAAAAGATGGCTGCTGGAGGGTTGTATTAGATCTTAAGATCTAGGTGCAGTGCTCTCAGATCCATGGCTCCTCACTGATGAAGGCCACAAGCCAGGAACTAGTCTAGGGATATTGGATGAGTAGGTACTAGGTAGGGATTTTATGCACAAACCTTCTGGCATCCATTGATTACTCTGGTTAGCACAAGGTGGCACTACTATATGGAGAGTTTTTGCCTGTTTTTTTTTTTTTATTAAGTGAGGTATCAATTGCCATGGTAAACTAACTTGATGGATCTAATTTGATAAGTATAAGATATATTATATTACATTAAGCATATATAATTCATTGCAGATATGCTCTGGTCTTGATTAAGCGTAATTAAATTCCTGGAAAAACTATTATTTGAAGAAGATATGATAGCTACAGGATTTAAATTTATTTTGAAATAGTTCTTAAAAATAATTTTACAAGAAAACTATGCATGGAAAACTTACACCATATAAAAATTAATAATGAAAAAGAATAAAAAACTTGCACTATTATTATATTATGTACTTTTTAAAATAATAAGCTCATAATTACATTTAGAATAGTGAAGATACTATTTAATACAAACAATAAATGTACTATATTTAAAATTATATTTTACTTATGTATAATGTAATAAGTAATTTCTCTACTGTAGCATCATCTATTATATGTTTGAGTATTCACTGATTACTCAAGCATGCATAATATATGATGCTAGAATAGAGAACTGCTTTTGTTTACAGTATAATATAGTAAGCCAAAAAATCAATTGGTAGGTTGGAATATATATATATAATGAGGTCAATAAGCTCTCTAAAGTGACTCACAAATTAAAAATCTCATATTAAAACATATAACTACAAATGCTGATTGTGATAAAATTTTAATACATTACTATAAATTCAAAAAGTTCAATAACTGATATATAAAAAACTAAATAAATACACAAAACTTAAAATTTGTATTTGCAAAGCAGAAATAACTACATCCCAATGACTTATGTAGCATGAAAAACTAATGACAAAAATATTTTCTGAATAAACAATAAGTTGTGCATAATAATTATATTTTATTATTGTATAATAATTACATTTCCTTACTCTGATTTTGTTTAACGATAATTTTACTTTTTAAAGTAACCATTTTAAAATTACTAAGGTGGTATTTCATTTGTTAATAGAAATATGGTGTATTTTTAATAAAATTTGAAATTTTTTAGTAAGATTGTTTAAAAATTATATAGCTTTAGGTCAGTTTTATGTCTCTTCTTCTTTTGTGATATTTAATAAAATAAATGAATTTGTTTTAGAGAATGATTGTGTATTTGATAGTTTGGATATTGAAAAGATATATCAATCAGTTAATAAAATAAAAAAATACATTAATGGGCTTTTTTTTCTATTTTAGAGAAACATGAAGATTTTTTTGTAGATAAGATTATTCATAATTTACTATTATTATTATTAGAGGATTATATCTATTTTATGTGTAATAATATAAGATTAGTGAGAAATAGGTTATTGGTTTTATTATTTCTTATTTGATGCACTGTATCTATATTGATTTTTTTAGAGAGTATTCTTATTATACATTTTTCTGTTTCTTTAAAATTATTTGCTAAATATGTTAATGATTTTTTATTTATTATTCAAAAAATAAATTGAAGAATTTTTAGATAGATTAAATACATTTAATTCTAATATTAATTTTATTATTGTGGAGGATACTTTTAATTTTATTAAATAAAAATTTCTAGATTTAAGTATTAATAAGGTTGATAATATTTTATTTTGTAATCATTTTATTAAACATAAAATATAATAAGTTCTGTTGTCAACGTTTTATTCATACAAAAAATTCTTTATTGAATTTTTGTTATAGGAATAAAAGGTTTAATAAATTTGAAAATAATGCTTATAATCAGCAGTCCACTAGATGGAGCCAAAGACTCCAGTTAACACTGTTTCTGGCTCCCTGTTTTGTTCCCTTTTTTCTAGTTTAGGGAATTAAATTTCTCTAAAACTATCCTTATTAAAAAGGGAAGTTTTTAAGCTCTCTTTTTATACACAAACTATATCAACAATGAAATAACAAATAAGAATAATTTCAACTTTTATAAAAACGCTATGTAAATATATGGCAGCAACTGAAATTACAAATGATTTCTACAGAGATTTTACCTTTTAATGAAAATTTTCATTTAACTTCATTTTGTTGAAAGAATGAGAGAGTCCAGTTGTTGGGAGGACATCTAGGGGTCTAAATCCTAGTTCTTTTGAGGGAGGGGGATGGAATGAGGGCACTGTGGTGATCACTACTAACATTGTTTTTTCTCATTCACAAGATAGAAAAAATAATATTATTTATGGTGATTCTTTAACGTTGTCATTATCATTATGAATGACTTTATCCATGTATTATTGAAATAAGTTGCAGTTTGGCCTCATGATTCTAATTGCAAGTGATCCACCTTATTTAATTTTATTACTCCCAATGTTGTTATTGATAGGGCTGGCCTTTTGCTGTTCATGTGATTTTTATGATGGATTAGAATGATTTTCAGCAGAGGCATTTTGAAGCTTAGATTTTTTTTCTTGTTCTCCATAGTTTTTCCAAAGTATATTCAAGGCCATTTGGAAGAACTGAACAGTAGATTGATTTAGTTCATATTTTATGTTATCTCCAAGTGTTTTCCTATTTCTCAACTTATCTACCGCAAATTGAATTTCCCAATATTGTACTTCTAAAAGACTATTCATATTTGATTTTTAGACTTTACAACTAATTCCTTATTGTAACATTCATTTGTCTTTAATGGTTAATACACACCCTTTTCACATTCCTTTCCCTTTTCATATGCAACCTTTCCCTTTCACCATGTTGTTTCTAAATTTCATTTTACCATTCTTTGTAAACCTCTTATTCAACTGTATTTGTACCTTTTTTGATGAATAAACTTTCATCACTGAGAAAAAAAATAATGCTTATAATTCAAAGGAATCGATTTGCTTCTGATAATATTGAATTTCGTTGTAAATATGAATTTATTAGAAATATAATAAAAATATCAATTAGTCTGATATTAATAAAAATTTAATTGTTAATGATAATAAAGACTTTATTTCTTTACCACTTAACTCATCAATTTATAGTAGAATGGTTTAAAAGAATAGTCATTTATTGGATGACATGAAAGTTGCTTGAAACAAAGGTATTAATTTAAATCTATTATTAAATAGTTATAACAAGTTAATTGATAGCAAATAATTCCTGGTATAGTTTATAAGATTCTTAGCAGTTGTCATAAAAATATGTCAAAGTAAATTAAGACTTAATGAAAGAGTTAAAATTTATAAAGAAGAGATAAGTAGAAATATTACCAAATTTACCACTTCCTTTATTTTGTTGTAATATCTTATATAAATGCAATTTATCCATCACTTTGAACACTTTTTTTGCTAAAAAGTGTTCAAAGTAATGAATACTTTGTATTTATATGAGAGTTCAGTTGGTATTATAACTCACCTTTGTACATTCATGAACTTAATACAGATCATAAAATATTATTGATAATGCAGAAGTTATCATTTATGAAAAAATGAATTAAAAGACGAGTCAATTAATACTCATCGTAAATCTTCTTGAATCTGAGGCCCTCAGTCTCATGAATATAATATTCTTTAATATTAAAGGTGGTTGGTTTTTGAAGTAAATTATGGGAAGTCTATTTTGTTTATATATATATATTGTAACGGGCACATACGTACGTTACATTGTTTTTTTATTAGTAAACATGAAAAGAATAAAAGTTCGCAAATAAAACTTCCTTTTTAAGAATTAAAAATTGAAAATTAAAATTCTATACTAAACTCATATATATAAAATCGCACAGATAAATAAAATTATTAAAATAAAACTTTATTAAAAATAGAAAAGGTATTTTAAAAACAAAAACTTAAAAAGATTTGGAGATAAAAATATATCTTTAAGTTTGAAAACAAATTAATTGGTGTTATTAAAAAATGGAAATGATTGTTTTAATTAGTTAAATGTAAACTAGCCTTGGGCATTTAGATGTATAAGCAATGGCTAGATAGGAGAGAAAAACAATGGAATCGGATCTCAGTGAAAGGACCATCACATCAATGACTTAATGTCATGTGAATTCTTAAAATTAATATAAAAGGAAAAGTTTGGAAATTATTAGTTAATTATTATGAGATGTGACTATATGTGGTAGTGCGGAGTTGAAGGAGAAGGGATTGAAAAGACGCACTCTCCAATCCCTTCAGTTGTTATAAAAAAAAAAAGAAATGAAACATCGCTTTTCTTATACTGAGGACAACAGGATCATCGGGGGATTTAACGTGGATTCCAAATGGCATGCAATGGATAAAGAGGAACATTTTAAAAATCGTAAGAACTTTAAAAACATTTTGAAACACTAAGAACTTTAAAATATAAACTTTCACAGTATTTAATCTATAAGAAATAGAATCCTATCTGACCAACGTTATTTATTAATGAGTTATAATTTTATTTGATGTATTTTTTTTTTGTAAAATCATTTATTTCCATTTTTTTTTTTTTGTTCTTTAAGTTTTATTATGATTTCTGTTTTTCGTTAAACTAGTTATATAAATGTTAAATTTAAATCAGACATGAATGGCTATATAGATTTGTAAAGTTATATATATATATAGTTTAAGGGAGGGTAATCTTAGGTTATTTGTTTTGTAGTTGAATTAGCTCAATGGATTGGATATATTTGTGTAATTAGTAGATGTAGTATGAGATCCACTACAGGCAGGATTGCATATATATGCCACACACCTTCTGTTTGCCTATGGATGGGTTTGTAAGTCGGCAAAGGACCACAGTCCATTCCTATGGAGTTTTTTGTTTATTGTTCTACTCACCAACAGATGTAGCATTCCTGTTGGTGGAGAGACAATGTCTTCTCTAACTCTACTTACTGTTCAGATGTACATTCCTGACAGTATAGTATTTTGTGTTGTCGTATTTTCATGCTACATTGAATACATAAATGTATCAGATGGATTGGCGCCGGTCTGACTGCGAACTTTTGGCCTAAGGTTAAATAAGGAAAAGAATATTTTCTTTTCAAATGCAAATCTATGTAGTCTATTCATACTCGACTCTCTAAATAAAAATGCATTAAATTTAGGTTGGGCATAGACACTTGCATGGGTTCGTTACCGGTTAATTATGTTTTTGGTTTTCATATTTGATCAAAATATATAGACATTCGGTAAATACTGATACCTTATGGTGAGTATCTAAGATGTATTTATGTTGGATGTCTTTTAAGTTATTGGTGTCTTGCAGCATCTTATGATGAATGCTATTGGGTTCTTATAAATTTCCCTCTGCAATTGACTTTATCAATGACTTTGTATTTTGATCGGTTATGTTTATTTTGAAATGTTTTTAACCGTGTAATCTATGTAGCCGATCTATACTCAACATTATAAAGCAAACTTTCATAAATCCATCTGTGCGAACTTAATTAAAATGTAAACTTATAATATTATAAAAATTTAAATGTAAATTTAAATTTTAAAATCAAATTAAAATCTAAAATAAACATACTAAAATAAAAATGTTAAATTTTATATATATGTGCATAAATAAATGTTAATATGTTAATTACTGGCAGTGGCTTAGTTTATTCTTTTTTTAAAATATTCTTAGATAAGAATTTATTGTAAATATAAATTTCTGTTGTTCCACTGAGCTAATGACAATGGGCTAACGTCTGGATATCAAATGATATAAAATAAAAATAAAAAAAATTTTTTTTTACTTACGTATCTGCCTACTTTATAAAATTTTCTAGGTTCAAATATCTAGATGGCGCCCTGTAGTGCAGTTTACATTAAGTCAGCTATCTCTGGATCATTATAATATATTGTTTGTATATAGTTTGAATTTCACTTGAGACAGTCTATTTGTTAATAGATAAAATGATGGCCACGAGAGATTTTTAGTAAAATTTTATTTTTTGGTAAGGATTTTACTGTTATAGGATTTTCTATTTTATTTATCATTATTAAAAAGGATTAGGCAATATTTAATTTTGTATATATATTATAACCTTAAGTTCTGTCTATAGAGCTTTATGTTAGGTATTTTTCTAATATATCTAAAAAAAATTACATAATTTATTTTCTGTTAAATAAATTTTATTACTCTGTTAAAAGTACTGAATCATTTGATGTTATCTTATTGATTTATAACTAATGTTATAAATATTATTATTTATGACAAATTTAAATAAATGAATTTAAGTAATTTAACTTAGCGGATAAGGTTATTTTATAATTATAGCTATTATAAAACAACAAAGTCAGTATTTTAATGTATAACTTATTCTTAACATAATGTTGTTTAAAAATGAAATTATACTCTTAATATAGCCGTTCCATGAATTTATTAAATTAAATTGTTATAAAATACACACTTAGATAATTTCAATAATGCTTTATTAATTTTTATTAATGTAATCAATTTGTTATAATTCAGTTTAAAATATAGTTCTAATTGCTACCTTAGTAATAGTTAGATATTAATAAGCAACAACTAGATTTAAATTGTCTAAGTAATTTTTTACGTATCTTTAGTGTGTGTGAATGCATGCAATCTGTTCTAATTTAAATCTAGAATTTTAAAAGAAAATGATTATATTTCAATTTTCTTGTCTGGAAGAAAATATTTAAAACAATTTTATTATGTATAAAAATATCTGCTATAAAGATACTATATTCAAGTTAATATTTTGAGAATTAAAAAAAATTACTATTTATTGGAATATAATATTTTTATTTATTAAATAAGATTGAAGCTTATCTATTAATGTTTGAAGATAATGTATCTTAATACAAACTGGGCATTGATTGTGTATATGTTTGGGAAATATAATAATCTGGACCAAACAATGATCGCTGGTTCAGCATGAAATACATGTATTAGAGATCATTTGTTTTTTTACATGTGTGGGTTTATGCATATTGGTTGTATAAGATGGAATGGATAGATGTAGGGAGCTTGAAAGTCTGAGTTCAAATGCTTTTAAATTAGTAATTTGTAAATGTAATATAACAAAATCATAAGATGATATGAAATTAATTTATGTCTAAAATTTAGACTCTATCAACTTGACAAACAAATTGAATCCCCTAAATTATTTAGTTAATTATTCTAATTGTCAATCATTAATTTAGTCATCTATCACCTGACTTACCATATTTAAGTAACTGACCACATATATCTACTCATTCCATCATTTTTTTCATTGTCTCCCCATGTATTAATTTTATTTATTACTTATTTTATAATGTAATACTATGAACAGCTAGAATAATGATCTGCTTCAACTTCTAGCTTTGTCTCATTTGTCAGTCTATAGAATCTCTCAACACATGTGTCATTTAGAAAGCTTCAATAACACATGATTATGGAAGGAAGTGATATACTGACAAATTGCTTTGCGATAACAGTATTTTTTATGGAAGTATAACTGTATTACTTGAACTTTTAATATCCATTGCTTGTTTATTGGTGTTAAATTTATATGAAATTAAAACTTTTAAAAATATTGAATACCAGAATTTTGCATAATTTTAAACTATGTTTATTATTCTTTATTCTGTAATAAATTATATATTGTATATTTGGCAATGTTGAACTACATTATTTTTTGCAAAAAATTCTCATTGAGTTTAATTTGATGTTATATTCAGATTAGAACTTTTACTAAATTTGCATGACGTTGTAAATGATAAGGGTGGCAATGGAATAATAACGATGAAAATATAAATGCTTTTGTGTTGTTGGGAAAATAAATTATTATATTATTATTTCTTCTTAATTTAAAATGACATTCGTGAAAATTATCACAATACTATTTTGAAATGAATAGAATGTTTATTTTAAAATTTATAATATTACAGAAAGGCAAGACTGCATTTTCCCAGAAATTTATCTTATGTTAAATGTGGGCTAATAAAATATTGCATTTTAAAGGTTCTGAAAATACTGTATAAATATTCATGCTTGAATGTACTTTATTTCCTTGAAATATTTTGTTGCAGATTAAATATAAAATATTACATTAAAGCATATTATGTCCATTTTACAATCTGCTTATTGTTTTATAATGCATATTGCTTTTAAAGGATTGCTGTGCTCCTGATAAATTATTTATTGCTTTTAAAGGATTGCTGTGCTCCTGATAAATTATTTATTGCTTTTAAAGGATTGCTGTGCTCCTGATAAATTATTTATTGCTTTTAAAGGATTGCTGTGCTCCTGATAAATTATTTATTGCTTTTAAAGGATTGCTGTGCTCCTGATAAATTATTTATTGCTATGTAGAACTTTGCATTACTTTAATGGAGAATATAGTATGCTTTTTATAATATTCTCATTGTGTGAGTTGTATTTCAAAAAGAAAATAATATTATTTTCTTTGTAGTGCTTGAAATAATTATTGTGCTTACTACTTGGTCATTGTTTTACATTTTAAATTGCTTCAAAAGAAATTATATATTTTTATTTTCATATTATTTTAATATATACTTTATTTATTTTGAATGGCTTTTAAAATTATGTTAGTGCTTACTTATTTTACATGCTTCTTATTTTAATAAATTGTTTTGCTAATATTTCATATTCCTATCATCTGGATTAAAGTACTTTAATAATATCTTCCACATGCCCAAGAAATCACTATTTGAACTATTGTGCTACAAATGGCATTGATATCCATGATTTCAGGACTTATAAAGTATTAAATAGTAAAAAGGGTTATAAATATTTAGATATTAGATTTATTTATACATATATTATATTTGTGATATTGTTTATTTATTATTTATGTATGATTGATACTACTATAATGATTATGGGAGTTCTTAAAATATTACTGTCTTGAAATATTATCAAAAATAACATATACATCATGTATGGAATTGTTTAGAGTATATAAATAAATGAAGGAATTAGTGGAGTAGATGTATATTTTTCTTATTAAATTGCCAAGCCACAATTTCTATGCCTAGCTATATTTTGCTTTAATTATTATATTTTATTGGGTTTTCACATCACATGTATGTTACTGCTATACGATACAATAGGATAAATACTATTTTTATATATTTCTTTTTTATTATGCTTGTGAGAGGCAGGCTGTTTTAGACAACAGGTAGCTAGCTAATCATGCTATATTTTGGCAATCTTTTGTGATCATTTAAATTACAGACAAGGTCTTAATTCTCTATGAGCCCTTTTGGACAAGTATTTATTTTTGAATTTATTCCATTATAATGCTTTTTATATTTCTTTATGTTTATCTTGATGAAAATTTGTAAAGTCATGCATGATGCCAACCATGTTTTTATTTTGCTCTTGATGCAGCAAGAGTAGCTTCCTTCAAAAGGCTGGTTTTGTTATACCATCCATCAGTGGTAAACTAAAATACTGGGAGGTTTTCAAACAGACCGCAGACTTCTCCATTGTCACCTCTACATTCCTCAAACTTACCAATTCTCAATTAATCTGCAAATTCAAAAGATGGTCCCTTGAGGCAAAATTCCTCAATTTCCTCCTCAAAAGCAATCTTCACTCCCTTCCCACAAATCAATTTATGGTCAACCGTAGGGGCTTCACCAAGATCTCTCCCATATGTCAGCTCTGTAAAACTGACAATGAAATCCTCCAGCACTTCCTACTTAAATGTCCCTTTCTGCTTGGAGTGAGACATGTCATCAACTCCTGCCTTTTTTTGCACAAGAATACCACCTTCAACCTCCAAGAGTCCATAGAAAAAGGAGTCTTTGCAACTATTAGATTATCAGTTTTCTTCATCTATGCACTCTGGTTGCTTCAATGTGCCATTATTTTTGACCAGAGAGTACACTTAGTGAATCAAAAGCTATTGGACCTAATTCGCTCTCTCAAAACCAGAGATACCAAACTAGCTCCACCTCCACTCCTCACTGACACTTGGGAAATCCTCCAACTCCCATCATTTCAGCCTCTGTCATAGGACTCAATCATTCAAATCTTGCTCAATGAAAACATGCATCTTGGACTGGCTTGGACTACACACCGTTTTCCCTTTTCACTTCCCATTCCCTTTTCACATGTATCCTTCCCCTCTTATCATGTTGCTTCTGAAATTTCAATTTATCATATAATCACTCCCTTGTAAATCTTTTTCTAACTATATTTGTATCTGGTTTTTTTTTTTTTTTGATAGATAAACTTTCATCACTGAGAAAAAAAGAATGTTGATATGCCTACTCTCATATCTAATGTATTAAAACCTTAATAAAATATTTTATGCTTAAATTTATAATTATTTTTATGTGGCTATGAAGTTATATATCTTCAAAATTCAACATTGTTAAATTGCTGGTAAATTATATTTATTAATATTATTAAATATATTTCATACTGTGTCATATGGAAATGAGAGATTTCTGTATTCATAATTAAATTTCATAGTTAAATCATATTGCATTTATTTATTCTTTTGTAATTTAAATTCTATTTAAACATTGTGATTATTATAATTCTGATCTTATTAAAATATTAATAATTTATTCTTGTCGTATTTATTAGCATTAATAAAATATTGATTTAATTATTACTTCTGAATTTGTATCTGTAACATCATATGCATTATCAAAAAAATCCGAAATCACTCATATATTTTAATATTAAGGTAAAAGAATATAAGATTATAAAAGCCATGTTTTTAAAGTAATATCCTTGATTAACAGTACTTAATTAAGATTATAAGAGATCGTTTTTTTTCATGTCATAGCATCGTCACCGGCGAACCCGCAACAACCATCTGCAACCAACTGCTTGCTTGCAAGGCAGCTGTGCTGACCTCTCGGCTAAGTAATAAAAATTTTTTTTAATGAAACTTCTTTATTTTCCTGACAGTTTCAGCAGTCTTCCTCAGAGCACTTTCTATTTCCTTCACTTTTTAAATTGAGAATGCTCTGATGAAGACTGCTGGACAATCAAAACTGTCAGGAAAATAAAGAAGTTTAATAAAAAAAATTTGCATGAAAGTGTATATGAGAGGAGTTATTATAAGCAATATATATGAATATATAAAGAAATGCAAAAAAAGTAAAGGAGAAGAATAAGAGTATATACTTCATTATGAAGTTACTAGTATTATGGTATTGTGAAAATGGACTGCTTTAAACTGTAGCATATAAAACAGCAACATATCTGCAGCATATTAAAGTAGAAGACTACAGAAATAGTTTGCTGTTAATAGAAAGGAGATATTTTCATTCTTCTTTGAAACCTTAAAAGAATTGTAAAGGAAAGATTTTTAATGCCCACTCCTTATATTTTCAATATTGAAGCTTTTATTATTATATGATTATTTATATTGTAAATGAACATGGATTGGCTACTAACCAACACACATCAGCTAGTATAATGAATTTATTGGATTTTATTTCAAATATCATGGTCATTCTATTCAGTGTCTATAATTTTTAAGTTTTCTTGAAGACAGAATGAATGGCTTTGTGTGAACAAACATTTTTTTAAAATTATAAGATGAAACTAAATTAAAATTTTTATTATCAAAAGCTTTCAAAGTTTCCAGATAAAGTAGTGATTATTGACTAAAGATGTAAGTTACTAAGACTTCCAGAATTAAAACAGTAATAATTATCTTCATGCAGTAGTGACAGCAATGCAACACGTAGTAAGTAATGTATGCTAGAAGATCTGCTCATCAAAACCCCTATCTAATGTCTACTCATCCAATATTTCCAGACTAAATTCTAGCTTGTGACATTCATCAGTGAGAAGATTTGTATCTGTGAAAAATGGATTTAGATTTTTCAATGTAATGAAACCCTTTAGTAGACATCTTTTATCTTTTTAGGTATAATATTAGGAGTCAAAAATGAAAACCCAATGTTAATTCATTTGCATATCATATAGATCTGAACCCAGCATCATTTATGACTATAGTACAAACACCCTTTGGCCAGCACTTGTATTAATCTACTAAAACATGATATGATCACCATTTATGTTTCCACAATATGTTAAAATAGTAGCAACTCTTTTCATATACTTGTGACACTGAGTGCAAGCTGTAGAAATCAATGGATGCTAGAAGTATTGTACCTCAAAATCTCTATTGAGCATTTATTTATTCAATATTACCAGACTTCCATCCTAGATTATTATGGTTTGCACAGAGTGGCATTATAGTATAGGGAGAATTGTTACTGTTTTAACAAATTGTGTACACATAAGAATGGGTGCTCATATGTTGTTTTAATGGTTTAATACCAATACTGGCCAAAGGATGTTGGTGACTATAATTATTAAAAAACAAAAACATCAACATGTATGGATGTTAAACTGGATACAGATCTTTATGAATATAAAAGTGAATCAGCTTAGATTGAAAACATTATTGGCTGTTAGAGGATTGCATTATATTCAATGACCTATATGCAGTGCTCTCAGATCCAATGATCCACACTGATGAAAGTCACAAGATAGAAACTAGTCTGGAATATTGAATGAATATGCACTAGATAAGAATTTTTAAGCACATTATGGCTTGCACCTGATGAGTGCTAGGATATGGAGAGTTACTGCTGTTTTAACAGATTGTATAAGCATAAGAAATGATGATCATATGATATTTTATTAGGTATCTACAATTGCAGATTACTTTCAAATAAAATAATATTGCACAGATTGGGAAAAAATGGTCTAATATTAATGGCTCGCTATTAATTTTTGTGAAATTAGAAGAAAAGATGAAGAAATAACATTTTTTTAAAAATTAACATGAATTTTCCTATAAAGGTGCATATTTGGAAGCCCAAGTTAAGTCGGGTTTATTATAAATAAAAACTGGAAGAACAGCATTGTAAAAATTCTTGGTGTATCAGCCAAAATAGGAACATTAATTATTCAATTTAATAGAAGATATAAAACAGATTATTTAAGTTTATGCCCCAATAACTTCTCATTGTGATGAAAAAGTAGATATATAAAATGATATATAAAATGCTTTTGATTAAGCTAAACAGCTAGATTTGGAAAACAATTAAAAGATAAAAGTGTTATAATAAATAACTTGTAGAGTTTGCAGAAGAAAATTTGTGTATTATAAATAGAATTGGATTATATTTTGATTAAAAGAAAATATGTTCTTCAAGATTATAATATTCTTATTAGATTCAATGTAGAAAATAATCATTAATTAATGAGATGTAAGATATGTTGATTCAAAACAGATGAAAATTATTATGAAAAATATTATTAATTGTTGCCATTCCTAAGTTTCAGAAACATTCCAGGGAATTTAAATTAAAACTTACAAATCATTTTAGAATATTAATAGATTTTGAAGATAGTTCAGTCAGTTTTAAATGAAATCAATAGGAAGGTAACTGATACACTATTAAGACCTGCAATAAAAATAAACCAGTATGCCCCAAAAAGCAATAATTTGCAAGCAATTTTCTATTGAGAGAAGACAATGCATGAAGAAAAGAGGAATATAAAAAAATTTTAAATGATATGTTAAGAAGAATTGAATATCTACAGCAGTGGTCTTCAAACTTTTCACACCTGCAGACCAGCAAAAATAAGGATAAGATTTTGTGGACTGGCAGAAGTCTACAGATAAATTTTCTTAAAGATTTAAACTGCTTAGCCTTAAATGAGCATAATTGTTATAACTGACCAAAACAACACACTAATTGCTATGTTTTGTAGTGGTGTTGCTTACCCTCACATGCTGAACACTTTCTCAAGTTGCACAGTCATACTACTACAGAAAACAGTATGTTCTCATTAATGTGCCTGCACTGCTACATTTATTATTTTATTGTTAAAACATACAAAAATAAAATGTTATTCACCAGAATGTTGGGAAATATCACAGCTAGTGTAATTACATGACAATGATTATGATAAATGTAATATCTGTATTAAATGTTAAATATACAAGATGAAGTATATATATATATGGAGTTTGTATAATAAAAAAAACTTTTTTTTTTTTTTAAATTTTGAATCTGGTGTTATTTCAATCTCATTTTTACCCAATTAAAAAAAGAAACAGAATGAAAAGTTGTTTTGATAAAGTGTCACATAGAAATAAAACAATCATTATAAAGATGTCATTTTGCTAAAAAAAAAAAAAGATAATAGATTTACATTCTCGCTGAAGAGAAATCATCATCAATGATCTGTCTCCAATTTGTGAAGTGTACAATTTCAAAAAGAAATGTCACATACAAAATAAAAAGTTGATACAAATGCAATAAAAAAATTTGCTATATGTGGCCAATAAATGAGCTGACACAATACAGAAATGCCTACTAGGTATAGACGTGTAAGGAGTGGCACAATTATCATGAGATTCACGCTTTGTTTTTTAAAGATTGCATTTTCAGATAAATTCCTTTATTATTTAGTAATTATAGAATTATCTAATAATTTAAATAAAATTTTGATTTATAGTTAATTTTATTTAAGCAATTGCGATGAAAAAATAAATAAAAATTGTTTACATTAATTAAAATTTTAAAATCTTATTATTTTGTTATTACAAACTTTCCTGCCAGTCTAGCATGGACCAGCAAAAAACTTGCGGACCGGCACCAGTCCACGGACTAATGGTTGAAGACTACTGATCTAGAGTGTTGTAAAATGTTAAAAAAAGTTTAAAATAAAATAAGAAAGTATATTAATAAAAATATATAGGTGGGAATAAAAATCTCAAAGGTGTAGAGCAATATTTTGGTATTAGAAAGTAATTTACTTCTGCAATAAGTAAAAAGTGAAGTTATCACTACAAAGACAGATGATATCATTAATGTGTGGAAGTATTCTATAAAGAATATCATCCCTATTTTCACTGTTATCTGATTGGTGAATCTATGAATGTTTGTCTGATGTCATGAGTCAAATTCACAGTCACTATATTTACACTAAGAAAGTAATTCCAATTGAGAAAAAAATGTATATTTGCTTTTAACCACAGATTATAGTAGTTAAATCATGAAGAAAATATGATTAGTACATAAATTCATGGAAGAAAAAATAGGTGCTATAGTATCATATTTACATTTAGTTTTTTTTTTTCATATGTCATAGCATCAGCCAGGAGTGAACCCACAACAACCATCCATAACCAACTGTTTGCTTGCAATGCGGCTGTGCTGACCTCTTGGCTAACAACACTTGACTTGCATTTAGCTTTGGTTAGCATATTTTTTCCTTTGTGTTAAGGAAGTATTCAAAGTAATTCTGCCATTAATAAAAAGCACTCAGAAAAAAATCAATACATGTAATTTTAACTATGGAGATATAATATTTAAATCTTAAAAAATATGATAGCAATACATAAATTCATTAAACAGGCAAAACTCTCCATAAAGTAGTGCCAATTACGTGAAAGCATAGAAAACGAGGATTGTGTGATGTTTAGTGGTTTAACATAAATTCATATTTCAAATGTGATATTTAATGAAAGGGGAAATAGTAACCATATTTACATTTATTTTTGGTTAACGTATAATTGAAGATGAAATGACTGTCTTTCAGATCGAGATACAATTATTATATTTAAAATCTTTAATTTCAATTACATTAAATCTTAAAAAGAATGATAAAGCAGTCAAGCATTGGTGACTGAATGATTATCACAGCTGCCTTACAAGCAGTTGTCCCAGGGTTCACTTCCCGGCCGATGCTTTGACACATAAAGAATGAATGATAAAGCAACCGATTAAAAAAAACAATGGTCTTTACAAGTCTGGGTACATCTAGTATACTAATAAAAAAATAAGAAAACAATGTATCCCCTACAGCTATTCCATCTTCTGAATTGTAATACTTAATTTAAAAAGTGAGTCATACAACTAAATCTGTGAAATGAGGAAAAACATCAGGAAATGATAGAATTAGAAAATAATATCTTAGAAGAATCAGGTGAAAAAAATAGAATGTTATATATCAAATGTTTGAAAAATAAAGATGAATCAGGTAATTAGAAGAATGCAGTAAAAATACTGATATTTAATATATATATTAAAAATTACATGCCTATCAATCTTTTATCACTTTGGTATAAAATCTTTACCAAGATAATTACAATTCATCTATAGTATATTTTGAAATTTAAATAAACAAATAAAAAACAAAGTGAATTTAAAAGAAGTTGTCCACAATGAAACACATCTGAATATTAAATCAACTTATAGAAAAAACGGCAAATATGATTTGCCATTATTAGGATTTGTGAATTATGAAAACATATTTGATTCTATAAGAATTTTTATTGTAATTAAGACATAAACAATCAAGATATGGATACAGGTTACTCCCATATTCTTTAAGAATTTTTATTAAAATACAATAGCAATGGTGAGATTAACATTAGAAAGATTATAAAACAAGATGATTCTGTATCCTCAAAACTTTCTGCTACTTTTATAAGTAGCATTTCACAATTTAAAATGGCAAGCTAAGCAAGAAAAATTAATGGAATTTATTTAAGGTATCCATGTTTTGCAAATGATTTGATTGTGTTTGAAAATAATGCTTCAGAGTTTCAAGAAATGTTGAAAATATTTAAAGAATTTTCTCAGAAAAAAAAATAGACAACCATGAATTATAATTAGTTAAGAATTATAATTACATTAATCAGATTATTAATATATAAAAAAATTGGTGAATAAAATTAATAATAGAATTAAATTTGGATGGGGTGTTTTACTTTCACAAATCAAAACTTTATTCACATTTTAGAGTAGATATAAGAGAAATCAATGACAGCATAATATTAAGTGAATAATAAAGACTCAATGGATACATATAAATATGGCATGCGAACAATGCATATAGTGAAATCAAAAGTCGGATTAGGGCCATGAAGCACTACATCGTATGTACAACATGATTGAAATATAAAAAATGTAAAATCTATATACAAAGTTGATGAATTTTTGTAAGACAAAATAAGGTTTTAAAAGAGTGTTTTTGTTAAAATTAATGTAAATGTTTAAAGAAACTACACCCATGTGTTTGAAAATGAAAGTTTTTAATAGATATATTTTATCAATATTATTGTATCTGTAAGACATGGATGCTTAATAGAAGAGTAATGCAAAGGTTTCAAGTACTCCTCAAAATATGGAAAGATGGTTGTAACGAATAATGATTGTAAAAATTAAGAGACAGAAATGGAGCTGTGCTGTAGATATTGCTAGAAGAGATAGATGATTATGGATGAACAGTTGAAGTTATAACCTGAATTTCAAGAAATTAGAAAATATTAAGAGAAACCACTTGTGAGATGGTTGAATGAAATTAGAAAATTCACTGGTATTTTATGAAGAAAAGAGACTGTAGATCAGATTAACTGAATTAAATTTGAAAAGAGCATTCAGAAATCGATCAGTAATAGGTGAAAGTGATGATGATGATCAAAATAAAAATTTTCATGAATAAAATATGTGAATTTAATATTTTAAATAAAATCATGTATACATTTGCGTATTGTTAGCAGTAACATTGCAGAGACATTTTTACTAGCTCCCAATGAAATATCAGTACAATGCTAATTGCTATCAGAAAAAAAAAATGTGTAATGGATAAATTGAAATATATATATATGTTGTGACAGTCAGCTAGATTGAATAATAAAACCGAAATAAAAACAACAGGAAACAGAATTAAATTAATTGATTCTTATAATTTATTTACATACTCAGAGACAAAATTTATTTTCTTTTTAAACATTATATTTTTTAGAGATGAAAAATTAACACTTCATTACTAATTATTTTCTTTTCACTTCTTAATAATCGATAAAAATGCTTGTTAAAATAAATCAAACAAATGTAAATGGGTGTACATCTAATAATAGTATATAAGTAAAAATTAGACAATATGTTATGATAAGCAATTTAAACTCATTAGTAAAAATATATTTTGTATTTATTTAATAATATCAAATTATTTATATTATTATTGCTTGATTTTAATGATTGGAAAAATTAAATTAAAGGATTGACGTAACATTTTAATATTGGTAGAATGCCCAAAGAATCAATAGAAGCAGTTCAAAGTTCTCATATAAAAATAAAATATAATACTGAGAGAGAGATATTATAAATGAAGTATCAAATGTATTTTAATCGAATAATTATATATTTTTAGAAATGACTGGCATAATGGTGGAAAAGAAAGCAGATGAAGAAAAAAAACTATTCCCTATCGGAAAACCTTTTCACTTCATTTTCCAAAAGTCGTTAAACCAATTTTTTCCCTCATAATATTATCTAAATTTGGATGGAAACTAAATATCACATATTAATCATGAGAAATGTCTTACGATCGTTATTAATCATTAGCCAAGAACTATTTGTCTTTCCAATAAAATATGAAGACTATTTTAAATGTTTCCAACTCCATTATCTTAAAACTACTACCGGTGAAGAAATAACCTAATGTTATATAGAAAGGTAATTCATATTGTTTAAAAAAGAATAAATGTAAACAAAAGACAGGAAGATAATATTATTCAGATAAAAAGAATAACTGATCTTTACGTTTAGTCAAATAATTTATCGTCATCATTATTTTCAACTATTAACGATCCGCTGCAGGATGGTCTTTACAAGTTTAATCCAGTTTCTTAGATCTCTAGTGTTTCTTCTCCACAGAACACAACAAATTTCTTTAATTTATCCATCAAATAATTTGTTTGTAAATTAATTTGAATTCATTCAAACAATTTATTAATATGTTTAATAGTTTTATTTTATGAGTATTTTTTAGGACTAACATTTCATTTTAAGTTAATGTTATTTAAACTTAAACTGTTTGTCAAATAATGCCATTTAGGTATCAGTCAACTGACATTTTATTAATTCTGCATACATACTGTGATGAGTGAATTTAAGTAACTGATTGATTCATATAAGCTTATTTATCTGTGGAATAATATAAACAAAAAGAAAAAAACAAGTGCAGGAAGAATTTATAAGATGAATATTAATATTGTTTTCAGAATTTTATTATAAATCAATATTAGCCCATGAAAGATATATTTAAAAATCTTCAATATAAAATTATATAAATCTAAATGTATTATAACGATCGAAATGAAAGTGAAGATCGAATCTAACCGCAAAAACAATATCTGCAACTACCAGGACGCCATCTAGGCATTTGAGCCTAGAAAAATTTATAAAGTAGGCAGATACACACTGTTAAGATTCCACTCTATTTAAATATTCCGATCATTAGCCCAAGTCACTAGCTCAGCGGAGACGCAGAGATAAAAATCTATATCTTAAATATCAATAAATAAAAGCCACTGCCAGAAATTAACACATAAAAATATTTATTTACGCACATATAAAATAACATTTAAATTTTGAGGAATAAGTTTAACATTTTAGATTTTTATATTAACTTTGAATTTTACATTTAACTAAGTTTCAATGAGTTTAATATTTTATTTAGATAGTCAAGTATGAATAGACTACATAGATCCGCATTTGAAAAGAAAATATTCTTCCCTGATTTAACCTTAGGCAACAAATTTCGCAACCAAACTGGCGCCAATCCATCTGATACATTCATGTATTCAATGTAGCATGATACGACAACACAAAATACTATACTGTCAGGAAGGTACATCTGATCAGTAAGTAGATTAGAGAAGACATTGTCTCTCCACCAACAGGAATGTGACATCTGTTGGCGAGTAGAACAATAAACAAAAAAACTCCATAGGAATGGACTGCGGTCTTCTGCCGACTTACAAACCCATCCATAGGCAAACAGAAGGTGTGTGGCGTATATATGCAATCCTGCCTGAAGCGGATCTCATACTACATCTACTAATTACACAAATATATCCAATCCATTGAGCCAATTCAACTACGAAACAAATAACCTAAGATTACCCTCCCTTAATATAACTTTACAAAACTATATAGCCATTCATGCCCGACTTAAATTTAACATTTAGATACATTCGCACAAATGCATTTTATAAAATTTGTTTTAAAATGTTGAGTACAGATCAGCTGCACAGATTCCACAGTCAAAAACATTCCAAATTAAACACAAACGATCAAAATAAAAAGTCATTGATAAACGTCACTTGCATAGGGAATATACAAATCCCACTAGCATTCATCGTAAGATGCTTGCAGTGATATCGTTGACATATATTCTAATCGAATGTGAAAACCACAACATTATCAACTGCTAACGAATCTATGCAACGTCTATACCCAACCTTAAATTCCCTCATTTAAAATTTAAACAACAAATAATTTATACAATAAGAGAAAAAAATGGAAATGATTTTTATTAATCGGAAAACATATAAAATTAAACATTATTAATTGACTTTAAACTTAAAAGTCAGATAGAAGTTCATAAGCTTGAACGAAAGTTCTTAATTATTTTTCAATTTAGAGTTCATGTCAATATAGCTTACGGTAGAAGAGTCCAGGTTTCTGCTTTTAACTCTTAGCCTGTCTTTGACGCGACCTCTCGTAAGCAGTTGATGTCACTCTAACTCAGCCGATTCTTATGCTAAAAAATTCGTTCGATATGTTTTAAAGAGATTTTTAAAAGTTCTGTATGATGGTGACCTCTTCCGACTTATTTTACAAGTAAAAAATTAAAAAAAACGCATTTAAACCTAAACAAAGAAAGAACATTATTTGTGATTGGTTCTTAGCAAGCTCTCAGCTGAAAAAGACATTCTGATTGGCTGGAAAAAACAAAGAAACCACCTGATCAAAGAAAATAAAGATAAACGCTGAGATTTTCATTTCGAATGTGATTTAAGTATTAAAAAAAGTATAATTTGACAAATTTAAAATAATTTTTAAAAAATAAACTAAAAAAACAAAATTATTTTCGAAAAATATCGAAGATTTTTGTAAAAATATTGAAGCTGTAGTAAAAAGAAATATTTACTTTTCTATAACGTAAAAGTCGATCTTTGTTTATATTATAGCTTTTATGTTGCCGAAATTGAATATTTTAGAATAAATAAATAGCAATTTATTTTTGAAAGAACTTTCGTTCTCTTCATAACCTGAAAAATTAATAATATACTTTTTATAAACGTATCTGAGTTGAATTTAATATTATAGACGAATATGTTTTAACAATAGGCTTTGTCTTCAGTTTGTGAGTTGGCCAATTAAAAGATTTGATTTTTACCTCATACAACCAATGATTTAATTAGCGGTTAAAAGGTTAATTCCCGCGATGCCTCCATTGGAAGATAATGTTTTGGAGATGGCAATAGCTGGTTCAAGGTATCACAGTCTTTTCCTTTTTCTTTTAAATAGAGAGTGTGGTATGTGCGTCCTACCACAACTCTCAAACACACAACGCTGGAACTCCCGAAAAAAACTGTATTTCCCTTTTTATATTAATCCACATGGATTCAATCAACAAAACGTCACTAATCCATCACTTTTGTTAGGGTCCGAGCCAAGGCTTAGTGCTTCCATTGGTCAAGCTAATTTCTCTTTTCTTCTTATCTATCTTTCATCAGATCATTTTAATTATACAAGAGTCCAAGGCTAGCTTGCTTTTCAAACAATTTATAAACAATCATTTCCATTTACAGATTACAAGAATTAATTAATACCTGTTTTTATTTTTACTTACGTTATTTCTTTTTTAAACTATTTTTATATTTAAATCTTTTTTTATAAAAAAAATACATTCAAATACCTTTTTTTATTTATTTAAAAAAAATATTTTTAAAGTTTAGCATCTGTGCGAATATATATACGTTTAACAAACATTTTAATTTTAGCGTTTAGTTTTTTTACTTTTATTTGCAAACTTTTAAGTTTTTATTTTAAATTAATGTAACGACATATTTATATGTAACGACATATTTATATATCGTTACAGTATGTTATATTTAATTATAGAAACTAGTATTAATAAATAATGTGGCTACTGGACGATGGAGTTCATTTATTTTTTATCCTTCTGCAAGAATCTAAGACTAACACAAATGTGAAACAATAACATACCTTTCTGAAAGACATCCAGTAAGTAAATGTAAAATCATATAAAACCCATAAAAGGATCTATATAGAACAAACTCTTCTGAAAAATGATTATCCATGAGCTGTTATTAAGAAAACCTTAAATAGACAAGAAATAGAACCATCTACACCAATTAAGGAAAATTTACAATTAGTATAACATTATAACAGCTTTGCAGAGCCATACCATACTATGAGGAATTCTAACATCTACAAAGGTTAAATGTGAAATGCTGAATAGCAAAACTGCATTTATGACCATGTAAATGTTGAAGAATGCATATTGGTGAGACCCGTCACTCCATTGAAAAGTGTTTGCAAGAGCACATACTAATGAGAAGAGAGAAAGAACAGATGTGATTAAGGTAGCAGGCCATGTATGTATCAATGAAGATAGGTTCAATTGAGAAAATATAAAAATATTGAATAGGGTGAAAAACACACAAAGAAAAAATTCAAAGAAGCTGCTCACATGACAATGGCAAATAACCCAATAAGTCAACCTAATGTGACTGACTATACATAATGTATGAAAAACACTAATCAACTTTTCTCTTAGGAAAAAGTGGAAAAATCAGAAGAAACATCGTAGATAAGTATATGAAATTTCTACTGATTGTTGTCTTTGGAATGATTGCTCAGTTGGTTAGAGGGTTACCTTAAAATTCAATATTCAAGAAATGAAGGTCCAAGTTTGATTCCCATGCTAGTACTGTCACTGGTCAGGCTAACAATACTTGAAGAAGAAAGCATAATAACACATCTCAAAATATTAAGCATATACTAACCTCTGTGCTATTACTAACAGTTAAATGTACTTTGAAAATTGAGTTAATTTTTTCTAATGATATTCAATAGTTTACATTAGATGATGGAAATAGTCCAACATATAAATACAATTAAAATACCACCATCACATACCTTCAGGAAAGAATAAGGGTGATATTATCTTTAATAAATATTATGATTTGATACTTGTACAAATTAAGGCCTTGTAATATTAAATAGTACACTGACATACATATATTCCGGAAGAGATAGGGTATCCATCCCCCCAAAATAATAGACTGTATTATAATTTAATAGATTATTAATAATAAAAAAGGCAATAAAATATTAATCACATAATTAAGTAAGCTCTTCATAAAATGAATGTTGATTTTAATTTTGTCTTAGAGGGGTACTACCTCAAAGATCTTTTGAATTTAATATAATACTGGAAAATTACTTTATTATGCCTATCATACAGTGAGTATATTTCTTCATGCATATATAGTCAAACAGAATGTATTTATTATATATAATGCCTATGAACAGGGAAAAAAATGCAATAAATGTCAATATTGATATATAATGTACAATTATTCAACTGACAATTTCACTATGAATACATTTCTCAAAATGGTATTAGCAATAAGAATTATTAAGTAAAACTTTAAAGTTATTTGAGAAAATTAATAAATTTTTATACGAAAAGGACAAAAGTTCAGTACAGCATAAAATTTTTTTAAGCATATAATTATTACTTTTGTTATTATTGTTATTAAACATTTGCACGTATATTACATAATCATTGAATTCTTGCTCAACCCACAGATGGAAAATAGAAGAATGATCTTCAGATATGAGGGTCAACCATGAATAACAAATATACAGTGCCTGACCAATATCTCCTACTGACTTGTAAAATAGATGATAGGATATTGATTCATCAAAGGCTAGGTACTGAATTTTCATACAAATAGTCTTTTATGCCTCCTTAGGTTTTTTTATCCAGACACTTAAGTTAGTGTAGAAACCTGTTATTATGAATCTCCAATATCAACAATCAATTTCCTACACTAATTGTTGATGGGTGTGTTTGATGAATCACATTCCTGAATCTGATTTCTTTTTTCATTGTATTTTTAGTTCAAAATTCTCAAGAATTAAGAAAGAATAGTTGGGGAAAGGCTTAATAATAAGATTATATTTAGCTGTAATCTTTGCTCAAAAGTATAATCACTTATGAATCAGTTTGGAATTGGAGTTGAATCAGGAAATCCAGCTAAAGTAGCGGTCCCCAACCTTTTTGCACTTAAGAGCATATTCTATAATACTGGCCAGGTGGTGGGCACCATTTATGTTTTCAATGTAAATTTATAGTTGGATATTGTTAATAATACACATAATGTACAAAAAAATATTTATTTCAAAAATAAAAATTTAACATTTGATTACAATATAATACAATAATTTATAAGAAATTTTAAAAATTAAATTTATTTGTATCAGATAAATAATTTTTTATCATGTTTGGATAGCAGCAGGCACACATAAAATGGTCTGCGGGTGCCATGGTGCCTGCGGGCATAGGGTTGGAGACCCCTGAGCTAAAGGGATTATATGTCTGGGCAATGCTGAATTCCCTTGCTGTTATGAAAATGAAAGGAACATAAAGAATGTATATTAAAGGATCTGCATCACATAGTATGCCTAGGTTTTCATACCTAGTACAGAATAGAAATAAGAACAATAATATCAGTAATATTGTAAAGCAGAAAATAAAAGTATTAGTGATTACATGTAATATTAATCTATTTTTTTTCCTAAATATAGGTACGCGCAATTTTGTTTGTTATAATAGTAATAAACACCTCTAAATATTTTTTAGATATTTATTGTAGTTTTCATTTGTTAGTATAATATTTGGGAACTGTTTTTTTTTTTTCATATGATTGCAGACTAGCATTTATTTAACTATCTATCTACATACATATCTATCTATGTACCTATTTATTTACAAATCAATCTCTTGTTTATATAAATATCAATCTACTGCTTCATATATCAATGTATCCATCCATTCGTCTATCCTAACTATCTATCCATATATCTATATCAATTACTCAATCCATTATCTATATTTTTCTATCTATCTATTTATTTATATATTTTTCTATCTAGATATATGCCCATTCATATATATTAAGAAACTCATCCATTCTATCTAAATCAATATATCCATTTATTTAACTGGATTTGATTTTTTTGTCTAGAAACTCATCCATCAGTCCACTATCCATTTATTTATCTCTTCATTCATCAATCTATTCACATATCTAGTTAGACATATAGGTTGGAAGGTAAGCAGATAGATAAATAAAATAGGATGAATGAGTACATAGATAGATGAATGAATGGATGTAAATATAACTACAAAGTTAATTAGATATATAGATGCTGATGGTGGAATGTATAAATTGTTAAATGAATAGATAGATAAACAGAAGGATAGACAGTTCATAGATAGGGTGACAGACTTATAAGTAGATAGATATGATAAATAGATAGGTAGGCAGGTGCTTAAGTAGATAGATAGATAAACAGATAAATAGATAAGTAGATAAGCAAAAACATATAAGTAGACAGATAGATAAACTGATAGACAAATAAATAAATAGGCAGAGAGTTATATAAGTAGATAGATGGACAGATAAACCAATAGACAGATAAATGGATATGCAGACAAAGAAATAAATATATAGATAGATTGTGAAGATAAGTAAATAGATAGCGAACACATGAATGGATGAGTGAGTAAATAGATAGATGGTTAAGTAGATTGATAGTTGGATGGGTAAAAATAGAGAGACAGAAAATTGGATACATAGATAGATGAATATATTAGATGAATAGATAAATAACTGAATAGATACACGGATGGTTTGATAGACCGAATGTCAAATGTAGTTAAATAAACAGGTAGGTGGATAGATAGAAAGAGCTGTAATCAGATATATAAATAGTTAAACTGAAAATTGTTTGGATGAATAAAATAAATAGATAAACAAATGGATATCTATTTATGTTTTTATTCATACATCAATATATCTATCTATTTCTGTAACTATATACATACTTTTCATCCATCTATATATGTATTTATCTATTCAACCATCCATCTATTTATCTATTCAACCATTCACCTATTTATCTCTTTCTCATCCATAAATTCATTTATTACTACTTATCTACATACCCACACACCTTATCCATCTATTTACTTATCTATCTATCAATATACTTACTTGTTCTCTGCTTGCCTATCTATATATCTATCTGTTTACCTATCTCTGTCTGTTAATTATCTGTTTTTATCTTTTTATATAACAGTTTATACATCCAGCTATTTATCCATGCAACATCTATTTAAATCTATATATTCATCCATCCATTCATTTATCTATGTATCTTTCCATATTACATAGCTATCTAACTATTTGCTTACTTCCCTATCTATACATTTATCTAAATAGATCGATAGATTGATGAATAAGTAGATGGATAAATAAACAGTTAAATAAATAGATTAATGAGTGAATAGACCAAAATTAAATACAATAAATAGACTTACAAATAGATACATAGAAAAGAAGGTAAACAGATAGATCAATAGAATGGCTGGATAAATAAATAGATAGATAGGTGAATGAATGAATCAATTTATAGATAAACAAATATATATAGAAAGATAGATAGATAAATAAGTAGTGATTGATAAATAGATAGGAATAGATAGATGATTGCAAAAATAAGAATAGATTGATAGATAGATAAACAGATACACAGACAGCTAAATAAACAGACAGATAAATAGGTATGTTGGTAAATAGATAGTTAAACAGAAGATTATAGGTCAACATAACTGCTACATTTCTATCTCATCAAAAATAAAAATAAAAATTAGCAAATATTAAAATAAATATAACCCCCCCCCAAAAAAAAAAAATTATTTACAAATGTTTATTACTATTAGTAACAAATAAAACAATTACAACAAATAAAAAAAGAACACTATCAACAAATATTACAGATAACATATCTATTTATTGATGATCAACATAAAATAAATACCATATAACAAAATGTTATATTTTTTTATAAAATAGTTAAAATTATATTCTGCTACCATAAGCACGTTTAGTTCTTTCTTAAATCAGTTTAATAATAATATGTTGGGTTTTTTTATGTGTATGTGAAAACTCATAACAAATATTTCTAAAATCTTTTTTGTATTTAACAAAATAACTGTAATGTTTTGATTTTAATAATTTGTAATTACATGTAATGTATCTATTTACTAATGGTTGTAGTTTGCAGATCGTACTGCCACCGTCAGAGTGCGTGGTGACACCATCAACAACCGGCCTGAAAATGACAAGTGATAAATTTTTTTACGAAAACAATTCAAAAATGACAAAAAAAAAAACAAAAACAGATGAAAGTGGCTCAAAAATGACAAAAAAAAAAAAACAACCTGATGAAAATGGCTCAAAAATGACAAATAAAAAAAAGGAATCGATGAAACCACCATAAACAGACATGTTTATTTTTTTTTTTTGCATTAGTTTAATAATTAGTTAAATTATGTATTTGATATTTGTTTTAATTTTTTAATCACGTTCACGTTAATTTAAAAATAATTTTAATGTTTTTCCTCATAAGCAATTATTTATTTTCTGTACAAAAAATTAGTAATTTTTTTTGTCAAATATTAATATTAGTTTAACTTTAAATATTGTTTTGAAATGTTTACTTTTATTCATTTAACGTAAGATCCATATTGTTTTGATTTTAAAAATGCTAGTGAAATGTCATTTTTTGTAATGTTTTTATTTTGGTTTATTAATTTATTTTGCTATTATACATTCAATAAATACATTTTATGTTAGTTTTATAATTAATTATGGTGACAAAATATTGGGAACAGTTTGTATATAATTTCTATGAAATGTCTGGGTTTTTTTTTTTTACTTTTCATTGAAAATTGAATTTTTTTAAAAATATGGAGTAAACAAATTATATGGAACAGTTTTATAGTCATGATGTATTGAATGCTGAAAGCTGATTATCTCTTGATCATGTCAGTAGAGGGTCTGTGGCACCACTTAGTGTTGAAAATGGTTTTAGAGTACTTGCTATATGGCATTCTTATTGTGATTTTAGAGAATCAAAAAAAAAATACCATGGATGTGGCCAAAGCTTTTAGCCAAATTCAAAAAATGTTACAGAAATAAAAGAGTGCTTTGTTTTTTTATTTATTGATGTAGTCAAGACATTTGATTTTGTTAATTAAACAGGTTTATATCATCGTTTAAAGTTAATTGGTTGTCTATTAAAATTGATTCATATTTTACAGCTTCTACATGATGGAATGAAAAAAAGTATTATTATTAAAGTGAAAAATATGGAGCATTTTATACAAAAACCTGATGTTAAACAAAGAGGTGTTGTTGCAAATGCATTGTTTTCAATTTTTGTGACAGTTATCTTTGGAATTGTTTATAGGCAGCATAATAAAATGGGGAACAAGATATGATACATATTTGATGGTGGAATTGTTAATGTAAAAATAATAATTTCCTCAATTTTGAATTTACAATATGCTGATGATTATGCTATATTTTGCCAGTTCAAAAATTATTTAGAGAATGTTATTAACATTCAAGAAAACTCAAACTTTTCATCAAACAATAACAGAAGAAAAAACCACAGGAATTTTTAGCTTGAATAGTTCTCAACTTTAGGGTATAAACCAATTTAAATAACATAACAGTTTTATAAATGGAAAGGTAGACTTATATATTAAGGTACCACACAAACTCAAATTTGATGCGGATTTTAACTACTAAAACTATGTTAGCTGCATATAGACTTGTTGTTTATCTAATTTATTGTCAGACAATGAGACTTAGGTATCCTATTAATGCAATATAAAATCATTAGAAAAATTTAATTTAAGGATAGTCCATAATATTTTAAAATACAATGGCAAAGATCATAAAATCAAATAATGTGTTTTTTATCTTAATGAATATGATGTTGTAAAATTATACTTTTGTAACAGTGGACTTGCAAAACAAATGCATACCTTCATAAAAATAAATTTTATAATGAACTTGAGTATAGTTTTTCTGGGAGAGGTAGACACATTTCAATTATAATAAAACATTCTAAAAAAAATAAATGTCACATGATCACTATTTCTTATGCTTGCTTATAACTGTTATTAAAACAGGCAAAATTTCACTATACGTATTGCCACTCACTGCAAGCTAGAGTAATCAATGGATGCCAGAAGGCTTGTGCATAAAATCACCATCTAATGCCTACTCATCCAATATCCCCAGACTAGTTCCTGGCTTGTGGATTGAAAATATTAAGGTGTTTTTAATTTAAGACTCATAGTTTTGTAGTTAAGTAGAAATAAAAGATGGCTGTTGGAGGGTTGCATTAGATCCTAAGATCTAGGTGCAATGCTCTCAGATCCAAGGATCCTTACTGACAAAGGCCACAAGCAAGAAACTAGTCTGGGGATATTGGATGAGTTGGGACTAGATGGGGATTTTATGCATAAGCCTTCTAGCATAAATTGATTACTCTATCTTGCAGTGAGTGGCAATACATAGTGAGTTTTGCCTGTTCTAATAACATTCTAAAGAAGTACAATATTGATTATTCAGATTGATAAGATATGACAGAGTAGAATACATTTGAAAAGTACAATTAGATTTGGTGATGAAATATTTTAGAAAGAAAACATTTGTGCTAAAGAAATTAAAATACAGCATCATAAAGTATAAAGCAAACAGAAAAAAGGACCAGTATGTTCTATATTTATGGTTCACGGATCAATTTGTGTAATCATTGCAAAACTCATTTCTAGAGAAGCCTTTTTATTTCCTCTTGGAGTTAGAATGGTCAATCATTTATGATTGTTGCTATATGCATTTATATTACATATCACAACAAAACTGTTGTTTTAAATAAGTATGATTATTGTTCTTCATCTTATATTTTCAAACCACCTTTTTAATTGCATAAGAAGTGTAATGGTAAGCATAGAGTAATGTTGATGCCAGAATATATTGTCTGTTTATTGTTATTGGTTGCATAGTATCTAAATATAGAAGATGATTGGTTTGGAGAGATATTGTAAACTGCATTGATGTTTAAAACAATAACTTAATAAAATATCATCATTTTATAGATATATGCAAGAAGAAATGCATTTATTAATATTCACAGGTTAATTCAGCATGAAGTCAGATCAAATACCTGATATAAGTCTACTGATTTTATCTGTTATAAGAATAATCATCATTATGATTTCTTACCACATATATATTACTCTTTTTGGTACTAATATCACTGTACAAGGCGCAGTTAAATTTACAGTTTACGAGTAGCAAACAAACTGTCTTACTACTGATATTGTTTTAATTTTCGTCTAAAAAGTAGTTGTATTATAAATAATATGAAAGAACGGAAAAAAAATTCTCACAGAAATGCGGAAATTACAAAAAAAAAAAGCCCGCCAAGTAGGCGGCGATTCGATTGTTACTTTTTGTAAATAAAAAAATTTCTTCAAAGGAATAGGCTTACTGGTTTGATTATTTATCTTAAGTCATAAAAAAATGTATTATAAACGTTGTTAACTATTTTGATTATTTATTTTAACTCATAAAAAAAAATGTATTAAAAAAGATGTTGTTAACTATTTAGTTATTAAAAAAGGTCAGTTAGTTATTAAAGAAAAAATTAAGAAAAAAGACATTGTTTTCTAATTAGTTATTAAAAAAGGTCAGTTAGTTATTAAAAGGTCATGGCCGGTTCATGTTACATTTAACAGTTTTTGTGTAACAACAGCGCCCTGTACGGCAGTGATATTAGTACAGAATTGTTAACCCACTAGCCGAGCAAAGACTTATTTAGCAACTCTTTATGAAGAAACATATATAAAACAAATAATATTAGGCTTGTTAAAAGCCATGCGATAATGGTTAAAACTTTACTTATTAGTTAATAATTCGATGGTTAACTGATTGTTTATAAGTGATTGCCTAAAAATATCAAGATGAGAGAGATAAGTTGAACCCTAACACTTTACCACGAACATTATATGTATAATGTTATTAAAAATCAATACGGAAAAATGTAAATATTGTGCAAACATAAATATAATTATAAAAAATAATTTTATAATAAATACCTAAAATAAAATATCATAACCGTGATTTAAATAAAAATTCAGTATGAATTTGAACATTATCTTTTTTAATTTGACATTTTCGTTCACTCTTTTGCTTTTTTTCTATCGCGTATTTTTTTTAAAAAACATCTTGCTAATGGGCTCCCAGAATGCTTTAAAATATCTTACACTTTCAACATAATTATCTATATATAGTGGAAAATCTATTGTAAGTGTTTATTTGAGAATATAGTATTTATATAAAATAATGAAATAGAATTATTATTATCTAAATTTAATATATCGCAAGACACAATGTGCAGAAATATTGCTATTTGAAATAATAGAGACTGCCAATTATCACTTATACTTGATCGCTATTATAAATTTTATTACAGTTATAATAATAAAAAACAAAACAAGTAAATTACGTTACAGACTCTAAAGAAGTTACATATGGATATAGTTCTCATAGATGCACCGACACATATTGAAACAAGACTAAATAAAGCAACATTCAATTTAAATACCTAATCATATAGGACTCATGATTAATGGAAAGCAATTACAGGTTTCATAACGAAAAAACAAAACGCAAAAGAAAATGTTTATTAACTGGATGATCTTGAGATATAAATCAAATTTCTCCAGAATTAGATAGTACATAACTTATATGAATAAGACACAATTTTTTTGAATATTAATTCTTTTCTTTAAAAATGGTATTTAAACAATGAATAATGTGAATGTTTATGTGTAAATGTTAATGATCTGGCCTCGTTAGATTTTATTTGCAAATTTATTTAATTCTAAAGCATATAAATAATAATTATATTACTTTTGTCCAAGTATCAACAGGTAATATTGCATAAATGATTATATCCTAAAACTTTTCCAGTTATAAACTCCACAGGTTGCACTCAATCAGAGAGCAATATCAGTTAATGTTATGAGTGAGATACAATTTTATGTAAAACATAAAATTTAATATGGACTTAAATAACAAAACCACACATTAAAAAGAGAACAAGACAAAAAATGTTTTCAAATATAAAATGACTTGATGGATAATTAATTCAGTTGATTAAAAAAAAAATGCATATTACAAATGAAATAAAAACAATTCTTTAACTGTAATTTTTATATATGGAGCTAAGATAATAATGTTGCTAAGCTTTAACTAACAGAAGGTAATACAAGAAATAATTACAATCTAATAGAAATTATTCTATTTTTTTCCTGGCAAAAATAAGTAAAATAAATAAATAAACATATAGCTTGCTCAACCATAAAATTATTAATTTAAGGAAAGATTACTTGAATTAATATTGGAATCTCACATACGTGTGTATATATTACAGCCTGGCTTCTTAAACTGTGGGTCGCGACCCCCAGGGGGGTCGCGAGACTACTGAAAGGGGGTCGCAAAGATCTGATACTTTTCAATCATTATAAATAAAATTTTAAAATTAGTATACACACTACGTACAAATATAAATACAAATAAAAATCATACAAAATACTATTGTAGTTTTATTATAACTATTTTTTGAAAAAAGTGGCAATGCAAAACTGTTATGTAGGGCCTATAAATGAAAATATGGAAGTAGCATTTAAAATAATAAATACAACGCGCTCCTCGATTTTCAACTGAACGTTCGACATTGATGTCTGGCCGCCGGCGTCAGTGTTTGCAAGATAACTTAGTGATTATAAGTACCCAGACGCCGCGTCGCCTTACAGCTTACACATACAATACGGAAGCATAATCAAGCTAGGCTAGGCGAATCGGCATATTATTTTTATAAAATAATAATAAAAAAAAATTAAATGAAAGCTTCTTTTTCGGCGTCTTTGTGATACGGTGCCTTTGTGCGCTGCACACTTTGAACACGCCATGCGTCGGGGTTGATCTGATCGTAGTTTGTTGTCATTGCACTGGTAAAGATTCGAGTGTAGTTATTTTTCTGTTTGTACTTCAGTTTGGACTCAGCTTTGTCTTCGTAGTGACATGTGTGTATTTACTGTGTAATTTTCAGTTGGTGTTTTTAATTATTACGTTAAAGTTCAACTACATTTTGTTTAATTATTTATTATTATTTAACCATCATGGATAAATGGCTAATTAAAATTCCAACTAATAAGTCTGCCACGCCGTCACAACCAAGTTGCAGTGCTTCAAATCCGACTTCTAGCAAAACAAAAAAAAGAAAATATGATGAATCATATTTGCAGTATGGCTTCACATGCTCTTCTCACAACAATGAAGAACAACCAGTGTGCTTAATTTGCAAAGAAGTTTTGGCTGCAGAAAGCATGAAACCGTCAAAACTGCAACGACATTTGAATACTAAACATGCAACGTTATCAAAAAAGCCAATAGAATATTTTGAGCGTCTTTTGCAAACATCAAATAAAGAAAAGAACACTTTGGAGAAGTATGTTACTTTGAATGATAAATATCTATTGGCATCGTATGAAGTTTCGTATTTGATAGCAAAAACGAAAAAGCCTTTTACTATTGGAGAGCAACTTTTACTACCTGCAGCTATAAGAATGTCTGAAATTGTTCATGGAAAACAGTATGCTGCTGAAATTAGTAAAATTCCATTATCAAATGACACTGTGTCCAAAAGAATTTCAGACATTAGCAATGATCAATTTCAACAGCTTCTTATGAGGCTTAAAGACAGCTCAAAGTTTGCAATACAACTGGACGAGTCAACAGACATTTCAAAAATGGCACAGTTGTTACTTTTTGTAAGATATATTTATGAGGGAAGCATTCATGAAGATATACTGTTTTGTCGTCCTCTGGAAGGTCATACTCGTGGAAAAGATATATATAAAAAAGTAAATGAGTTTTTTGAAAAAGAAGGATTAAATTGGAAAAATTGTGTTGGTGTGTGCACGGACGGTGCTGCAGCAATGACCGGACAAGATCTTGGTTTTACAGCATTTGTTAAAGCTGGAAATGATCATATTACATTTACACATTGTATGATTCACCGAGAGGCACTTGTTGTTAAAAAAATTGCACCAGAATTAAACACTGTGTTTTTTGATGCAGTCAAAATCATCAACTTTATTAAAAGTCGAGCACTTAATAGTCGATTGTTTAAAAATTTGTGCATTGATATGGATTCGGATTATACAAGTTTATTGCTACATGCTGAAGTTAGGTGGCTATCAAGAGGTCGAAGTTTGAAACGATTATTAACTTTAAAAGATGAAGTTCTTATATTTCTAACAGAGCAAAATTCTAATTTGGCCGATTATTTTCACGATAATTTATGGCTTCTCAAGCTATGCTATTTGGCAGATATTTTTGATAAAATCAATGATATGAATTTATCAATGCAGGGAGTCTGCGTTAATATGTTTATGTTAAAAAATAAACTTGAGGCCTTTGTTAAAAAAATTCTTATATGGAAGAACAGAGTGGAAAGTGGATCGCTCGAAATGTTTCCATTTACTGACGAGTATATAATTAGTAACAATATTTCAAAAAAAGATACTCCTATAACAAAAATTATAGTTAATCATTTGAAGGATATGGAAGTTTACATGCATAGGTATTTTCCCAATGATATCGATACACAACAATGGATTTGCAATCCATTTTCAATTGAAATGGAAGAAATTAATTTTTTAAACTTAAAAGCACAAGAAGAATTTGCCGAATTAACAAGTGATACTACCTTGCGACTCAGATTTTCTCAAGTGCCTGTGCATGAATTTTGGATAGAAATCAAATCAGAATATCCCCTACTATCGGAAATGGCAATGAACAAATTACTGCCATTTTGTACAACATATTTATGTGAATCAGCCTTTTCCACATTAACTTACATAAAATCAAAATACCGTTCAACTTTAATAAACGTTGAAAATTTATTACGATCTGCACTAACTCAAATTGAGCCTGGATTTAATTATTTGTGTAAAAATAAACAATCACATCCGTCACATTAATATTGTTTGATGTTAATAATATGTTTTCTTATAAAAAAATTGTTACAAAAGTTTATTTTTTCTATTGAATAAATTTATATATAGTTTTATGTCATTCTATTTATTGTGTTTTATTACGACCGATATCCCGTCAACGTTTCCAATTATATATATGTGAAATGAATGGGTACGTATTCTTTAATCCTTATTTTATTTACATTGTAAAATAGTGCGATATTACATCTACATCTACGGTTAATATATATTTCATTATATGGAGGAGGGGGTCGTTTAAAATTTCCTAAGCTTGAAGGGGGTCGCTATATAAAAAAGTTTAAGAAGCCTGGTATTACAGAACAAAAATACAATATATGGGTAAGAAAACAAACAGGTGTTATTGACCTCATTGAAAAAATTAAAAGACTAAATTGGAGTTGGGCTAGACATATTGTTAGAAGAGATGATAATAGATGGACAATTGAAATCTTAAATTGGATTCCAAGAGATTGTAAAAGACCCAGAAAGAGACCACATGTGAGATGGATGGATGAAATGAGAAAGAGTGCAGGGGTGATGTGGAGAAAAGAAGCTAAAGATTGGAGAAGATGGATTGAACTTGGAGAGACCTTCATTCTGCAGTGGATTGATAATGGTTGATGATGATGATATTACAAAAATTAAACTCACGCACTCAATTCTCATTCTTTTAAAGACATTTCAAATAATAACAAAAAATATCAATAATAATATTTTCCCTTAATACATTGCATTATTTTCTATAACAATGGTATTATACATAATTTATACACAAAAAAAAAAATGCTAAAATTTTCTTCTTACTTAAAAATCTATTACAATTTTTTAGTTTCTTCTTTAATTAATTATTATTATTTTACTGTATTTATTAGAATAAGAATTTTAAATGTAGAAAGTTATTATTGGAATAATCCATTTTAAGAAAAATTACTTCCACTGTATTTATTTCTGAATTTTCAGACTGAAGTATTTTCCATTAAATATTACATCAAAATTCTTATGTTGCATTGCTTTTTTCTGTTTTAATAAAGACTAAAATATAATTGATTATATATTGAATACAAAATGTGAGAGAATAATATATAGTCCTTACAAAATAAATCTAACAATAAGTTAAGCAAATTTTACTAATATTCATTTTAATCTTAAAAGAGGTAATGGAGTTCATTATCCAATTATACATTTGACTTGTATTTGTATAACTTTCCAATTAATAAGCTTTCTTTTCAGACAAATAGCTATTCCACATGTGATCATTTTATTAGTATATTTTTTAAAGAATAAAATAATGGGCTCCTTTTTTATGAAAGTAGCTATCTTTCATTAGCACTTCATGTCAGCTGTTTCTAGTCATATAGATAAAATAATGTAACCAGAAATTTAAGAAAGGCTTTTTAAAGCCAAAGTTAGTTTTAAAAATTAAAGCCAATATCTATAATTTTTATTCTATCAAAAACTAAAAATGCACCTTGTTTCTAGAAGTTTTATCTAATTATATATGTAAGATTTGGAGGTTTGAGTTTTTCTCACATTTAAGGAAAGGATAATTGTTTGATAAAATAAAATAATGAGACATTTTTTAAAAATAATTTATTTCACAAACTATTAAATTAAAAAAAATTAAAGAATGATATATATATATATTTTAACACTTGAAAAATAATTTGAATATTTATATAAACAATTAACTCAAATACATGTGTATATATTTATATCTTCCACACAAGCATATACAGAAAGGATGTCCATATTATGTCATAAAGAAAAATCTATAAATGTGAACTATAGATTGGAAAATCAAAATAAATTACTCATAGGTTTTTATATTAACATTTTTTTAGGAAAAATATATCAATTTCATAGAGATGAAAGTTATTATATATAAATTAAATACATCAATATAGTTTACTTTAGAAATTTTTTCCCATGCTTTCTATTTTTATATTGTAAATATTAGATTTTCTAGTTTCAAAAGTAACTTTTTTTTAATCAAGAATTGGTGGTTGAGTAGTCAGCACAGCTGCCTACAAGCAGTTGTCCCGGGTTAGTGGATTCGCTTCCCGGCCAAAGCTATGACACATGAAAAAAAAAGTAATTTTTTTTTCACTCTTGAAATTTACTCATGTTTTTCTAAAATAAACAAAAACTTTATTTCTGAATTTTTTGAATCTTTCATTGAAACATTGCACTAATTTTGTAAGTACAGCCTCATTATACCAACAAAGTTTTAATCATTAGCTCTTTAATCATATATGTAGAAATTCCAATAATAGAATTATACTAATTTAAATGTTACAGCAAATCCAATGGAATGAAGACTTCTTTTATTAGTTGACCTGCTTTAACTTGTAACCATTTAGCTGCTCTATTAATCTTTCCTTTTTGGAAAATAAATTTTATTAAAAGCATCTATTTTAATTCTGTATAATTCTTTAACTCCAAGTGTTATCTGCCATTTTGATCTTGAAAAGTTTGCATCAAATAAAGCTTTTATATTCCATGCCCACAAAAAATGGATGTAAAATTTATGGTTACTTCTAATACTTGAGCTATTATCTGACTGACAAAACAATCTGTCCAGAATGAATGAGGGCAGAAATTTTTGATTATCATTACCAGCACAGAATTCTAAACAGATCTGTCTAAAACTACAATTCATGTTTCAGATCTGCTCCAACACAACATATTATCAATTCTACAATCCTTGAACAATGATCACAATTAACAACCCTCAGTCTCTTAAATCTGTATCTGTCAGTGTTTGAGAACTTGTATTAAAAAATTTTTTAAAGGGTTTGAAATCAGAATTGTTTGTGTATAGTTAAAATATTAAAATGTGTTCAACATATATACAATTTTGATTTCAAATATCTTCTTAATCTTTTAATATAAGTTCCTAAGAACTAAGAAAATATTGACAGGGCAAGTTTAATAGAATGAGAATTGTTAATTGTGATTTTTTTCTCAAAGAAATTACAATTGCTAATGAGTTGTGTTGGAATAGGATTTGGAACAAGAGGCAGCCCAATTTAGACATCTTGCTGTCTACTATAGACATGAAATGAATGTAATAAAATTAGTCATAAAACAATTGGTTTTACACCGTCTGGCTAGGTTATTATGCTTATTGAATCAGTAGAAATAAATTATAAATATTAAATTTATTTTAAAAAGGAGGACGTAGAAAATAAGAACTTTATTTCAGGACCAGATTGGAGGGAAATATTTTAGCCAAAGATTGTCTACATGTAACATTAATATATCTTATCAAGGAAAAAGTCCAATGTAGCAGATGGCTATAAATCTTTTTAGAAACAGAAATCAATTGATAAAAAAGGCTGCAATAGTGTTGAATATGCTGCAACATCAAATTTAGTATCTTCTATTTTTAGAATTTCTAGATATATCATTAAAAGACCTAATACTAAAAATTTGTACATTGTATTAGCTTTACTACCTATGATAGATTCAGATAATTCAGAAAAAAAAACAATGTAGGAAAATGATTGTTGGCATGCAAACCTTATTATTATCAAAATTTACACCAAGTAAAGTAATTGAAGACATTAATAGCAAATAGTGAGGAAAATCGGAAAAAATATTTACAATTTTAATTAACCAATATCATATTTTTCAAAATGGCAGAAAATTATTCTGGATAAACATTGCTTATTGACATAATTATAAATTGAATGTGAAACATATTAAGAAAGAAGTCTTAAAAATTATTGGTTTATTGAAATGGCAAAGGAGATATTGGTATTTGTGATCATGGTTTCTTTTAATAATACGTGGTTAAAACAAAAATTTTGTAATTTTAAAGTTGGAAAAATTGTAGGTTCTAATGAAGCATTTGAAACATTTTTTAAAATTTAAAGATTTTTTTAGAAATATATGGAAATTATGAAATTATATTACCTGAACTTAAGAACACTTTTATTATTTTTTTTAAGAACACTTTTATTGTTTTAATTTTTAAAAATAAAAGAAATAGGCATCATTATTATTTCCACAGCAAAAAATATTTTCAGAAATTTTTGGCATCTGTTACTTCCAGTCCTAGGTGAATGGTTACCAGAGACTTAATGCAGTTATGGGAATCAAGAAACACTATTGATATGAATTATGTTGTCAGATAAATACAAAAACAATAGAATTATTTATATACTGCTTTTATTAATTTTATCAGGATATGTAATTTTATTAATCAAAAGGTCTGTGATATTATTTGATGTTTATTTATCTTATACAGTTTCTAACTTATGGAATGAGAAAAGTGTTACAACTGCAGTCAAAAAATTTGAGGCTTTAAAATAAATGTAAACTAGCTCTGACTTTCTTTTGTATTTAAATAACAAGGGGGTAAATAAAAGCTTTAATATATGAAATAAAAACAAGCATTGTAAACAAAAAACAAAGAAAGAGTAACATTTTTTGTGCAAAATAATTCAACTAGAGAGAATTTTTGTTAAGTGTGATTAAAACAATAATATATAAACAGTCACTTACACTTTTTAACAATCTTTTCTACATGTATTAAAGAAGTATCTCTTAAAATACATAATTGGAAAACATGACTATACAATATATATATTGTGCCAAATGAAATTTGAAATAAATTTCAATATGTGGTAAAATGTCAATTGTAATTTTTTTCTTGTTTGATTTTAATTGTGAATATATTAATAATATATTATATAGTCCTTCTAAATTCTTTTCTTCTATCTTTGTTTTTGCTGTCTTCATATATAATATTGAACTTCAAAAATCTTACACTTTTCAGCAAAAAAAACAACAACTTATTATTGATTACAGTTTCGACTGTACCATGCAGTCTTCACCAGATCTTATTTTATTCTTTTAACTTTCTCTATCCTCCATCTTTATTGATTACAGTTTTGACTGTACCATGCAGTCTTCACCAGATCTTATTTTATTCTTTTAACTTTCTCTATCCTCCATCTTAATCTTCTCTATCATCCATCTTACTCTAGTAATTACTAGAGTAAGATGGAGGATAAAGAAAGTTAAAAGAATAGAATAAGATCTGATGAAGACTGCATGGTACAGTCGAAACTGTAAATAAAAGTTTTTTTGCTGAAAAGTGAAAAGTGTAAGATTTTTGAAATTTCAATATTATATATTAATAAGGGGAACTTTCAAATATGTTACTATGATAACAATAATATTGAAGCAAAACATTTATTATTAATTGTAATATAAAAATTGTGAATTGACTTTATCCATTTAAAAAAATGAAAGTGTAAAGAATAAAGTTTACAGTTTTGAGAAAGTCTTTCATTATTATATGAATTTTGGTTACTGCATTCACAATAGTAGATTACAAATAATACACATGAATATTTAATGTCTTAAGTATGTTATTTTATTTGTATAATATTCCATTGGAAAGATATGTATAAAAATATATTTCCAGTATAATATAATAATAATATAGTAAAAAATTCCTGTGTAATATGGTAAGAATATAGTATAAATTATTGTAGTTTGTGTTCAATTAATAAAATATTTATATTTTAGTCAAGCATTGTTAGTGGAGAGGTCAACACAGCCACCTTGCAAGCAAGCAGTTGGTTGCAGATTTACCTCCTGGCCGATGCTATGACATATGGAAAAAAAATATTTATTATACGTAATAATTGTGAAATATAATTTTTTGTTATTATTGTTCTGTAATAAATTTTTACTTTTGGAATCCTGGATAAATTTGACCACAGAGTTATAAAAAAGACATCAATTAAAAAGATTATAAATAGAACTGAATAGTTTAAACTAGCTCTCTTACATTTTAACTTCAATAGAAGTGAACTTAAGTTCATTTATATATTTTTTATTTTTTAAAAAATACTTAATCATTAAGAACATAAAATGATGGGGTAAAAAAAGTAATATTCGTCTAGGTGGCTGGAAAGACTTACTGAGAATTTGTAAGAAACAATAATTTATTAAAAGGATGAAAAGTAATTCATTAGATTAAAAGTCATCTGAATATTTCTTTGCTAAAAATGGATATCACTTTGAAAACATAAAAATATATGCACAGATTATTTTCATCTACTGATATAGTATTGTGAGATGGATGAATTATTACAATACAGGATATAAATTGGTTTATTTTTCATTGCATCATCATTAATAGAAATTATTGTTTATTTAGTTATAATGTCTTATAAATTAAATACCTGCTAAATGAAAGGATAACTTGGATATTTAGAAAATATTGAAATTATCAAAAATGTGTTTTGGGTTAGATAACTTTTCATGAAGTTTCTATTTTCTGTGGAATTATCAAATTATAATTCAGGAAATAGACATTGGAACTGTAGTATTTCTTTCAAGAGTTGTATTGGAAGATAATTAATCAGTCATTTGCTAATGTCTTATTATTATAATAATTTGATATATTATTGTTTAGTATTCATTGATACAAATAGTATTATATTTTAAGTTAAGATTTATTTTATATACAGAGAGTTAAGTTTTTCTATATTCAAATTTATATTTCATAGCTTAACAACTATAATTTTCATCTAAAAATATTATCTTCTTATTCATTGATTATAAATTAATTTTAAATAAATAATTCATAAATATTAACAATCTAAAAGAACTATGTCACAAAAAGTACTTTTTTCATTTTATTGCAATGATATGAATGAATAAATACACTCATGTTTATATTATATTTTTATTTCAATTAACTATTTTTTTATATAGAATCTCTTATATTTTGAAAAAGTATATATGTATTACAACATCTTAGTTACTATATAGAAATACATATTTCAGATTAAGGCTTTTTATATGTAAAGATCAATATATAATCACCTATTTAATTAAAATGAAATTTTAATAGTGAACATATTGTATAACACATAATTAAATCATATATTGTAACAGTCAAAACACGTGTATCTCGTTAACATATTGCAGAATTCGACCACCACACAGAACAGCAGCACCATCGAGTAGCGAAGCCACCGGTAATACTGAGTTCGAACATAGTTTATCGGTTCCACAATACAATCTATGGAATAACGCCTCTGATGCGACATAAGTAAACACTTCCTTAGGCACGGTGGTCAGGGAGATGCACGAGATTCATGGGTTTTGTTTCCGAGTTGGCCAACAATCAAACGGATATTAACTAACACATATAATCGAGGAAATATATATAATGGGCATCGAACTAATGAAAACTTAACTACAGACGTATAGTTAAAATTATTTATTTACATTTTTAATAAAAGACAACATTAGTAAGGTTATTGATCATATTTTTAAATTAAGAGTTTCAATATTGAATTGGCAATATTATATATAGAAAATACATTTCTTTATTAGGAGCATTTATTTATAGGAAGGCGTAATCCAGCTACCCAGGGTTCTCGAGTGAGTATTTCTAATGCGTGCTGTAAGGAATTTATACTTTGCACTGCCAGAGTCATCAGTAACGGCGGACATACATTTATTTAATAAAAATCTTTATTTTACGACTAAGGGCAAACATTTATTTGAGAGTATATGACGAAGATAATGCGGAGGCGGAGTGATGGAGAGAATAATAAACTAATATAAAAGAACACGTGGTACGCTTTAGAAGGGCGATGTAAAATGGCAGCGCTAAAACTGCAAGACCGTGAATAAGTTATAAGGGTTTGGGTTGGTCTCTGCCTCGACCCGAAGAGGTAAGGTGTCCTTGAGCATAACCAGGGACAAGCGGTCCGTGTCGCAATTTGCCAGCTGGCTGCGTGACGGTCGTCAAGCCCTACGGGAACATTGATCATGTCCGCTTGCGTAGGACGACTGGGGTTAATTCAACCATGGAGAATCCGGAGTATTCACGGCATGGAATGAGCCATCAGGGCTTCAAACGTAACACATGTATAATATCTAAAATATTGCGGTAATATTTAACTAGATTTCAAACTCGGCCCAACATTATCAACTTTGACTGAAAGAAAATTGGTGACTCTCAAAGAAATGAAATTTACATAATTATTCATTAACATTTAATAATGATAAAAATATCTAAGAAGGGAATTATTATAGCTAGTATGCCAGCTATTACGGAGTAGTCGACCCTGCATTACAATAACTGATTCTTTGAATGCGTGTCGATTTATATGAAATTTAAGTTATCTATAAAAGCAATATTAATGACAATTCGACACGCATTCACTGTTCGAGCGATTATGGATTTAGCTTTAAAACTAAACAATTATGTGAAGGTAATATTTCAATGATAATTATAAATAAAATATAGATTTAAGAAATACACACCTAAGAAGTGATAGAGGGAGGGTAAGCTAGATTATGCGAGAAGTTTACAGATTACATGAATTCTTAAATTTTAGTTTCACAAATTTACAATTTTTTTACATTTAGAAGTTATACAAATAATAGGAGATGAGCTATAGCTTATTATTACTAGAGTACTCGATAATTTGGAATACACAAACACTGGTACCTGTTTTATAAGTTGTTTTCGTCCATTGGTTTAATAGCAGATTGTTCGTAATTAGAAATTTTCTTTCTTGTCCTGGGCATGTTGTTTTATTGATTTTTAACAGCAGCGGCTTTCTTGTTTATTTCAGGCAGCAGATCATTTTGGTGTTTTTACGATGGGCAAGGTGAAGCTCAGCATATGGTGGGCCATCTTCCGATGGAGAATAATTTCGGTGCTTACTCGGTCATACCTTGCAGTATTAATTTATTTAAGATATTTTAAACGCTCCACTCGAGAGCAAAGCTAAAATTCAAGTCCAAATCTTTAGCAAGTCTAAGATGGCCTCCTTTTCTTATCTTAATCTTTTAATTTTTCTGTTGAGATATTTTTAGGTTTTATTTATCTTGCCCTCAGGATAATCAATGCTCTGCTGGTTTTAATTAGAAAGAAATTTGCTGTCTATTGTTTGTTTTTCTTTACATTCGTTAATTACATTTTTCTAGGAATTTTGCTATAATTAATTTATTATCTATCACTGACCGATGCTTTTAAATTTTCAAAGACAAAAGGGAATAAAATTATTTTAACTTTAATTAATTATTGCATCAGATTTTGTTAGAAATTATTATTTAACGAAATTTAAACTAAGCAACAAATACGAACTTTATAAAATTCAAAATAAATGATTAATATTACACAAAAGTTTATTTAACTAGAAGGAATCTAAATTACATTATTTTATCCGTATTTATTGCGTTTAATTTGAGATCGAAATGTGTGCGTGTTTATGTTGAGTTCTACATATATTAATACATTTTTAATATTGTTACACACACAATTCGATACCAAAAAGTTTAAATTTAGGTGGGATCGACCGGTCAGTGAGAGACGACAGAAAAAGGTGAAACTTGAGATTCGAATACGAATCTCACTGTTTCAATATATATATCGTAAACTTTTATAATTTAGTTGTCTTTTTAAAAAAAATTTATATTCATTGTTAATAAATTTCAAATTAATTTTATATTGGACTATTTCCATCATCTAATATAAGTATTGAATGTCTTTACAAAAATTTAACTTTATTTAAATATTCCAAATACATTCAACTGTTAGTAATAGCATATCAAAAAGGTTAGTATATGCACAATGTTTTGAAAGGTATTATTCTCCCCTCTTTTTTAGGTGTTGCTGGCCTTACCAGTGACAGTATTAGCATGGGATATGATTCTGGGCCATTTGATTCTTAAGTATTGAATTTTAAAGTAACATTCTAACCCACTGAGCCATCCTGATAAACATAACAGTCAGTAGAAATGTCATATACTTATCTATGATGTTCCTCCTGATTGCTCCACTTTTCCTAAGAGCAATATTGATTAGTGGTTTCCATATATTATGTATAGTCACACTATGTTGTTTTATGGGATTGTTTGCCCATGTCATGTGAGCAGTTTCTTTAAATTTTCTTCTTTATATCATTTCTTCTCTATCCAATATTTTTGTATTTTTCCAATTATACATATGTTCATTGGCACATACATGATCTGCTACCTTAGACACATCTGTTTCTCTCTTCTAATTGTCAGTTTGTGTTCTTGCAACTGCTTTTCAATTGGACAACTAGTCTCACCAATATACATTCTTCCACATTCACATATTTCATATATGCAGTTTTTTCTTTTCAGCATACAAGTTTAGGCTTTGTAGATGTTAAAATTCCTTGCAGTATAGTATGGCTCTGGAAAACTGTTCTGATGTTATACTGATATGCAGATTTTCTTTAATTTGTCTACTAATTTTGATATGTATGGATCCACTACACTACCAATAATTGTTTTTTTCTTTTTATGGTTCTTTTTGTTGATTATTTAAGGTTCTTAAAAGTACAATTGCAATATCGAATTCTCAATGAATTCCAGACAGTATTGCTTTTATTATTATTATTCAAGAGAAAGATGCAATTTTGTTATCAATTTTCTTTATATGATTAATTTTTTTACATCATTTTTAAAGCTATTTAGATAATCTCAAATTCAGAGTTTATATTGACTAATGATTAGATCTGTAAAAATATTTCCAGTGGGTGTCTAACTAATAGTGGCATTATACTTAATACATAACTTAAATAGCATTTCAGTTTAGGTTCTATTAAAGAAAATTCTTAACATCACTTAATTTTTTCATCTTACTACATTATTATAAGCAAGAACAACTCTTTATCTTAGTGTCAACTATTATAAACTTGAATAATTAATGGAAATAATAAATGACATTAAACTAAAGAACTGTTCTTATTTTAAATATATCTTTTTAATTTTTGAAATATGTATCAATGTATTGGTGATTATCTCAATTATATTCTGATCTGTTTATTCTTAGATTGCATTTTTATCATTCACTAGCAATTTCTCCATATTCTGTGTTGGTAACTATAACTAATTTTAGTTCTTTATACCAGTGTTTCCCAACCTATGGTACATGTACCACTGGTGGTACGCGAGTTGCTGGTTGGTGGTACATGAAAAATAATCAATAATGGCAGCCATAAAAAAAATTAAATCATGAAAATATCATAGAAACTTTTTTTCTTATAATTCATAAAAAATTATTTTAATTCATAATATTATACAGTAAAGCTGTTAATATGTACAGTCGATAACGATCTTTAATGTTAATGATAAAATTGAAAGTATGATTAAGAATTTAGATTTTTGGAAACAATAATATATATAAGTATCGAAAACAATCAACTGGAAGTATTCGAAACTCTACATATTTTTGTTTGAAAATAAGGTTAGTCTGTCTCAAGTTATACGAGAAAATATAATAGCACATTTAACAGGATTAAAATTGTCTTTCATGGAATATTTTTCAATTCCCGAAAACACAAATGATAATTGGATTTCAAACCTCTTCTTTGCAGACAATTTAGAAAAAGCTACATCATTATCAATAAAGGATAAAAAAATTTAATAGAATTATCATGTGACAGAACTTTACAAGTAAAATTCAAATGACACAATCTAATTAATTTTTGGTTAAACATTAAAGAATATGAACAACTTTCTGAGAAAGCTCTTAAATTATTATTACCATTTACTGGTACAGAATTAGTAGGAAGAGCTTTTTCTTCATATAAGTATCAAAACAGATTGAACGCAGCTGTAGACTTAAGGGTATACCTGCATCTTTTGAACCAAATTTCAAAAAATTATGTTGTTCGAAACAAGCACAAAGATCTTATTAAATTTATTTTATAAAAATATTTGATTATAATAAGAAAATATATTAATTGTTTTTTTTATAATTTTGTGTTTTTATTAAAACCATTTATTAGTAAACTAAATATGACAAAATAGTAGATAAATAACGAGTCGGATCAAGGCAAATCAATCTAAATTATTTAATTTGAAAGAAATATATCAGGAAAGGATCATACCCAGAAATTAGACTCTCGTTAATTCTTGATCATCTATTGTAGATTACTAGATGTAAGCTAGTATTTAATCATCAAAATTTTAATCCTATTAACTTCATGCTGAACAATATAAAGAAAACAAGAACAAGATATAGCCTGATATTCCCTGAGGTTATTTTTACCATGACTTGGGACATGCTGGATTTATCCTCTCCATGGCCCAACCAATAGCAAGATGCTTCGAAAAAAAGAAAACAGACTCAAATTCGAGAAAACCAAATGAAGGAATGAGAAAACACTTTGAACAAAATATGTAATTTTTAATAAATTATTTTGAAAAAAATATGAAACTTTGAACAAACACATACATATAAATATGTTACAGTGAGTTTATAATGTCAGTGAGTTTATAATCTGGTGTGACAATTAGGCATGTTTCAATGTAATTTGTCTCATTATGAGATGTGAATACATACATAGTCACCCTATAATATTTATAATGCAAATAAAATAACACACTCGCAATAACAAATTTCTAGAAATACAATCATTTTTACGAAGTAGTACAATTTAGCATGATGAACTACCAAGTGGTACGCGAGCGAAAAAAGATTGGGAAATGCTGCTTTATACCATTGCCTAGTAATTGAAGACTGAAAACAATTTTCTTAACCTATTTTATCCCATTTTATGTTATTGAGAATGAATGTAGACTAGATTTTTATCTATTCTGATAAAAAAAATTTAACAAATTTTTTACAAGTTAAATTAAGTCAGCATTATTATGCTCAAAAATTTTTTGCAAAACTTATTCGCTTAGATACCTGACAATATTTATAATAATGCATGAGATTTTAGTTTAATAAATAAGATCTCTACATCCAGGATACATTGTTACATTGAGAGACATGGTTAACATATAAAGTGCAGTTTGAAAATCCAACCAAATTTTTAAATAATATTTATAATATTTTATATGAGTATTTCCATTGTATTTACAGTGGTAAGGGGGGGGGTATCTAGTAAGTAAATTGTTTGTTATTTGTAAAATAAGTATAGATGCTACAATATTTTAATTATAAATTATATACACAACATATGTTCCTCAAATTCTCACTTTAAATTTGTGATCTCAATTTTGATTATATACTTTCTTAGTATATTTAAGAATTTGTAGAACCCTGCTAGTAATTTTGATTCTCTTTTCATTTGTAAGCCCTCCGCACACATACCTTTGTTTTTTTTTTTCAATTAAAATAAGTGTTTTTATTTAGTTCTTTACTTATTATAATCATATTTGGAAAACAAATATTTAAAATATTTTTTATATCCACTTTATATTGATTTAGTTTTAATCTCATTTATTAAAGTATCAAGAGCTTATATATGAATTCTAAGCATTTAATTTATCATTTAGTAATATCTTGTTTTAGTTCCAGTAACCACAGTATAAGAAATGAATCCAAACCCTGAACACTAAATAATATTAAAATCAGAAGTTTAAGACCTGATTTCAAAATATGTAAAAAACAAAAAATCTTACATTAGTTTAAGGTGTCAAATATTTAATGACATTCAATTTTTTTAAAGTCATCTTCTACTGAAACAATAATTTCATCATAACTCCTGAACTGATCACTTAATAATTATAATTTGATTTCTTTCTGACACTAAAATAACATGATAATAATGATAACATGATGTAAAATGGATTTTTCTCAGAAGATAATAAATGTTTCTATGCATAGACATATAAACAAATGCATTGAATGCCCTCTAATGACATTGCATAAAAATATTAGATGATGTCATATCTAAATTTTGAATTTTAAATTACAATAATATTCACATCTATATTATAATTACACATGTCATGTAAATACAGAGAAAATATTTAAAATTTTGTTCTCATAGATTGCATCTTTTTATATCTTGGATGCTTACATTGTGCTATGTATATTAAGATTTTTACCTGAAGGTAAATTTAAAATAAAACAATTTATGACAGTCATGAAGTATAGGTATTAATGTAATACCATCCATCAGTATAAACTGGGTTCAAATATAGTATGATGCTTGAAGAGTTTTTTATAAGATGATTCTTTAAAATAACTCAAGATTTTAAAGGATGCCTGGACAATAACTACTATTAAAATTGAATGGTTATTTCATTATACTCAGCTGAAAAATGAACAATTACAAGATTACTTAATTTTTTGACTAATTATCTTCTTATTGTTCATAATAGAAAATGCATGTACAGATTTGCTCATATATAAGCATTTGAGTTGTAGGAATAAGTGGATTCATTTTATTCCTGCATAAATACTATATCTTATATTGGAAAGGAAAGTATTCATTTATTATTAACATTCGCAAAGTGCATGCACAATTAGCTTGAAAGACTGATATTTGAATGTAATATAGTATGACTTTTTAAAATTTTTTTATAGGCAATTATGGCTAAGAAAATGGTGATCGAGAGGTCAGTGACAACTGCTTTACAAGCAGTTGTCCTGGGTTAGTGTGTTCACTTCCCGGATGATGCTATGACACATGAGAAAAAAAATTATTAGTTTTTTTACAATATTTTGTGATCTTTTTAATCCTACATCATATGGAAATATTTTTAAGAACCATTTTATACATTTAAAAACACTCTGTTTGCAGAGAAATTTTAAAAACAACAATTCTCTTTGAATCATTAGAACAAAAATAATTAAATTTTTTTATTGGGTCCAGAGAAGTATGAATACCAGAATTAGAATTGATATGAGTACCTTATATTCCAGAATCTGCCACTTTATGATTGTACTGAAACATGAAGGTCAAAAATTACAGACCCATCAGTCTTTTATCACTTTTATACAAAATATTAATAAATTAATTACACTACATTTACAACAAATTTTGGACTTTATCCAATAAAAAGAACAAGTCAAATTTAAAACTTGTTTAAATATAGTGGATCATATCCAAGTATTGAAAAACATTATAGAAAGGACCAATGATTATGAGTTACCAATTATGCTTTGGATTTGTTGACTAAGAAAAGGCATTTGATTCTATAAGCATTTCATTAGTGATTAAAACATTGTATCATCAAAGAGAAAACCCAGGTTATTGTCATATTCTGAGAAATATTTATAAAAATGCAACAACAACAAATGATGCTAAAAAGATTAACATTGAGAAGGATGTACAACGAAGTCACTCCATATTTTGAAATCATTCTTCAGCAGTTTTGCAATATGTATTTGTGGATTAAAATGGGAAGTTAAAAAAATAAAAGTAAATGAATGTTATTTAAGAGATTTAGATTTTGTAGATAATGTTGGTTTTGCAAATAATGCTTTAGAGCTTTAGGAAATGTTGCAAGAGTTATCAAATAGAAATAAAAAAATGTGACTAGTTCAGACTTGTAGACTTTCCTCACACCCTATCCCATGGACAGTTGACCTTCCCGGGATCATTTTCGTATAAAAGGCCTCTCACATTGGTTGCACCAGAGAACCCTGGGGTCCATGCCAAGCCTAATTAAACCTTTCTAAGCAGTACCCTAGAAAAAGGGACTCTTAGTCACTCCATTTTTTTTGTTTAGAAGCATGATCTCACTTCAGATTCTTCTGCCTTCATATCAGCACTATTCCTTTCATTATTATTAATTTATTTATTTAATGACTTCATTTCGATGCTGTAATAATAAAATTGTGCTCTGCTTATGTATATATATCTTTCCAAGTATAGTGATTAGTTTAAGTAATAATGATGTGTTTCTTCTTATTTTAAAAATTCCACCATCGCAATTTATCTCGTTTATTTAAGAATATATATCTGTTAGAAAGGTGAAGCATTCTTTTCTTTTTAAAATCCGAATTTAAAGAATGGTTTAAAAATATTTTGTTCACTAAGCAAATAAACTTGATTTAAATGTATGTTATTTTATTAAATATTCATAAATATTATCCTTAATAATTAAACCATTTTTAAAATATATTTTATTGATTTTCATGACCGAAACAGAGTAAAAATAGTTTATGTAATATATATATATAATGATTCCTAGAACACTCTAGAAATTTGTACATTAATCATCACCTTTCAGAAACACCACTAAAGTGGTTATTCAAATATGTTATAAGTTTGTTTTGTAATCAAATGATTGGCACTTTAATCTCACCCACCAAATATACCTATTTATATATAATCTGTCATTTATTCATAAGAGCATATGAATCATAATAGTGTGATCAATTATATGTTCTCTCTACTCCCATGTAGATCATTTTGTCATGCACATTCAAATAAATATATAATCAATTTACTGTTTCATTAATTGTTTTTTTAAATAATTTATTATTCAAGCAACTTATGTAGTTCAAATTATCTTCTCTCCACTTCCATACATTCCAACATATAGATGGGTTCTTTTGTTAAATATGTCTCATTGTCTCTTTCAAATCTAGGATGGCCCCTGATATAAATCATCATCATTTAAAACCATTATCAATCCACTGAAAGATTAAGATCTCTTCAAACCAATCCATCTTCTCCAATCTCTAGCCTCTCTTCTCCACATCACACCAGTTCACTTTTTTATTCCATCCATCCATATCACATGTGGTCTGATTCCATTTACAATCAAGTTAAATTCAGTTCAAGGTCATCTCTTGTAGAAATATGTCCAGCCCAATTCTACTTCACTCTTTTAAATATTTCTGTGATGTCAGTAACGTTTGCTTTCTGATCTATGTATTTCATTTTTGATCTCTTCTTGTTACTCTCCAGACTTGAGTGATCTGAAGTCTCTGTATTGCTTTTTTATTAAGTGTCCAAGTTTTATATCTGTAAGTAAGAACTGGTAACATACATTTATTAAAACCTTTCTTTTCAAACATATAGGCATATTTCCTTTTAATGTTAAGATATTTTCCCCAAAAGCACTCTATGATTAATTTCAGCCATTATGTTTTCATCTGTGATAATAATCTGATCAAGGTATTTGTAGTTGTTAACTGCTTGTAACTTATCAATTTTTATTTTCTTTTTTTAAGAAAATCCATTGAAATTTACCCATTCCACAAGCCCCAGATCAATCATCTAATGAATAACATAATAATGATGGCACATGAGAATATTAATCTCTGTTTTACAGTAAAGAAAAAAATGAGGTAATCATCATGGATATGGAAATTCAGGTATTTGATATTTCTAGTTCCTTTAGCAAGTGAAGATCATTTATAGAATGCTTGCATAGTGAAAGAAGCTGATCTCCATTTCTGCATTAGTAAATGGTCATAAAATGGTTGAGTTGAAAGATATTCTGATAGAAAAAAAACAATATATATATTTATTAATGTGCAGCCTTGTAAGATTTTTTAAATAAAGGTAAAATAATCATTTACATTACCTTTCTTGGAACTTATAGAGATTGCAGGACTAATAACACTCAGATGTAAACACAATCTTTTTTAATATGACTAAATGTTAAGCTTTACAAAGAACAAATAATTTGTATTCATTTTAAAAATCTTTGTAATAAGTAATGAATAATTAATATGTGATAACAAATTATTATAATACATCAAATCATATTTAAAACATAGAAAATAATAACTTCCAAGTTATTTTAATATCAATGTCCCATCTTGTTAGATTATATAGATTTCATTTGAAGTTATCTTTGAGTCATTAATTTTTCTACATATGCAATCTTTATATATTTCGCAAAAGCAAGTGTAAATGATCATTTTCCACTGGCTTTGTAATCCAAGAGGGAAGCATATTGACATTAATAGCCATTGGAAAGATTTCAGCTATCAGTATTTTATATATAATTTAAAAGACTGTGTTTGATAATTTTATGTATTGTAACAAGTTGGAGTCATTGCATATATATATATATATTGAAATGGTAATGATGTACTTAACATAAATGGAGTTTCTATATATCAACTTACTATAATTTTTTTTTGTGGGTGTGACTTTGAAGATAAATTGAGATTTCTATTGAAATAAATAATTGTAAAATGTAATTTTAATTCAAGAAACCACAATTATATTTCATGATTATCTTCATCACTCCGGGTTGGAATTATTCAAATTAATATTTGAGAGAAATCCCCCCTCTAACAATAGTTTATATCTGAATGTCAGTGTTAAAAGTAAATTAATATATTTTGATGTGAGGTGAATGTTATCCAAAATATTTAATTTTCAAACCGTTTATAAACTATCAAGTTATAATTTTTTTCTACTAATTGGCAAGTTTATTATTTCTAGGCAATTAGAATAAGGTATTATCTAAAATTAATTAGTATTTGTAACTTTGGAACAAAACTATCAAAAAAAAAAAAAAAAGAAATGTTAACATTTGATATTTGTCTCCCACATTATATAATTATTATAATAATGCATAATTAAATAGAGAAAATATTAAATAACAAATATTAAAGAAGAGAAGAAAATATTATCCAATTAACAAAATGTCTAAAGTTAAATAATACATATAATAACATATTTATAGTTCATTATATATATTTTTAGAGAGGGCTTTGTTGATTAACAAATTAATTGAATAAAAATATCTAATAAATATTTATAGATATTTTTATTTTATTAATTTTTATTTTTCTGAGTCTTGATTTCATAAAACATTTTCTTCATTCATACTATGTCTTTTCTTTGATAACAATTTTTCAATTTTTCTTAGAGAAGTTTTTTATAAATTGTCTGGAGATAATTTTGCAGATGAGCATAACTTCTATTCAGATTGTGGATGACTAATCATTAATAGACTAGGAATAGGAATATTTAATTGGTCAAAGCAATAGTTTTAACCATTCAGCACATGGGGTGACCAGCAATGAAAGATGGACAAAGGAGTCTTTATTCGCATTTGGAGAATATTTTAAAACCTTCATTTGAATGTGTCAATAGCTTTTGATAAAAAAATATCAACTATTTTGCAGGTTAATAGTTATGGTTATCTCCACATGCCTAATGATTTAACTAGTTAAGTATCATGTGCCATATTGAATTTTTTTAAAAACTGACATGAGACACAATTTTCACAATAACTTCAGTTTTAGTAATATTAGAGCAAAAAAAAATACATTGCTAGAAACTAGAAAAACTAAGAAAAACAATAAGCATAAGATAAATACTGATAACTATATAAAAAATAAGGAAAAAAGAAATTTTTATATCCAAAATAATTATTATTTTATTGTTTGTTCATAATTTGGAATTTATCATTAACAAAAGTTCAAATTACATCTTCAGTGATAATTTCTTTGTATTCCTCACAAAATTATCTTTAAAAACATATATAATATGTTAAACCATTAAGCATCACATGATCACCATCTCTTACACTAGCACATAATTGTTTATAAACAAGGCAAAATTCATACAGTAGTGCCACTACTGTATGGAGAGTTTTGCCTTGTTTATATATAATATGTCTTACCTGAGATAATCCATAGCTTGCAGTAATAGGAAGATAAGAATTCTTCATTTTTTTCTTGCATCCCAAAGTTGATAAAGTTCAAGGCATCTGGAAGAAAAAATGTTCTCCCTAATAAAAGATAAAACAAAAATTAGAATTCTATCAGAATGTAAAAATAATTATTACTTACCTCTATAAATTATTTTGATTTTAGATTTTGAATAAACCAACCTTGTTCATAACATCATTATATTGAATAATCATTGCCAATACAGAAAATAATTTACAAATTTAGAATATGAGAAGTCAAAGATTACTAAAAAGGTTCTAAAGGCACATATTTATATATAAAAAATGTTTATATTCTATGTCTTTCAGAATATGTCTTCCAGAGAAGTATACCTGTTCATATTATCTAATATAATTATACAAAATATTAAATATTTTATATTATTCAATATTATTATTAATAAAAGATAAATCATTCCAGATCTTGTTTACCAATTGGCAAAAGTAATCAGTAAAACAAAAACAATAAAAACTAAGTTAGTAAAACAAAAATAATAAAAACTAAGTTTAAAATAGATTTAGTTTCGTTTAGAGTGGCGTTTAGTAAATTCTAGAAAATTTCATTGGCGTCATTCATACAGACATTATATATAGTAATTTAAAGTGACTATTATGTAGTCACGCCTTCGTTACAACTACTTTAGATTTGCTCATTTATAAACATTTGAGTCGTAAGGGTAAGAGGATTCCTTTTTACTCTTATACAAATACTATATCATGTGGTTGTTCGAAGGTATTCATTTATTAATAACATTCTCACAGCGTCTGCGCAATTAGCTTAACAGGCTGTCATTCTATTGTAATTATAATCGCATGCAAGATGTTATAAAATAAATGTTTATTCATGTATAAAAACTAAGTTTGTAAAACAAAAACAATAAAAACTGCAATCTCTCTGTGCATCTGGTATGCAGCTTTGAAATCAACATTACATTTTTCTATAGTAGGTCGAATTTTATAAATATGGTCAAATTTTGCACATTTTTTGTTCGGATTGGCAAAATATGGGATTCTAATAGTAGAATCATTACTCCAAATGTCCTTCAATTGAAATACAGGGACCTTACATGAAATTCCCAATGTCATCCCCAAAAAGGCAGATAATTCCAGTTCTGTCACATTTTTCCAATCACGCATATATTTCTCCTTAGTGGCATATTTATTCATTTCTTCAATAATTTTTATACACATAACATATAAAAGAAATCTAAGATAGAATACTCACCCACAGTCAAAAACTTCAAACCTGTCCTGTAATAACATTTAAAGGCATATTAGAAGCACTAGTTGATGGGCCTGAGAAACTGCTATCATCCAAAACAACATTTGTATTTTTCATCACCTTTTCACTGATAAAGTGGTTGCTTGTTCTTCTTTGGATGATGATGTGAAGTATTCCTGTAGATCGCTATATGTAATACTGTAATGGTTTAGGAATTTTAAATTCCTCAAGGCCGAAAGAATCCATTTCTGAATCCATATCTGCCGATTAATTTCTTTGTATCATTTTATGTCCATGTAATCTAAAAAGCTGAGAAAAAATTAATAAAAATAATTAACCTTCCTCGGAAAAAAATTAATAAAAACTATTTTTTGTCATAGAAAAAAATAGCAACTACCTACAGAAAGTATGAAAAAAGACGCAGAGAATTGTGGTATTCATGCATGCATAGTTCTCTTAGTTTTTCTGTAATTTTGAAAAGAAAACCAAACAACAATGTGCAGATGGTCCGCCCAAAACACTGAAGCTTAAGGTTACTTCTTCACAATGGAGAAAATGGAAAGACAAAAATTTATTGGATTCAGTCTTATGTACACTGTCTAATCTGACACCACTGTTTTTTTGACAAACAGAATATCTTTTCTTTAAAAAATTAAATTTTGATTTTTAATCTGGATTTGTACTTATCCACAAGACATTAATTGCTATCTTTTATTTTGTGTTTTTAAATTTAGTAATGTTCCTAAACATCACTTTTCTTTTTAAATTTCTATGACAAAAATAATTTTAAAATTGAAAGTAGTAGTATTTAATGTTTTAAGATTCTTTTAATATATTAGAAGTACAAAGAATATACAACATCTGATAATAAATTGCATAATTTACACTTAGAATTTATAAATTAATAATGCTTTTTTTAAAAAAAAATTATTTATTAAAGTTTTTAGTTTATTGGAGTCAAAGTATCAAATATTAACACAAATAGTTAATGAAAAGTACTTTCATGTTAATTATAAAGTTTTAGTCCAATGCAATATATACATGGTAATAGTCTTTGTGCCATTGGATGACAATATATATATATATCACTACGATGGTCAAATATCCAATATGATTTATTTGTCCATAATGTTGTCACAAACAGAAATAAATAAACAATCAATCAAACAAGATTGAAATAAACAACTATTAATAATTATATTTAAATATTTATCAAACTGGCTTTCATCTCCATTGAGACCTTCTCAAGATATTATATTATACAATTCATATAAACAAATAATAATATTCACTCCATCTACTGGACATTATTTACATTATATTTCATTTTCTTTTTAAACATGTCCATATATATATCTTGAGAAGGTCTCAATGGAGATGAAAGCCAGTTTGATAAATATTTAAATATAATTATCAATAGTTGTTTATTTCAATCTTGTTTGATTGATTATTTATTTATATATATACATAAAGTTTAAAAGATAAAGTATAAATGAACACAAAATCAGATACATAAATATTAGCAAACTCTGTATATAGTAGTGTCACCCAGTGCAATCCTTAGTAATCAATGGGTGCAAAAAGATTTGTGCATAAAATTCCTATCTACTGCCTACTCATCCAAAATCTCCAGCCTTGCTTTTAGGTTGTGGTTTTATTACTGAAAAGCCATGGATCTGAGAGCACTGTATCTAAATTCTAAGATTGAATGGAATCCTCCAACGCCTTTTACCTATTCAATTAATTATAAAGCTATGAATGTAAAATAAGAGTTAAGGTAAAAACACAATATTTTGAATCCAAGCTCATTCACTTATATTTTCATATGTATCTCATTCCAGTTACATTTTGGTATTTTTGTAAACATAGGAAATGGTAAACATGTGGTATTTTGATGTTTTTATACTAATCCTACCTATAGAATTATGGGGACTGTGGTTTTTAAAAAACAAAAGATTGCAACATGTTGGATTCATAGGTTAATAGTTAACTAAATTGCTACAAGATGGCTGCTGTTGCTGAAGAGTTGCATTAGATCCTAAGTTCTAGGTGCTGCATTCTCAAATCATGGCTCCTCACTGATGAATGCCAAAAGCTAGAAATTGGTCTGAAGATATTAGACGAGTAGGCACTTTATATGGATTTTATGCACAAATCTTCTTGCTTCCATTGATTACAAAGACTTGCATTAGGTGGCACTACTTTATGGAGAGTTTGCTACTGTTTTAACAGCTTTGTAAACACAGACAATTATAACCATGTGATGTTTTAGTGGTTAGTTGCATAATTACTTATAAAACTTGGAATAACAAAAAAAATGGAATGAATAATAATGTTAATTGATATTTTTGGGAATACTGCACATAATTTTAAATTAATTATAAAAAAACCTTATTATGTGTAAATAATTTTGATTATTTCTAATAGTAACAATAATGTATATTTTAATAAAACAAACTTGTTTTTTTTTTTAAATATAGATAATCAATCCTGTAATCGATTTAATCAAGGAATTAATAAAATTTTCTAATTAATTAGTTTTTTTTTCCATATGTCAAAGCATTGACCGAGAAAGGATCTCAAGCTGCTTGGAAGGCAGCTATGCTAAAAGGCAGCTACGCTAACCACAGGCAATTTGAAAAAAAAAAAAAGATTATATAAATAAATTTTTAATCAAGATAAAAAAATGGGCTTACTTAACTCTGTTTTTACATTGCTTTGCTAGTCTATTGAATTAGAGATTATTATTAAATTATTACTATGGAGAGACTGTAAAAAGATAGGTATTGATTTAACTATTATTTAAGTTTGTTGTCATTTATGAGTTTGAAGTGTCAGAGAAATTGAAGAAGTGGCATTTCTGCTAATTCATAGTTCAATATGTGAAAAACAGACTGTTTTTGGTTGCAGTGGAATTATCAAGTTTATCATACATGACCTATCCTAAACATTGATAATTATCTATTCTGGACATAACAATAAAAATCCAACCCCCTAGACTTGAGATCTCAGTGCTCTGTTTTATATGTACATTATTCTATATATTCAGATAACCACAAACAAAAAGCAGTTATTGCCAGTCATTTATATACTGTCCATGCAGAATATGCATTTTATAAACAAAAGTATAAAGGACAAATGGAAGAAATTGGCTAGTAAGTAAATATATATTGATAATAACATATGAGTTCAAGCATTAACATTTTACTTTAAAAAATCTATTTTTATTTATTGCCTACAAAAGAAAATATTAAAAATTCTCTGTACTGATTTAAAAGTAAACAATTGTTGAATAAATTATCCAGCTAAAAAGAAAAATATGAAAATAAAATAAAAGTAATCACTTTATCTCTAGAGGATAAAAACTCTAAAGGTTTCTTCTCAGAATTCTATTATTCTATTATGTTATTTAGAAAAAAATTATTTAGACTTAGAAATATTACAATGGATTGACTAATGCGATATTTTAATAACAAATGATATTCCAGATCATAAATAAGCAAGATATTATTCAAAGTAATTTAAATACAAATGAAGATTTGATAATTGTAAATATTTTATTTACAATAAATATTTTATTTACTACAAAGGGTGTGCATTTATTATAAATATGGTTGACCTTTAATCATTTATAAATTATTAATATTGAATAAGATCAGTAGATTTAATGAATTTATTACCATCAAATGAAAAAATTATTAGAATATTATAACAATATATCTAAAATTTGTCACTATTTATGTAGTAAAATAGAATAGTTTATAGTGATATATTAATAATTTGAATATTTTATATTATTGGACTTACCTATGTGTGCATTCATTTATGTGTCTAATTAATAATGTCATAATTTATTTAGCTGGAAACTAAAGATAATGTTACATGAATAGTTGGTCATTCTATCAATTTATAGATATAATATTTTTATTTGTAAGTCAAAGTCAGAATCATTTACTTGTATTATAAAGTTCTTATCATATTTTTCATTTATTATTATTTCTAGTTAAAAAAGTGGAAATGGTTCTTGTAATCCCAAGAAAGTTTGAACAATAATGATATATATATAATTAATCAAAACAATACAATAATTAATACAGTAAAAATATTTTAAAAACAAATATATACCACAATTTTATAGAAGTACTTTCAACTATCTATGTAGTCATTATCAACTAGATGTACTTTCAACTATCTATGTAGTCGTTATCAACTAGATTCAAATTGTATTACAAAAAACCATTACAAATGTAAACAAACACTAGATTCAAATTGTATTACAAAAAAACCATTACAAATGTAAACAAAAAGTATTTTGTTTAGATTTTTTATAATACAATTTGAATCTAGTTGACAACAACTACATAGATAGTTGAAAGTACTTCTATTAAATTGTGGTATATATTTGTTTTTAAAATATTTTTTACTGTATTAATTATTAAAGATTTTACGACTTCTCATTCGATAATTAATATACAAAATTAACAAAGCGTATGCCACACTTGAATGAGAAGCTATAAAAATACACAGAAATTATTACACGCTAAGCGCTTTCGAGGTCATTTTGCCTCATATTCATAGCGGTACTGTGAAATAAACCACCGCAAACACTTCGTTTTGAAAATCAAATTTTTAGCTTATAAACAAAATATAAATATTGACTTACAGCAAACTTCGTATGTTAATAGAACTGGCCTTACCCCACCTGATAGGATAGCAAGGGTTCTATCCCTTGGACCTAGATTTGTAGGAGGACAATGGAAACAACCCAAATTAGAGCTAATCGCTGATGTCGAAGCAAATTTAATTAATAATCCGCATAGAGATAGCATTATAACAAATATAGCTAAATCTATTAAACAAAAACAGTTACATATAAAAGATAATAGCTGGAATAGCGACATCAAAATTACGAAACAGTTTCTTGATCGCAATAATTTAATTTGCCTTAAAGAAGATAAGGGCAATAGATTTGTGCTTTTAAATTCTCAGGATTATAAGAGGAAAATAAATGAACAAATTACAAATCTACAACTCACTCCTGTTGCACAATTCAACAATAAGCTTAACCGCGATAAATTTGTTTCATCCATTCTCCGTCCTCATAAAAACAAAGGCATTTCAATTGCGGAATACTACCGAGTTTATCCTTCCTCCACTAAAGCTCCAAGAATATTTGCCAACATTAAACTCCATAAGCCTGGTGAACCCTTGCGTTTAATGATGGATTTTGGGGGAGTCCATTATTTTCAAACCGCGAAAATGGTTAATCAACTATTAATAGACAGCTTGGGCTTTGGAAATTATTCTGTTAATTCGTCCTTTCAAGTTGTGGAAAAAATCAAAAAAGCCACGATCGAAAACAACTTCTATATGACTACCCTTGACGTCAAAGAATTATACGGATCGGTGGACAGAAAACAATCTATTCAAATCATCCAACAAGAACTTACCAACACGATGTCAGCTGAACGCATTAATTTCATCATTACATTTTTAACATGGATGGATAAACATATATATACAACATTTGAGCACGTTTGGTACAATATGAAAAGTGGTTGGCCTATTGGCCTCCCCCTCAGTGGAATCATAACCAGCATTTTCCTTAATCACTACGAAAGACTAATCGTGTCCAAATATCAAGCTGACAGCCCTCACATTATATACATGCGGTACGTAGATGATATATTTATTTTAGCCAACCAGCACACTATAAATAGTATTACACAAGAGTTAACACATAATACTAATCTAACTATCAATTTCACAACAGAAGACGCATTCCAAAGTCTAAATTACCTTGACCTTAGGTTAACACGCGATGAGAGAGGTATAAATTATTCAATGATAATAAAGCCCTTTGAAATCAGAGGCTTTATACACCCACACTCCAACTCTCCAAGCTCTCACAAATTAGCAGGCCTGCAAGCATTTTTATATAGAAATATGCAGCTGTGCAAGTTTGAGGCAGATAGAATGAATAATATACATCTTTACACCAAAGACCTACTACAAGCAGGCTATAAACTCAACACTATTAACAATAAAATCAAACAATTTTATAGGAAAATCACTGACAATAAAAACAATATTAAACTTCCATATATTACTCTTCCCCACATACCTAAAATCTCCTATCAATTAATCAAGGTTTTGGCCAATAAATTTAAAATTAGCTTTCATACACCCCCATGCACTAATCGTCTAATCAATAACTCTAAGGACAAAATTGAACCTTCTCAGACTCCCCATGTCGTTTACAGCATAGCTTGCCCACAACCTGGTTGCTGGGCCATTTATTTTGGAGAAACCAAGGCAGGCATAATCAACAGGACAGCACAACACAGATATACATATAATAGAGCTATGAAAAACAATGATAATTCATCAACATTTTTAGAGCATTCCAAGAAGACAGGACATTTGTTTGAACCTTCCAGCCCTAAAATAGTCTGTATTGAGAAAAATGACATCAAGCGGAAAATCAGAGAAGCATATTTTATTAATGGCAATAATAACTCCATCAATAGACGAGATACCTGCTTTGACATCTCCAAACGTTGGACTATCTAGTTCATTTGCATATGCTTTGCATACTGTTTTGTTTCCCTTGCCCTATTTTTTCATTCTGCAGCTCACAGTACCGCTATGAATATGAGGCAAAATGACCTCGAAAGCGCTTAGCGTGTAATAATTTCTGTGTATTTTTATAGCTTCTCATTCAAGTGTGGCATACGCTTTGTTAATTTTGTGTATTAATTATTGTATTGTTTTGATTAATTATATATATTTTATTATAATTGGAATACAGATATTGATTAATAATTTACACACACATATATATATATGAGTATAATTGTTGTGTGGACATCCAGATAACTTTTTAAAAATTATTTAGATGATACTATGGTAAAGATCACATTTAATGCCCATATACTTCACTTTAATTATAGATTTGATAATTAGTTTATAGATGGCCAGTATACTTATAGTACTTGATCACTTAGAGAATTGATGACGAATAACATTGATATAAGAATCCCAGCTTTTTATATTTATTATTATAAATATTTCAGCACTTAAATATGTATATGTAGATGAAATTTTAATGATTATTTCCATAATTTGCAACAGTTTGACATTGTTTAGATAATGATTAGTCTAAAATTTTATATTATGTATCCCTTTTATTTCTAGTCACAAAGGATTGTTGGGGATGATATATTGTACTTAATATATACTTATAATGGCATTACTGCTGATATTTTGATCATTTTTTCTTACACTCACTGATTGTATGTTTGGAATAATGATGTTTCCCATTATCTCTGTCAGTTCACCTTTATATGTAACATTATAATATATATATGAGATAACCTGAAATTTAAAAAAAATCATTAATAATCCAAAACCTTGTTTAGAAAGTACTTGCAGATATTATTTAGAAGTTTTAAAACATTTAGTATTTTTGATTAATGATAAAAAGGGGGGTGGCTTGTCACAGAAATTATTATTGTATAGGTTAAGTTGATACAGATCTGTCTTATTTGTCTGAAAGGCAGTGGTTGATATTTGTTAAGTGATTTTCTGATTTATTTGCTCATTGATACTCTAGTCCATAGTAGAATTAGTACAGTATATTTGACTCATGGTTATATAGGCTTCTATTTTGACCAGATTGGTTTAGTAATTATAGTGCAGTATATATATATATGTGCATGTATGTTTGTGCCATCTTACCACTTAATTTTTCACTCATATATTTAATTATGATACAGAATATTATATTTTACAGTAAAATATTTAAATTAATAACAAATATCTTTGATAATCAATTTAAATACATTTTGAGTGATTGATGGATAGATGGATCATTGAATTATTAAGCAAAACAATTCACCATCAATTACTTTATTTGCAAAATAATTATTTTTATTTTATTTTCCAGCTAGAAAATGTATTTATTTATTTTATTGATTGAATTTGATTAATATTATTTAGAAGACAAAATGATTTTTTTTATTTTTCAAGAGAAAAAAAAGTTATTGAACATTTTCAGCTAATTATCTCAGTGCAAAGGGTGGGATTGACCTTTCTTGAAGTTAATCTTTGGGGAGAAGTGACCTTTTGATTGGCAGAAGAAGTGGATATCTAAGCCATAATCAGTAATCAAAGGGGAATAATAGAAGAAAGTGGTCTGATTTTACAATTCTCTCTCTATAAGTGGTTCTTCTTCCAAAACCAAACAGTTAACATTCAATTAAAATTCAAAGGTATAATTTTTTTTAAGTATTAATTTTCTTATATGAAACTAGTTAAGAAAAGTTTCTTTGGAAGATAAAGAAAAAGATGGAAATGTAATCAGCTTCAAACAAGATATATCATTCTATGTTTTCAATTAACTAATTTTAGATTTGATATCATCAGTTTAAAATGCATATGTGCATCTATAACTCCAATTCAAATTATTTAACCATAACTTCTAATATTAAAGAAAAAATTGAAGTGAATTTTGCTGTTTTATGGGGGAAGTTATGCTGAACTTTTTAACAAAAAAAATTCATAAACTCTAGATTAAAAAATTCTGGCTATAAAAAAATAAAATTCAAATGGAAGGATGTGTGTATCTAACTTAGTATAACATACCTCCTCCTCCTCCTCCTCCTCCTCCTTCTTCTTCTTCTTCTTCTTCTTCTTCTTCTTCTTCTTCTTCTTCTTCTTCTTCTTCTTCTTCTTCTTCTTCTTCTTCTTCTTCTTCTTCTTCTTCTTCTTCTTCTTCTTCTTCTTCTTCTTCTTCTTCTTCTTCTTCTTCTTCTTCTTCTTCTTCTTCTTCTTCTTCTTCTTCTTCTTCTTCTTCTTCTTCTTCTTCTTCTTCTTCTTCTTCTTCTTCTTCTTCTTCTTCTTCTTCTTCTTCTTCTTCTTCTTCTTCTTCTTCTTCTTCTTCTTCTTCTTCTTCTTCTTCTTCTTCTTCTTCTTCTTATTATTATTATTATTATTATTATTATTATTATTATTATTATTATTATTATTCTTGTTCTTCTTCTTGTTCTTCTTCTTCTTCTTCTTATTCTTATTATTATTATTATTATTATTATTATTATTATTATTATTATTATTATTATTATTATTATTATTATTATTATTATTATTATTATTATTATTATTATTATTATTATTATTATTATTATTATTATTATTATTATTATTATTATTATTATTATTATTATTATTATTATTATTATTATTATTATTATTATTATTATTATTATTATTATTATTATTATTATTATTATTATTATTATTATTATTATTATTATTATTGAACAAGAAATATACCTAACCATTCATGCCTTATAAAATTAAGAAACTGAATGTGTGGCTTATATAACTAATGGATAACTAATCTATATTTAATGTGCATATAATAAACATGAGTAGAAGAGCATAAATATTAGATGTGAAAATTTTCTCATTATTCTCCTCATTTATACTTAATCTATCACTAAAATATGTTGTCATTTTAGGAATAATGTAAAATTAAATGAATATCATAAAGTAACTAACTATTTGCCTAATGGATGGTCTTTGATATATTAGTGTAAATTCCTTGATAAATGGAATTACAATCAATGTCAGTTGGTGGGAAATTAATGTTCCCCTTGAAATTTGCAAGAATGATAGCTGAGTTATAAAACTGAGAAACCACCAGTTAATTATACAGTAAAATATTATTTAAGTCTGCAGCAGTAAACATTGAATTATCATTCTCAAAAAGAAAATATATTGAATACTTCACATATTATATTGTCAGTGTAATGGTATATAAATATGCCATTACATTAATTTAAAATAAAATCTTAAAGTTCGCAAATAAAAATAAAATCTATTAAAAAGAAAAAAAAACTAAACGCTAAAATTAAAATGTTTGTTAAACGTATATATTCGCACAGATTCAAAACTTTAAAAATATTTTATAAATGAAAAAAAAAAGGATATTTGAACGTATTTTTTTATAAAAAAATACAAGATTTAAATATAAAAATATTTTAATAAAGAAATAATGTAAGTTAAACTAAAAACAGGTATTAATTAATTCCTGTAATCTGTAAATGGAAATGATTGTTTATTAATTATCCAAAAGCTGTGTAATTAAAAAGTCAGATGAAAAATAGATAAGAGAAGAAAGAGATTTTAGCTTGACCAATGGAAGCAAATAAAGGCCTGGACCATAATGAAAAAATGGAACAGTGACATTTTTGTCCATGGAATTCATGGGAGGATTATAAAAAAAGAAATATTCAGTTTCCTGACAGTTTCTGGCTTGTTTTTGAGGGTTGTGATAGGACGCACATATCACACACTCTCTCTCTATTTTAAAAATGAACTGACTGTGATACCGAAATGAACCAGCTAATGCTACCTCCAGAACATCTGACCGGGTTTCAAATAAAGACTCTGTGGAAATTTACATCAAGAGCAGTGATTCTTCTACTGTAAGCTATTGACATGAACCCTAAAATTTAAAAATAATTAAGAACTTTCGTTCAAGCTTATGAACTTCTATCCGACTTTTAAGTTTAAAATCAAATGATAATGTTTAATTTTATATGTTTTGCTTTTGATAAAAATCATTTCCATTTATTTTTTTTCTTATTGTATAAATTTTAAATGAGGAAATTTAAGTTGGGTATAGACGTTGCATAGATTCATTAGCAGTTAATTATGTTGCTGTTCCATAGTCGATTGGAATATATAAGTCATCAATGTCACTGCAGCATCTTATGATGAATGCTATTGGGTTTTTTGTATTCCCTATGCAATTGACATTATCAACGATTTTGTATTTTGATCGGTTGTGTTTATTTTGAGATGTTTTTGACCGTGGAATCTGTGCAGCGATCTATACTCAACATTATAAAACAAATTGTATAAAATTCATCTGTGTGGACATATCTAGAGGTTAAATTTAAGTCGGGCGTGAATGGCTGTATAGATTTGTAAAGTTATATATATAGTTTAAGGGAGGGTAATCTTAGGTTATTCGTTTTGTAGTTGAATTAGCTCAATGGATTGGATATATTTGTGTAATTAGTAGATGTAGTATGAGATCCGCTATGGGCAGGATTGCATATATATGCCACACACTTTCTGTTTACCTATGGATGGGTTTGTAAGTCAGCAAAGGACCGCAGTCCATTCCTATGGAGTTTTTTGTTTATTGTTCTACTCGCCAACAGATGTAGCATTCCTGTTGGTGGAGAGACAATGTCTTCTCTAACTCTTCTTACTGTTCAGATGTACATTCCTGATGGTATAGTATTTTGTGTTGTCGTATTTTCATGTTACATTGAATTGGCACCGGTTTGACTGCGAAATTTTGGCCTAAGGTTAAATAAGGGAAAGAATATTTTTTTTTCAAATGCAGATCTATGTAGTCTATTCATACTCGACTCACTAAATAAATATAAGCTCATAATTGCAATCTATTTAAATGTAAAATTAAAGATTAATATAAAAATCTAAAATGTTAAACTTATTCCTCAAATTAGAATGATTTTATATGTGTGTAAATAAATATTTTTATGTGTTAATTTCTGGCAGTGGCTTTTGTTTTTTTATATTTAAGATATAAAGTTATATTTTATAATCTCTGCTGTTCCACTGAATTAGTGACTTGGGCTAATGATCTGAATATTTAAATAAAGTGGAATCTTAACAGCATGTATCTGCCTACTTTATAAATATTTCTAGGCTCAAATGCCTAGATGGCATCCTGGTAGTGCAGATATCGTAGATTGCAGTTGGATTCGATCTTCACTTTCTTTTCGATTGTTACATCAGCAATTCCATTTAGCTATCTGCTAAGAATTTTGGAAACTTCTCTTCAATTAGATCTCCAAAATCATCTTGTTGTCCTGCAGAAATTGTCTATATGTCCCCTAACATCTATTCATTTTACAATTATTATCATTCTTTTCATACATGTCTAAGAAACGCTATTTACAGACTGTACAATTGAATTTTTATTTTTCCAGCTAAAGAAGATTTAATTCTTTCATTTGTTGATAGTATGGTAGATTAATTTATTTGTCTTTATATATATTTTATTTTCTTTTGCTCCAAGATCATCTCGGATACGTATAATATGAAAAATATTATACTGGGTAATTGATTATTTAAATGCAATTATTCTTTATGTACATGTATTCTATATGCTTACGTTAGTGGTAGAAATATTTATTTGCTATTACAAAACTAGCAGCTAATCTAAAAGGGGTAAATGCATAAAAAGTATTGTCTTATTTTTGTGTTGCCAATATTATGAGGTCTATTTAATATAATTATTATGCATCACTTTAAAAGATTTATAGTTCGTCATAAATTAAAATTTTATTTCGATTTATTTGTTAATATTAAATACACAAAAGTGTTGTTTTATCTTTGCTTTGTCAGAAATGATGAGGTTTATTTAATAATAATTATTATACTTCAGATTTGAATCATTTATAATTCATCATGAATTAAAGATTTATTAGTTAATGTTATAATATCTATGTATTGGATATAATTTGAAATTATTTTATGCATTATCACATGTGTGTGTCGTTTTGTGTGGTTCATTTGTATAATTGTTAAATTTATAGTAATTTGACTTGTATTTTTCCAATTGGTTTTGGATGATTGTGATATGCCAAAAGAAGTGGAAGAATTAGAAATTTATCTAAGAATGAATTTATTTTTTTAATGTTTAGAATGAAATGTGTTAAGTAGCTATGAGGAAAGAAATCATTTAGGATATATATTATATTGTCAGGGATCAAGAGAACTCTCCCTTAGTTTATTTAATTACTTGTCATGAGTGGATTATATTTCCTAGATTAAGCATTTGTGTATTATGATTATTATATTATATGAAGTAAAGCAGTGTACTTCCCTTGTTTTCAGTGATGAGACTGAGTCCACCCCAGTATGGAACCTCTGAGTAAGGTTAGGGAGTCACTACATTTTGTTGTTTAGATTAGTAAAGTTAAGAAGATCCCTTTATCCCTCGTGTTCATTTGGAATGTTTTCCCATCATATATTCATAGCTACATGTAATGTAGTTTGTTAATAAAATAAAAGGTAGGATTAATTTCTTTTATGGAACATCTAAAATAGAAGTAGTGCTAAAGTTCTTGTTTGGTCTATGGTCATCCATATTATGATATTTTAACTTCTAATTTCATAAGAAAACTGATGGGATGTAGTTGTTATAATTATATTATAACAGGTGTCTTAATACAGAAACACGCATAAAATGTTATTGATTCTGAAGATATGGAAGAAATTTATCACTGGATTTGTAAGTCTTGGGTAGATATTTCAGATCATATCATACTAGTTTATTTTAAATCATCAAATCCTCAGAATGATTCATCTTCACCTTGAATCAGTAAACAAAAAGAAAAGGGAAAAGAAAGTGTAGCTAGTTAATGAAATTGTTCAATTGATTTATAAAGGATAGTGTGACCTCTGTAACTCATATGTTTAAATCTATACTGCAGTTTAATTACCCCAGTGTTGGCTTGGTTGACAAAGCATATTAGAATTAGCTAGTAACATGTATGTGTTCAAAACAAAAATACAAAGAAGTTTATTTTAATGTTTAATTACTCCAATGTTAGTCTGTTCAGTAATGAGTACTGGAAGTGGCTAATAACATGTATCTGTTTAAAGCAAAAATACAAAGAAGTGTATTTTAATATTTAATTACTTCAATGTGTGAAGCAAAAGTATAAATTGTTTATTTTGACTACTCAATGTAATAAATGTTATTTATTAAAAACTTAGTTCAGTTGTTTATTTATATGCATTCATATTCTTAGTTACCACACCTACATATCCAATATGATGTAATTGCACTATTTTGTGAACTTAGTAATAAACATGTTCAGATTTGATGATATTATTTTCTCGATCCAAACATTATATGAATTGCTTAATTATTTGATGAACTTCTGGAAAGTTTATGTATTTAGTTATTATTTAGATAATGATTTGAAATCAAAAGGTACCATATTTCTGTCATTGTCTAACTATTATTTCATTAGAACAATGCCGAATTTTATGTTGTATTTTTTATGATGGTAATTAGTAGCTATTACACAGTATAAATTTTTAAATAAGTAATGTAATAAAATCCCTGAGATATTCCCTTAATGTTTCAGTAGATATTAACTTAGTCATTTAATTTCAATTTATCATATAGTAAAGTTAATTAGTGCTATGTCTTTGTTTCATTTTATTTAAACTCATTATATAGTAAAAGTTAATTAGTAATGTATCTTTGTTTCATTTAATTTAAACTTATTATACAGTAAAGGTTGTTTAGTGCATTTAGGTGATGGGAGGAGCTAAACTTGAACTATAACTTGTTAATTTGAATGAATGGAACTTTATCAATTTTAATTACTTATTTATTGCAAAACCAAGTAGATATTTTACTCGTATTGATTCATAATATTTTCTCTTGTGTTTTATTTGCAATTTACATATTATAGAACTCTGTAGCCCCCACTGAACTAAGCTGTAGTTGGACAGTATTCCAAGAATCTCAATAGTAATTCAAAGTAGAGTCAGATTAGTAATTTATTCTATCATCAATAGAATTTGCACCCCAGGTATTTATTTATAGGAGATGTAGGATTGGTGTTGGGGGATGATTACTATATATATATATATATTAGAAGGGATTTGAACTTAAGACTTTCAAGCTCCATATAGCTATGTACTCCTTCATATTCATCCGATGCACATGTCCACATACATGTGAAAAAGATAAATGATGTCCAGTATACATATTTGTGCTGAACCAACACTCATCATTTGGTCTAGATCACCATTTTCTATGCATATGTACAATCACATCAAGTTTACATTAACTTTAGTATAGACAATATATATATATTGGGGATCACATATTTTCTTTGCATGTATGTTGTCCTATATATATATTGGTTGTTTAAGTTGGAATGGAGGAAGAATAAAGTCTGAAAAATCCTAAGTGCAAATGTCTCTACTTACATATTTATATATATTCTTGTAATGTTAAAAATGCCAATATAATGTACTGTTATTTTTGTAGTTTTGCTTCATGGAAGAACTGGTAATAGGTGACAAATAAATTTTTAGTCATTTTTACATATCAAGTTTCCTGTGGAAATGGGAGGAGGCATTAAAATCATATTTAAAAACCACAATTTTTTAAAAACCATCTTCAACCTTATCATTTCTAAAATCAAATCAAATATAAAAAAATTACCACATAACTTTTCATCTTACAATGTTTAGATCATTTTTTAGACTTATCCATGAATGTGAATAACACAATATTAGACCAAACTTAATATTATACTTTTGAAAGCTAGAAAAATATCTTGTCAACAATCACAAAAATTAAACAATTTAAAAATGTAATTATTTATAAAGCCTGTAATTTTTTTCTTAAAATTTATACAATTAATATAATTTGAAATTCAAAAACTCAACAATAGTAATAATAAAAATATTATATAATAAGTGTGTCAATAGCTTTTAAGCTTTTCAGAATATTTCTATCCCCAGACCAGTTTCTAGCTCTGGTTGTTGTCAATCAGGTGCTAGGATATTCCAGCATTAGATTTAAAATACTGGGTCAAGCCCAGCATTTTATATAATGTTTAACTAAAATAATTTTTTTTAATTAACACTTTATAGCTTTTGAGAACAGTTGCGTCACACACGCACACATGCTAGAATAATGTTTAACTACTAAGTAGAAAATCTGAAATTTTTAGACATTGATATGTTTTTAAATCCAGCTACCTAACTTACATAATCATATGGACTGAACTAAGTTCAGATATGTTGTGTTTGGTCTGGATTACAGACCCAACCTACAGAAAATAATACTAACACCAGTATTACAATTAATATAATCTTTATTATATTCACAAATATATACAATAAATCATACAGTTATAATGTGAACTTTTGGATCTGGGTCTTGAGGTTCTACCACTTCCAGCTACACCTGATAGCTTGCCTCTTGGGTAGAAAGAATGACTTTTCATCTGTACAAGACAGCTTGCCTCAAGTCAATAGTGGTCCTAGCAGTCTCTGGTCCCTCTGTGGACTTGCCTAGCTGTGTGGACAAATAGCATATTGCTATTAATGGGAATGCTTACTGCTGTTCAGGTTAGCAGGGCTTCCCTGGAAGAACGTATACAGTCTTTGTAGGTCAGATAGACATTCTCCCCTCATTCTCACAAAAGGCTGATTACTTATAGACAGATCCCTGACCTTACTGAAAACATTCAGATTCAGAAAGCATCCTTGCTTATTAGCCTGTACTAACCATTGGCTATGTTTTAGCTGTAAATCAGGCTATTGGCCAGCAGCAAACAATGCTTAATCTGATTAGATAAAGACAGAATCTGAAACAGTCCATTTCTGAGAGAAGGGAGGACTATAACAAGATACATCATTAATTAATAGCCTTAGCAATATAAAATCACCAAAGCCTTAAGAGCAAAAACATTAATTGCAAGGAAATCAAGTCATATATCATGTGATTTAATTTTATAATCTTGTATTATAAATGTTATATGATAAGCATGCCAATAGCTTTTAACAAGCTTCTCAGAATATCCCTATCCTCAGCTAAAAATCAATCTGAGGGTAGGGATATTCTGAAAAACTTGTTAAAAACTATTGGCACACTTATTATATAACATTTGTAAGACATGCTTATAAAATTAAGACACATGATATATGATTGATTTCCTTGAAATTATTGAAACAAAAATATTATATATGTATATAATAATTAATAAAACAAGACACAAATTGTGTAAGTTGCTTTTAAGCTTGTATTAAAATGTACACTAGGGGGAGTTTACTACTAGCTCCAATCAAGCTTTAATTTATAAGTATTGAAAGAGAAAGAATTCAGAATCTTTTTCTATGTCTTTTACAATCTTTTGGAATCCAGTTTAAGATTTCAACTGTCCATCTATTATCACATTTTCTAGTAATATGTTCAGTCAAACACCATTTCAGTCTCTTAATTTTTTCAATGATGTCAATAACATCTGTTTGTTTTCTCACTTATATATGTCATTTTCAATCTCTTCTTGTTATTCCTAACATGAATCTCTTCATACTTCATTGAATGTTCTGAAATCTCTATATTGCTCTTTTGTTAAGTGTCCAAGTCTCAAATCCACAAGTAAAAACTAGTAGAATACATTTACTAAAAAACATCCTTTTGAAACACATAGGCAAATTTTCTTTTAAAATTAAGTTATTTCCAACAAAAATACTTCAAGTTTAATTCTATGATTAATTTCATCCATTTTGTTTCCATCTGTAGTAATAATTTGATAAAAATATTTGTAGCTGTTACTTTCTTCTAACTAATCATTATCAATATTTATTTCCATCTTTTGAGTAATCCATTAGATATTACTTTAGTCTTTTTAACATTTACCTTTAACCCTAGTTTCTTACTTTTATTTGATAACTCCTGCAATATTTCTGAAGCTTTAAAGCATTATTTGCAAAAATAGTTACATCATCTAAAAAAATCTAAATGACTTAAATAATCTCCATTTACTTTCACTCCTTTAGCTTTCCATTTTAATCCACAAAATCCTTCTTGCAGCACTGCTGTAAAAAGTTTTGGAGATATGGAGTCACCATGTCATATATCCGTCTCAGTGTTAATTTTTTAAGTATTATTATGTAATCTAATTGTGGCTGTTGCATTTTTATAAATATTCTTCAGAATATGACAATAACCTGGTTCTTTATCTTGAAAATCTAATGCTTTAGTCACTGAAAAAATGCCTAAAGAATCAAATGCCTTTTCATAATCTACAAATTCAAAGCATAATGGCAGCTCATATTCATTGGTCATTTCTATAACTTCTCTTAATACTTGGATATGATTTTCTGTACAAAACCAGTTTTAAATCTGTTTTGTTGTTTTGGTTGGTTAGAATGCAAAGTTTGCTTTAAATGAGTTGTAGCTATTTTAGTAAAATTTTTATATATAATAGTTAAAAAACTTATAGGTCTGCAATTTCTAATATCTTCTTTATCATCTTTTTTTAAAGATTATATTAATATTCCATTTTTCCAATCATCCAGTATATCTTTATCATTTAGACATTTGGTATATAACATTTCTAAAAACTTTTCTATTTCTTCACTGTTTTTTTTAAGATATCGATTATCATTCCATCATTACTTAGAGCTTTTTTTCTTCATAAATTCAATTGCATGTTTCTCTTTATCATTTAAAATCCTGGGTCATTCGTAAAACATAGTAATTGTAGTTGGTACTTTTCTTTGCTTTTTATTGCTATATAATTCTTGTTAGAACTCTTCTACATATTTAAATGATACCACCTGTCTTTTCAGTAATAGTTCTATCTTTTTTTCTTATTGCAGAAATGAGTTTTCTACCAATACCAAGATGTTGTTTTACACTCTAGAGATTTAATTTTTTTCTATAGCTTTTTTTTTGCTAGTTTACAATTATTCTTTTTATATCATTATCAACTTTTTTTATGCCATCTTACAAAATTTTAGATATTCAATCATTCTTAGTGTCTCAGTTTTATATTATTTTATATTCCTTCATAAATTGTTTTGTCTCAGAAGAAATATTATTGGTCAACTGCTGTTTTTTTGTATCAGCTATATCAGCCATAGTTTTTACAAATGTATCAGTTATCTTCCTATTGAATTCATTCTAATCTAAATTATGTTCAAAATCTGTTAATATTTGAAACCAATTTGCAAGTTCTAATTTAAATTCACTAGAATGTTTCTGATGATTAGTAATATCAACCATGAATATTGTTTTTCTTAATTTTTTCTCTCTAGATTTTCATAAACAAGTATCTTACCCCTTATTAATTGATGATCACTTCTTGTGTTAAATTTATTAAGACCATTATAATCTTGAAATACATATTTTCTAATAGACAAAGTATAATTCAATTTGGCTGTAACTTGATTTGGATGTGCCCATGTCCATTTGCATTTAATGTTTTTCTAAAAAAAAAAAATCATAATATAAAGTTTTTCTTTTCTGCAAATTCCATAAGTCCATGTCCTCCCTCATTTCTATCACCATAACCACATTCACCTACAGCTCTCTCATCTTTAAATTCCTTACCAATTTTAGCATTAAAATCTCTCACGATAATTTTAAAATGTCGATTGGTCTGATCAAAAAGTTTTTGTACATCCATATAAAAATCTTCTACTTCTTCATCACAATGAGAACTTTGTGATGCATAAGCCTAAATTAACTGCTGCTATTACGTTGAATAACTAATCTTGCCACTATGTCTGATCCACTTGCATTTCTAATGTTTTTTTTTAGTATAGTACATGTCCACTTTTTAAATCAATTGTCTCTTCACCTTTCCTTCTAGCTTCACAAAGTCCAATAATGCCCCATTTAATATGAGACAATTCTTCTTGTAATCTTCCTTCACTTGAAAGTCATATGCAGTTGTAAGTATCTAAGTAAATGGTCATCATCAAATGGCAGCCTGGGTCTACAATCAGAAAATTATTAGCATCATCTGCATATGCCACCAACTGCTGCCTTGGCTAGTAACTTTACAGTCTCCTGGAAATAAGGCCTGCAATTTATTTTTATCTGACATGATTGTAAATATATATTAGAAAGAAATAATGTCATTCACACACACATACACATTTATTTGGGTTTCAAAAAAAACTCAATTGATATTTCAGTTAAGAGCTTGAAAAGAAAGACATGGTGTTTCTTGATCTTAAACTCAGATGTAAAGTGCCACATCACCATGCTTGCTAATGCATGTTGGTAAGCAGCCCATCTATGTTTGTATACTATAGTAATAACAACTGCAACAATAAGAAAATATAGAAAATATGGAGTGAACATTAGGAAATTGCCCTGCTCAGTTACTTTAGGCCTCCAAGAGGAATCAAAAAGTTTCATTTTAGTTAATAGCAAATTACTTTCTGCAGTCATATGAATTATAGACTGTCCCAGTATTTATATTTAAAATATATAAATAATGAAACAAACAAACATACTTTGAATTCTTTACTGAATGGTTCAAAACAGTCTATTCCTTGTAGTTATAATAAGGTCTATATAAGTCAGAGTAAATTTAACCTTAATGAAAGGATTAAAGTTCATATAAGTAGAGTTAAACATAGGTATCATAACTCAGTTTTATATATTCATGAATTGAATACAGGTTATAAAATATTGTTTGACAATGCAATGGTTATTTTTTATAAAAAGAATGAATTAAAGAGAAGAGTAAATGAAAGTTTAATGTTAAAACTTCTTGAATCTGAGGCTATCACTCTTATGGAGACATCTTTTGATATAAATGGAAACTGGTTTTGAAATGAATTATGGGAAGGTTTTTTTGTTGTATATATATATCTGTTGCTTCTTTAGTTTGATTTTCACTTAAGAAGGTCTATTTGCTTAGTAGATGACACTATGGTCATGTAAAAATTTTGGTAAAATTTGGATTTTTACCTAGTATTGTATTGTTTTATAGTTTTGTATATATGTATAAGTATGTAAATATATATAATGAAAATATACAATCTGGTTAACTTTTCCAAGAATTGTCGGATATTCCTTTAACTGAATATTCAGTTAATACATATTTATTGAAACAATGCCTTTTGATTATTACAATGCAATCCAACTATTTATTTTTAGACAAAACCCATTAATTTTGCTTATTGTAAAGGCCGATTAAGAGAGAACATTCAATCTAAAATCATGGGTTTTATATATTCCTTTCTAATGATGAATCATTGAAGTCATCAGCATAGATACTGTTCCTATGGTTTCACTCAAAGATAACTCATTGATATTGTCTCTGTTGTAAAGAATTAAAATTTTGTCCAATAAAAAGTTTTTGAAAGATTTTCATAACTTTGTAATAAAAAAGTTTTTTTTTAAATAATAAAAAAAATAATAAAAAAATATATCTGCAATCCAAATAGATTTTTTTAAAATTTTAATTGAAATAAAATATAAATATATCTTTTATATTTATTTATTCAATATATTATATTCTATAATTTTACTTACCTATTGAAATAATTATATATTTATATAGAATAAAATTTCAAAAGACATATATTATGTTAATTGCATAACCACATTGCATATGCACACATTAGATAATAATAGACTACTTTATCTTTATTTAGATTCATGTATTAATTGTTAAATATATGCAGTAAAATAAAAATAAAATACTAGTAAATGAATATGTGGAATACATATTTTAATCTATTCAGTCTTTCTAATAATAAAATATTAATATTATTAAAATATACAATTTAATGTAATATCTGTCAAGAAAAATTACAATTAAGTTTTCATGAATGTTATCTTAAATTATTATGGATTACCAATAATAATTTATTAATATTGTAATCTATTTATCCTTTCAAAATAATTGAAAAACAAAAAAAAATCAACAACATATATTTTCTTTTAGGAACATAATACATTTTGAGTTTAAATCTAGAACAAATTGGTACAATATATATATATCCCACCTTCTTATACATATCACTGAAAACTTATTATGGTGATATCAACATGTTTGAAATTCAGTCCACTAAAAGTCCCATTGTAAAATATTTCATTGCCATATTGCACTGTTATACATTTCTAACATAATTGTAAAATTTAACATGTGTACAAAATTTGGAAAAACTCTACTTGATGGAAGGATATTAATTTTTGATTACAAAATTTATCACAAACAAACAAACAAAGTTTTTAACTTAAACAAAGCATTCACTAACTTACAGCTCTAAATCTTTAATTTGTGTCACAATTGTATCATTTTCAGTGTTTCAATTTTTGAAATATCAGCAATAAAATAATCTTCAATTATTATTTTTTACAGCTTAATACCATTTTTTTAACTAAATAAAATTTTTAGAAATAATAAATTTCAAAGATTTGATATTTTAATAAAGTTAAAAAAACAAAATTTAATTAACAAAAAAGTGTTAATTAAAAAGTGGTTGCCACCACACATCTTATATAGAAAACAAATGCAAAGCTAATTCAGATGGAATTAAAAATTTTCCAATGTCTGCCAAATCTATAAACAGATTAGTCATATTAAAAAAGTTCTTGGTATGTTTATAATCATAATGCCATTAATAGGGTTACTTCATTCAATGAGAAAATACTTTCATAATCCAAAAATTAAAAGATCCTAATTTACATAAAAAATGTCATTGATAAAATAATTATTACTTTCAGCAGAAATGATATCCAAACCGTTTACAATTTTTTTGCATTGGTGAAGTAATTCGATGTCTAAAAATAAAAATACTACCAAATTTTATGTTTTATGGTGTTCATAAAATTTCATGCCAGGTCTATTTCTATTCATGCCTAAATCATATTAGTATGCAGTCATATTAGAAAGAAATATAAAACATTATTTATTTATTTAAATATTAAATTTACAAATTGTAATTTCAATTAAAAAAAAACTTATTCTGAAAAAAAAAAAATACATCACTAATAAAAATAGAAGTTAATAAGAGAGAGTACAAATTAAAACAGAAATGAAAGATGCAAAGTGAATAAATTGTAACAATGTCTAAAGCAATTATTATAGAAAAAATATTTTACTATTTCTCAACCAAAAGACTCTGAAATTAAAAAAAAATACTGTAAAGACATAAAACATTATACATATTTTTAGCTATTTAAAAAAGCAGTAACTTTCTACAAAAGTGTGCCCCCAAATGTGACCCACTGAAATAAGACTATATGTTTTTATAACTCTGTTTTTGTAGGCTTACATTCTGGACAATTTCAAGATATAGAGAAAATAAATTCAGCAGACTAATAGAAGACTGTTTAAGTGTCGGTAGTTTTTAAACCTTGTGAACATGTATAATGTTGTCAAATGTGGGGAGTAATTCCTTGTAAATAATGTCATACAAGTATTCATGCAGAAAAAAATCGGTAGATCTATAATAATTATGATTCTTATTAATAACTGAAACATACAGACTTATTATATACCTATGTCTATATATGTAATATATAGGGTATATGAGCACAGACTGTCACATGACACACCACTCTCCACACTATCTCATAATACTGATACCCTTGAACACATATATGTTGAAAAGATAAATAATCACCAATATACATATTTCATGCTAAACCAGCAATCATCAATTGGTCCAGATTACCATCTTACATATCATGCTATAAGTGCTCAGATATATATATTAAGATACCTAATCTTCATACTCTAATGGACAGGCTTCAATCTACTTCTCACTCCAACTCTTCAACCATCCATCCAATTGAAAATCTGATGATGGAATGCTTAAAGTCTTCCTGAGGCTGAGATTCTTGTTAGACTCATGTTGACCTAAGGTCAATCGGCCACAGGATGGCCCTTTGAGCATTCCATCATCAGATTTTCAATTGGATGGACGGTTGAAGAGTTGGAATGAGAAGTAGATTGAATCCTGTCCATTAGAGTATGAGGATTGGCTATTTTAATATATATCTGAGCACTTATAGCATATATGTGTAAGATGGTAATCTGAACCAATTGATGATTGCTGGTTTAGCATGAAATACGTATATTGGTGATTATTTATATTTTCAACATATATGTGTTCAAATGTATCAGTATTATGAGATAGTGTGGAGAGTGGTGGGTAGTGTGAAAGTCTGTGATTCTTATTAATATAGATATTTAAAATTACATAGCTAACGTTTCAAAATATTCATTATGTATGTTTTTTAAGGCAACACAGATTGGAAGGACTAATAAACGTTGTTTCATTACAAAAATATTTTTTGGCCTATACTTTCGTTTTTTAAAAAAAAAAATCAAAATGTCATTTGTCATATTTTGTGTGGAAAGAAAATTGTTCTCATAAATATATATGTAAATATACATGCACCTCTAATATTCAAACACGGGTTTAAATTAATTTCGTTATATTACAGGCACACAGTAGTACTGTTTGATTAATATATTTTCTTTAAAAGTCCTCGATCTAGAAATCAAGTCTAAAAGATTTTTTTTACGGATAACTAAGTATTTTTAAAGCTTAACTAATCACATTCTAATCATTAAATTATTCACAAATAAATAGATAAAAAAATATAAGCATTAAACCCCCTTCCCCTCCCTTTTCTCGTATCTAGTAATTGATTAGTTTAATTACAAATGTTTTTTTTTCTTCTCACTTAGAAATAATCCTGAAAGTAATTTTGTTCTACACTATTCTATTTAATGTCTTTTTGCCATGCAAATTCGAGATTTAGCAATGTTTCTGCTAAAGACAGTATATTTTAAATCTTAAATAATTACTTTCAAATCAAATGTGAATATCTATTTAAAAAGTCATTCTTTAGTAGATTAATTATAATGAATATTCTAATCAAATTGCTTTTTGAAACAGAAAAAGATTAAGAAAAAATAAATTAAATATTCAAAATGTAATTTTCAAAGGTTAATAAAATCTTGTAATTTCATCCTTCATTTATGATGTATTCATAAAAACTTTTTCAATAAAAGGGAAGACTTGAATGATTAATAAAATACGTCTGAGATCGTTCTTTATGGGATTAAGAAAAAGAAAGTCGATCAATTCCTTTCAGTGCTTAGAATTCATCTTCTTGAATGTCTGACAGTAATATCTCATAATACTTATAGATTACGCATTATGGAGTTGTGCTTTTGAACATACCTGGAAGAATATTTCAAATATTAAAGAATAGTTGGAGATAATAAATTTTCAGTATTTATTGCGATGGTACCCAATAATATTTAAAAAAAATTGTCAAATTTTTTAAAATTGAATAATCTATTATAGAAAAATGTAATTAAAATCTACTTTAAAAGATATACACACAGATTTACAAACGTATATCCTTATATAAGCATATATTATTAAATATTTTTCTAAAAATAGACGCTTAAAATAAATTAATTTTCATCGTCTATAATCTGCTATTTATTGTCACTATCTTGAACATATGAATATATGTTGTTTTCTATCCAATGATACGAAATAGTAAGGAATACTAGGACTAAACAATAACTTTTGGTCTTTGGTGATGATAGTTTATTACTGCTTGCCACTCTTCTAATATCTTGATATTAATAACTGCGTCATAAACTTTAATAATTCTTGTATTTTAAAATCTACAACATAGATAACTGTTTTATTTCTGAAAAATTACTAAGAACAATTCAATATTTAAAGCTCCCTTATGAACTTTAATGAGTTCCTTATATATAAATAATAAATGGGTAGACAGTTAAACATAGATAGACAGAGATAGATGTTAGTTAGATAGAAAAGGTGTCAGAAGGTAGGTAGGTAGGATGGGAGGAAATGGGGTAGTGAAATAAGTAAATAGGCTATTATATAGATATATGGATAGATAAATAATTACATAAATAATCAATCAGAGAAATAGGCAGATATTTACAGATGAAAGAGATAGATGTTATTTAGATAAAAAAGGTGACAGAAGATAGGTAGGTAGGATGGGAGGAAATGGGGTAGTGAAATAAGTAAATAGGTTGTTATATAGATATATGGATGGATAAATAGATAGATAAATAATCAGAGAAATAGACAGATATTTACAGACGAAAGAGTTGATAGACAGATTATATAATTAAATAATAAAGGAATTGTAGTCAAGCGTTGATGGCGAGAGGTCAGCACAGCTGCCTTACAAGCCGTTGTTTCGGGTTAGCGGGTTCGCTTCCCGGCCGATGCTATAACACATGAAAAAAAAAAAAAAGGAATTGAAATGAATTTATGACAATTATTTTACTTTTTGAGCAATTACATTTACAATGAAATATTTTTTTATTAATTTAATTTAATTCACTATTTAAATTTGACAGAATACGGTAAAAGAAATGTAAATGTAATTTTAAGACCTATTGTTGAGAGATATTTAAGAAAAAAAAAAGTCAATATTTGTTTCATTGATTTCAAAGAAGCATTTAAATATTTTTTTTTATTGAAGATTTTTTTTATTTTTTAAAAAAGTTATTGATTGAAGCAAACAAATAATAATAAAAAAAGATTAATACATAATAATGAGAATACTTGTTCAATTTTTAATAATATATTTTATACAATATCATAGGGATTAAATATATATAACATTTAAACAGTAAGTGGAAAAATGTTATACTACTACTAATCAAAAAATTTTTTAAGTTTATTGAAATATATTATTGGAGAATATAGATCTCTTATTTATTGGGGCTAAGAAAGATTTGTAAGATTATTTGAATGAATAAAATGGAACATTGGCTTTTATTTTAAAAAGAAACATTTTTAACATTTGTTTAAAAAAAATATTTATAAAATCCTATATTTTTAAATATATTTACTATTAAAGCACATTGTTAAAAATTAACGTAAATGCATTTATTAGAACATATAACTTATATGAAAGAAAAATTAGTGCTTTAATACTGTCATTGGTTAAGCCAGGTACACCTGAAGAAGAGAGAAAAATATTACTTTTTAAACATTGTGCATATACTAACCTGTGTATTATTACTTTCAACTCACAGTTAAAATTAATATTGCAAACATATTTTAGTATTTGATTAAGTGACTTTCTTATAAATATCTATATCAATATATGTCTGCACATCATTGTCTTTAAAATCCTGTTTTTAACTAAAAAACATTATTGAAAATAATAAAATAATATTTTATTAAATTTAAATTTTTTGATTTTTAATATATTCAGTTAATTAAAAATAAATTATTATGATCTTAATTAAAGATATGTTTTAAAAAATAAAGCCCTTTTTTTTGTGTGTCATAGCATCGGCCGGAAGCGAATCGGCTAACTTGGAACAACTGCTTGTTAAGGCAGCTGTGCTGACCTCTCGACCACCAATTGTCATTAAAAACTAAAAATGAAAATAAATTATTAATTATATTAATTATTTAAACAAATATTAAAATCTGCTAAAATATTTATTTAACATAACATAGATGTTTTATTCACATTTACTGGGATAACATCTTAGCCCTAATATTGTAGTTGTTTTTATATAACAGAGTAAAATAATAATATTCCAAAAAGTGAATAAAATTTAATGTAATTTATAATAACAAAATGCATAAAAAAGTAGACTATATCTCAACACCTCCATGATCTGTTGCCCTGAAAAGTACTGTGATGCTCTTATTGTACTTCAGATTTAAATCACCCTTTTATGGCTATCTTTAACACTATTTTATCAGTTCCTTATTCTTATTTTAAGCTATTTATTAAAATAAATATATTCATTAAATTCATTCACTTAAATACATTCAAAATATATTTACTCAAAATTATAAAGTAAACATTAATTTAGTAGTTTGAAAAAATATTAAGATGTCAGTAGTCAACAAAGAAAACTATAAATTATCAGACAAAAGCTTGGAACATTACTGACTGACTGATAGATTCTTTAATCATGGATGCACAAACAAACATGTAAACTCCTCTTTGATTATTGTTAGGTATAAAGAAAAAAATGTTTATTTAAGTATTTATGATTAATTTTGCAAAATATTTGTATAGTAATATTAAAAATACATATATTCATGTTTATATTTAGAATTTTTTAAAATATGTTATTTAAAAATATCCAAGTTAGGAAATTTAAAGTAACAATAAAAATGAAACTACATTTGTTATGATATCAGATATTTTACTATAGAACATTTGTGATATTTTAATAATTATAAATGCAATTTAAATTTTTTAAACATGGCATTATAATGACTTAAAAATAATTCATTCATGTTTTAAAAATGAAATTCAGTCAACCAAATTTGTATTAATTTACTCCTTTCAATAGCATTAAAATAGTCAGCCAATAAAAAAGGTCTTTTTTTCTCATCATATTACATTTAGTTTTATTTTATTATTTTTTTTATATTTGGAAGTCCAAATATATTTTTTAGGATGTTTTTCATTTGTAAACTTATATTTATAATAGATCAAATACAATTTTTGCATTCATAATATTAAATAAAGTTTTTATAAAAAAATATATTGGAATATTAACTCAAACTGCCTTTAGGGGATGAAAAGAAAATTCTGAAAGGCTCGTTATTTTTTTTCTGAATGTTGCAATCAAACTGAGGTTAAATTTATAAAATTGAATTTTTATGTATGTTGCCTTCAGTTTGAATAAATATTTTTACCAAAATAAAACTACTTTTTAACAAGTTTTTTTTTATTAAAATTAATTTTAAATTTGACTAAAAGAATGAAAAAATTATAAAAGTTATATATATTTAAAACAACAAAGCATATTTTTTTATGATAGCTAAAGTGATATATATAAACAAATAAATTTTAACAGTAAATACAATATTCTAGTTTAAATTCTTTTGTAGTGCTTTCGATTATGTGGTAATCCTCATCAGCTTTAACTGAATTTCAAATTTTCAAACTTAATGTTACGTATATTTCCATAAGCTGTGTATTAAAGCTGACAAGGATTACCACGTAATTGAAAGCGCTACAAAAGGATTTAAACTATAATATTATATTTACCATTAAAATTTATTTATATATAATATTTTATAACAGGTACTCTATTTTAAATTTAGTATATATATATTGCACTCTTTTCTATAAGTCAGAAATAGCTTATCACAGTAAATTAGTAAAAATTTTAAATTTTAGAATATGTTCTCTTGATGTGTTAATTGTATTTTGTTAATAATATCTTAAAGTATAATTTAAAGCTAAATGAAAATACGTTATGCTTAAAACTTATAATGAATCACTTAAGCACAGTTAAATAAAGTTAAAAATATTATTTCGTATGTTTGCAAAAGTTGGCCATAATAAATAACTCAGCTATAAATATTTAAAAAAATGTTTAAAAAGTTCAATTTTAATAGTTTTAAACTTATAGTTAAGTAAATGTTATATTTAAATTTATAAATTATATTTAATAATCATAATTAATATCGTATATTTTAAAAGTAAGTTTTATGGTAGTGATACTTATATTTAATTCTATATTTTCCAAATTATTCTTCCAAATTATATAATTGTATTATTTTATTTAATACAATAAGTGTAGCAATTTATTTATTCCCAGACAGAGAAAAATCGGGTAGTCTGTCTTAAGTTATATTAATCATGTGACTTGTGTAATGTAGGAATATGCACACACATGCTTGCTAGTATTTATTAGTAAAGTTCAAAATATTGTAAAATTGCATTATAGAATTGAATAGAACCTATCATAAGAGCTAATAATAAATATTAAGTTAACTGTCATTATAACATGTTTAAACAATGCAATAAAGATGAGTACAGTTAATAAAAAAGTTAAATATTTTATCAAAATAAAGATAGATAAATTAAATATTAAAAGTGGTATAAACTTATTAAATATTGTTTTAAAAATTATTTTAAAGGTATTTGATTAATTTAGTAAAGTAAAAATTGATTTAAAGGTAGTTTTTAAATATTTTTTAAAGTTTTAATGCGTCATAATTTTTATTTTGAAATTTAATTGTGTAAGTTTGCAACATGAAAATTTGATATCGAACTAAAAGTAAGAATCAACCAATAGGATCAGGTATTCTTACAGGGTATAAATACCATTGCAGTTGATTTATAAGTGTGTGATTAATAATGTATTAAAGGTAGCGGAATCATATCAGAAGCTATCAAGGTGATGGTAATTTTAATTTTATTATTTTAGTCAATTTTGGTGCTCTCTTCTAATTTTTTATTTGCAAAAGCTAATAGGTATTATTTTAAAAAGTACTTTGCAAAAAGAGAGTGTAAACTAAAAAATATTTTAATAACTTCATTTAATATGTATTGCTAGTTTTTAAAAGTTTTCTTACCAGGAGTATTTTGTCAAAAATCTAATATATAACTTCGCAATAATAAAATGGATATACCAAGAAGTAAAATATATTCAATTTATAATATTTTTAAAATGTATATAATATTTGTTGATACAGTTTCATTAGTGCTGAACAAGAGGACTGTTCTAATGAATAAAATAGCAGTATGGACATTGTACAAGAAACTTAAATGGAAAAACTGTTTGCCGTCTAAAAGCAAAGATGCATTATTTTATATAGTAAGATTATATAATTGGCCGAATGAGTTAAAAATCAAAACTTTTTATTGGCCAACTCACAACTTTAACAAAATCTATTGTTAAAATAGATTCACTTTTAATAATATAAATACGTTAGTTTCATTTGTAAAAAGTATATTAATAATTTGTCAGATTATGAAAGTAAACGAGTCTTTTAAAAAATAAAATTTGATTTATAATTTAAAAAATATTCAATTGCGGTGAAATAAAAGTAACCACTATTTGACCAACCAAAAAGATTGCTGACATAATAATTTTTTTTTCACTTTAACGTTATGATAAATATGTAGCAATAAATAAATAATTCTTGGTAATATCTTAACTATTTTTCTAAAATAATTGGATTTTTAGTATTATTTTATCAATAATAATTTGTAATTCAATTCAAATATCATTTAAAATGTTGTAAACATTCGTTTATCATTTTCGTAATAAAAATCAAAATGAACGTAACTTTTTACTTTTTGGCAGCCATTTCTCTTTCTGACAGAAGTTGGACAGCCAATAAGATTCAAGAAAAGGTGGTGAGGAGGTGGTGCTTTGTTTTTGTTTGACATATATGGTCATTTTTATTGATTTTTTACTTGTAAAATAATTCTGAAGAGGGCACCATCTTACAGAACTTTTGATTTTCTTTCGAATGACGTATAATATGTATACATGGGATAAAAAGTAGCTGATTTACAGTGACATCAAATCATCTCATTTTTTTACGAGTCAGGCAGTTAAAGCGTTAAGAAACAATATGACAAGTATACCTTATGATAATTTTATAGAAATATCATATTAAAAGAGCAAATGTTATATCCCTTTTTGAAGGAAACATTTTTAAAAAATATTTTACAAGAAATTATTTAGGAAAAGACTCACGGAGAATATTTACTAAAGTGTATATATTATAAAAAAACCTAAAGTCTAAAAGGGTTAATACACATTTATAAAAGTTTGTTTAATATTAAAGATTTTAAGACTTCTCACTCGATAATTTAATATACAAAATTAACAAAGCGTATGACAACTTGAACGAGAAGCTATAAAGATACACAGAAATTATTACACGCTAAGCCTCGAAAGCGCTTAGCGTGTAATAATTTCTGTGTATCTTTATAGCTTCTCGTTCAAGTGTGTCATATGCTTTGTTAATTTTGTATATTAAAAGTTTGTTTGGAAAACCTGAAAATTAAGATAATAATGAAACGCTGAAAATAAATACTAAATGGAAATAAATTTACTAAGGAAGAAACCTATAAAAAAAGTAAATATATGATTAAATAAAAGGATGAAACCATGGAAATATATTTATATTGTGCAAAAGTTTATCGGATAGATTAAATTAAGCCAAACGGAATAGGATGCATCATTACGCCGATATGGAAAATTTAAGAAGCTTGATGGGATTATTTTAGTATTATGATTTCAATAATTATCTATCTGGACTATGGAATCAAAACTATTAATCTACAAACTCTTATAAGATTATTGATAATTATTTTGTTTAATTTTCAAAATTTAAAAAGACGTAATATTTTTATTATTATTATTATTTTTTTTTTAACCTGACATTGTGTATACCAGAAATTCGGATGACTCTTAATACCAGAAATATATTGTCTTATTCATTGTTATAGCAATGGAAGAGATGTAGCAAAGCGGTTTTGAGGAGAATATTTAAAAAAAAAAACAACTTTCGAGAAAATAAATGAACATTTTATTGAACTTTATCAAGAACCTTCGTCAATTGAAGAGTTAATTGAAGATATATGTAATTATAGTCTTGATTATTTTTATTTATTTATTAACTTAGTTAAAGTGTAAATTTTCTGTTTTAAAAGAGTAGGAACATGAACATTAATTATTTATGGTATTAGAATCCTATAGTATAATATTTAATAGTTTAAACTAGAACATTTAAATAGAGGCATGTATGGATATTTTTTTTATGTATGCGATGTTATATCTAGTTGGAGAAAAGAAGACTGCAAAAAGTGATAATGATGAGCTAATGGCACTTGGTAACAACTAATGAATTATTGATATTTATTATGATGTATTTTTTTATTTTCTTTTTTTTTTACAGATTGCCTAAGAATAATAATGAATGAAGTATAAATGTTTTAATTATATGTAAACGCATTTTGTACAACATTTTTAAACATTATGAGATCAGGATTTATTTTGGGAATATGCATAATATAATTTTATAATAGTAATATAACACACATGGTTATGAATATTTATGTGATTCTTTTTAAAAAACTTTCATATTATTGGATGATCAAAATATTATGTGATTAGTTTAGAATAAGAAAGTAAAGCAAACTTTTCTTATGGATTAGTAAGATTGCTCTAATTATAGTTGAATTTTATTTATTATTTGAATATGCAAGCTAGTAATTTGTCAATGTAAGACCTGATAAATCTTTAGAAAATAAGAATAGGATAGTGACCTGGTATTAGTAATATAGTGAGCATGAATCCAGGAGATTATTAAGTTAGGATATTTAGGGAATATGAATAGTATTTTATAATATTTGTAGATGTGCAATGCAGTTAACAAAGCCCTGTAATAGTATATTTATTTTGGACAGTGTTTATTTTTCTTGGTGTATTGATGTTCAATAAAGCTGAAGGAATAGCTTGACATCATTTATAGTATTTGAGGACATTAGACAGAATAGGTCTTGCCTCTAGTTTTATAAATACACTGTGCCATGGTATATGTTTATTCGATATGAGTTATGAGTTATACTCTAGTTTTTCTTCCCTATTCTACAAATCTATTCACTATCTAGATTTTCCAAAAAGTAGCTATATCGTACAGTATGGTATATTTAAAAGAAAATAATAGATGATTTAGAGTTAAAGATATGCAATTGCTTGGAATGAGATGAGTTCATTTACTTGTATAAAGAAATAGAATTTGTATAAATTGGAATAGAAAATTCAATGGACTTCAAATGAAAGAATCATAAAATATGTTAGAGATTTATTTTATTTTGGAAATAAATATAAGATCTTAAGAATAAAATATGTAAAGCAAAGTTGCTTTTGAAATATTAAATAATATTAAAATATTTATTTCAATTTTTAAAATGAGTACTGCATATTTTTAATATAATTCTATAAAGTAAAAACGATCTACACAATAAGTTTAGGTACAATTTATATTTATTCAATAATAGAAAATGTATCAATAGTTATAATTATATAGTATTATAATATTGTTATAATGGAACGTATTATAGTTAATAAATACAGTGTAGTGAACAATAGTATCCATAATTTAGAAATAAGTTATCAATAGATATTTTACATAATATCGTTAATATTGCTAAAGTGAAATTCTCTAGTAAAAAAAGATATCCATGTTCTTGATTAGTATTATTTTATGTTTATCTGTACTATGTTTCTATAGATGTTTAATATAAAAAAGCATACTTGAATAACAGCTAAAAAATGTAAAATGTATTTTGAGTAGGCAGTAAATAAATGTATTTTTTTAAATATAAGATCGATCAAACAGGGACTAATAATATTGTATTATTTTATTTTATTTTTATTTAAGTCAGAGTAAAGACTTAACGAGGTTCGAATATAAAGAATGTATAATGGTACAAATCTTTAAGATGTTTTAAATGTACATATTGTAAATAAATTATGTTGTTAATGTTATAATAAACTTTGTTAAAATTTGTTTTCTCAAAATTTGTGTGTTTGGTTTATTATTTTTTCCATCTTCATCAATTTGAACACAGAGTCAATAAAATTAAACACAATATTTTTTGCACAGAAATAAATAAAGAATTATTTTAAGAACTGGAATATTTATTAAGTAATCACATTTACATTATCTTATGGTCATAAATTAATTATTATAAGGGTACATTGAAATATGATGCTTTTATTTGCCACACATATAACTTGTCAGATTATCTAATACTACCACATATTTATCACATTCTTATATAAAAATAAAAGATTATATTATATTTTATTATTTTTATTTATCGTAATAGATTATAGTAAAGTGAAGATATACAGAATTAATCAATACAATGAAGAATATTATTATTGTTTATTATTATTAGTTTAAGTGTAGTAGATTATGACATAAAAATCCCTTCTCATATTTTACTATCGTAATTTTTAATCAACTTAGAATAAATTTAATGAACCTGAGATTTTATAAAGCTAAATTATTATAAATAGAAGATTAAGATTTAATTAGTAGTTTAATCTGAATAAGTAGGATTTATTAAAGTCGTAAGAATACTATAAGTTTATTTATTTGAAATAGTATTAGGGGGATAGTGTTCTTATGCCATTGAGATAATATCCTGTAGGATATTGGCTCAATGTAATCTATCTTGTCACCTGTATTTTTCACTTCCATGTCTCATGAAAATATTAAATATTTATTTAATTTATTTTTTATAAACTGAACCTTATTCGTATTTTAAATTTGAGCTAGTGAAACATTTAATTTAATGCTGAATATTTTATTTATTAATTATTAACTGAGCTAGAACCCGTTTTTATTTTATATGATATTGCCCAGAAGTGAGGATGCAAACAGACCAGGTTAGAATATATATATATATTGTCTATTCTTATATCTATTAAATGAAAATATCTTGAATATTATTGAAAACAGTCTTAAAACAAAAAAAATAATTAAAAATTGGTCTTTCATGTTAAATAAAATGTAAATAAATGTTGGTTATTTTGTGCAAAATGGATTCTGTGATTTAACTTTTGAATTATATAGCTTTGTATTTTGCTGATAACTCCTGACATCTATTAATATAAAAAACTTAAAATAAGTGTTTATTGATTATTAAAAATATTTACCACAAGTTTGCAATAGAAGTATCAATGCACAGAATGTGTAAATGACATGAGATAAATTATCTGCATGTCAAATAAGCATTATTACTCCAAAGTAAAATGGAATTTTTCAGGAAAATATTAATTTATCACATTTTGCCAAACAATGACAATCTCATACAGATTTTTCAGTTTTGTGTAATATAATGATGTTGTGATGACTACATCTTCTCTAAGGTGTTTTAAATCTATCTATAACCAGACATTAACATGCAGTTTCTTTTTTCCACAGTGTTGAAAAAAATCTGAAAATAGCAGCATTATACAGACATTTTAGATAATGTCAATAGTCTTATGCTTGACTGATAATAGCTTATTTTTATGATAATGCTATGAAAAAATAGAAATGGGAATTTTATTATTGACTGAGTACTTTCGCCTGAGACCAAATAGCAAAAAAATAATTGTAATGTTCAGTAAATTGCTTACAAATTAAGGATTATTTGTTGCAATATTTTTATAAAAAGAAACTTATTTTAAATCAAAAAAATCACATCACTACAATTTTCTTTTTAATTTTTTTTTTAAAAGACAACTCTTAAAAAGTTTGTTATGGGAAAGTGAAAGCAGCTAATAACCATCAGTAAAAAAAATTTTTTTTAAATTTTAATAACAACTTTATTTTTAATGTTTTTTTTCTTTCCTTGATAACAATTGAACCTAAATTTAGCTTTATTTTACTAGTAGGGAATTTAAATATGTACTATTTTGTTCTACTAATTTTTTGAAAAGGTAAATTTGTTCAATGACTATCTAATATTTTATTCTACTAACCTTTTGAGCAGATAAATTTGATTGATGATGTCAAGTGTCATTATTATAGATAAAAACTCTGTTAGAAATTTATTTTCATATTTTTAAAATATTCAATATGAACTTTTAAAATGTCTATTGCTTTAAAACTTACATTTGTAATAAATGTTGTTAAGATTATCAATATATTATATAGAAAAAAGTTTTAATTGTAATAATAGAATATTCAAATATGGATCACTATGTACAAATATCTCACTAGAGCCTATTCAAAATAGTCAGATGCAGTTTGTTATTAAATGGGTTAAAATGAGTTTTGGATTTGGAAAAGTGTATAAGATATGTCTTAAAATGAATAATAAAAAGGAAATAGATTGTAACACAGAAAGAAATATATTGTTTGATAGTAGTTCTGCTTAGTAAAACTTATTAATAGCGTGTCCTGATACTGTTATTTCAAAAGCACAGTCTTTTTTTCACCACTATTGTGCCAATTATTATATGCTTTAGTAACTAATAGAAGTTTTCATTTTGTTATCAATTCTCAATTAACATGAAAGCTTCTTATAAAATATTTTCTTTAATTTAAATTTGATCTTAAAATTGAAGAATTAATTAAGAACCATATTGTCAATTATATCTAAATTTAAATAGTGCTTGCTAATTGTTAATATTTATGTATTTCCTTACATAAAGTGATATAGTGCATTAGACAGAAGGGAGGTAGTTGGGTTTTTAAATCTAATATATCCACAGCAAATATCAAGACGAATGTCATTGATAAGAGTTGTTTAATTTTTTTAAATTATATTATTATATAATCCTCTATCATCCTCATATATAATCTATGAAATTTAATTAAAAACTTCTCACACCAACAAAATGAAAAAAGCAGTAGCAACACTGGCAAGGAATTGTACACATTGAAACTTATTAATCTTTTTACACAAGATTATGTAAGTTAAAATGTTAGTTTTAATTTTGTATGTACAAAGACTTTAATACTTTAAAAATTAATAAATATATTTATTGAGAAATAAAAAAAAAAACGTCTGACTTTCCAATTTGCATTAATTTTTTCCCTTCATGACATAAAATGCATTAATCCTTAAAAATAATAGTACATATAAAAATTAAATATATTTTATTTTTATTCATAAAAATATCATTGAAGTTAATGAAATTATATTTGATGTGTTGAAAACGCTTTCATATTAATTTAAAATATAACTTTCTTCTTGACAAGATTAATGTATAAAGTTTCCATAACCCTGCTCCAGGTCTAATGGCATTTAGAACTTTGTTGTTTTCTTGATTATAACTGACATTTATATATGAAACAAAAAGTAAATATAATTTCATTTTTTAAAAAATAAATTGTTAACCAAGAAAGAAACAAAGTGAAAAAACATTTATTACTAAAATTTGACAACAGACTATAACAGTGCTCAAGTAAACAAAATGATTAACATTTATAATTAACAATGAAAAAGTTAATATTTATCGATAAAACTCACTCTATATGCATTAATATTAGTTCTGAGAGGATACATAATCTACTGTTAATGAATTTTTTCACAACATATGGATTGATTATTACTAGAATACTTTGTTCAATAAAAAATTATTATAAAAATACTTTGGCATATATATGCTCAAATCAATAATTAGGATTCAGAATGTTAAAAAAATACTTATCATATGTATTATTGGAGAATAATCTACAATGATGTAAATTTAAAATGATTTTATAAATAGACTTTATTTTAAGCACATTGGTAGAAAATATGTTTTATTTCTTAAAAAAAATACTTCTAATATTTTAATAGCTATTAAGAAATAAAATTGTTAGTTTAGATGTATTATTAAAATATAAAATTTACATAACTTGCTTAGGGTATATGAGCACAGACTTTCGCACACCCCACCACTCTCCACATTATCACATAACACTGATACACTTGAACACATATATATGTTGAAAAGATAAATAATCACCAATATATGTATTTATGCTAAACCAGCAATCATCAGTTGGTCTAGATTACCATCTCTACACATATATGCTATAAGTGCTCAGATATATATTAAGATAGACAATCTTCATACTTTAATGAACAGGCTTCAATCTACTCCACACTCCAACTCTTCACCCATCCATCCAATTGAAAATCTGATGATGGAATGCTCAAAGACCACCCTATATATTACATATATAGACATAGGTATATAATAAGCCTGTGTGTTTCGAATAACTTGTTTAGGGTATTGTTGTGAAACATACCCAAGAACTATTTTGCTCATTTTTTTGTTTTTGTATTTTTCAGTTGTAGTTTTTAATTAAAACATTAATTTTTTTATTAAATATTCATTACTTAGTTAAGTTTTATAAAAACCTAAGTTTAAATAATAAAATCAATCATAAAAATGAAATATTAACTTCATGAATAACAAAAAAAAAATAGCAGTAGTATTATCAATAGAAAGAAAATCATTTCAGTTTTCAATCTAAACCATATATTTATCTAAAAATATATTATTTTTCAAATCTTTTTGTTTTAAACAAAACTTTGTTAAAATTGTGTCTTATATGCAAAATTAATTTATAAAATGTTAAAAATTTCAATTAAAAGTTCAAAAAGTTATTGATAAGGTTTGTATTCGGTTGATGTTTTAAAATAATAATTTTCTTCTAAAAAGATTCTGGCTGTTTCTAATCTCTTAATGCTGATTTCTGGCATCCTACAGCTTCCAATTAAATCACAGTGTTACATATTCAAGTAAATTTATTCTGATTTTCCAAAAATAAATTATGAATGGTTCTCTGATGATAATTGTACTTTTAGTGAATTGAGTAAAAAATGTGATATATTCTTATTTACAGAATAATAAATTTCATGTTGAATTTTATAATTGTAATAAAAATTTAAAGAGGAAAATTAATTAAAAAATAAAGTTTAAAAATAATTGTTGAATTAAAACTTTAAAATAGCTGCATTCATTACACGATGAAATAACTTTCTTTTCTTTTTTGAACATTGAAAAACACATAGAACTGATATCAAAATCCTTTTAAACCCACTTACTTTTAGATAATAATGAAGTTATTATGAAAAGATAAAGAAAATATAATGATTATACTTTTTGAACACTGAAATAAAAAATAAAAGAGACGTCATTAATTGCGATTTTATTTAAATAACAATTGAAAATCTGATTTGTAAACGGTTATTCTACTACGAACATTGCATTATTACTCCATAAATATTATTATATATTCCCAGAACTATCTATTTAATAGATGTTGTGGATTACAAGATTGTTAAAATCAAAAAATATATACAGTATATGCAAAGTGTAATAAAATAGCTAAGAATAAATGTCTAGGACATTGATTGTTAGGGGGAAAAACAAAAATGCCATTGAATGATGTGTTGTTGCAGATTAATTTCTATCACTTTGAATTTGTTTAAAATTCATTATATTACTGGTTATGTAAAATTGCCCACTATTTATATTTGAAAACCAATTCTATTTACAGATTGATAGAGAAAGGGATTTCAACGTTTAGTATGTGTAGGATATTGAAAAAACATATGTATGGCAAAATGCTATTTGATATAAGTAATATAGCTGAAATAATTAATATTAGGTGATTGGAATAATACAAAAAGTTTAAACTATAGTTGTTTTATGATTTTAAATCGATTGCAAACAGCATTGTCATCAAATTTATTGCTGTTCTTGTGCATGACATGCATATTAAATAAATACACATATCATATAATTATATCGGTTTAAGAAACAAAAGAAAAATTGGTTTGTAGATTTAATAAAGCCGTAATATATTTTATAAAGAAATGTATTATGTGAAATTAAAAATTGTAAAATTATAATTTGTGTAATAAAGATGCTGAAAGAGAAAATAATTTACTTATTTTAAGTTTTTATATGCATTGCAGCTTCTTTTTTTATATAAGAAAGAGAAAATATATAGTGTTTGTTATACCTAATATAAATCATTATATTTTGATGTTGCAAGCATTGTGGTTAAATATTTTACTCTCAACATTACATATTTAATAGCCGTAATTTATTTACTCCTTTACTAAAACTATTAAAATATATAAATTAGTAAGTTACTCTTTAAAATCTAATCCAAAATATAAATTTATAATGTTAGAATATTTTTTATATGTGTGTATATGTTTGTTTCTGTTAGAATGATGATTCTTGGTAGTTTATGTATAGTTTTAAAATTATAAAGAATTAAAATTAAATAGACCAGAGAAAGAATTTCAAAGTTCTATTTTTTTTTCTTTTTCTTAACAGTCACTGTAAATAAAAGTTATTTTTTAAATTATTTGAAAAGGTATTATTTGAACATTTAAGAACATATTTTTTATAATTAAATCTGACATTTGAATTTGAAATAAAAAAATTATATAAAACGTTTCAATATAAATTAATTCATAGTTAACTAGTATGTCAGGGATAATAAACATGTTTGTCAAGATAAAAACAATAAATAGTATTAATGACTGACAATGATAGGAAATGGTGTCCTTGCTATGCAGCAAAGGAATAAAATAGTCTGAAAAATAACAATAGTTTTTAATCTTGAGTCGGAGAATACAGCAATATAGATTGATTCCAGGAAGATGCTTGTAGAAAAGTAAAGTAGTTATATCCAGTTATAAAGCAGAAAAGACAAAAATACTATATCCAGCCAAAGAATAAATTCTGATGTAGTTGTTATAACTGTATCCATAATAAAAAAAGGAAACTTTTAATTAAAACTTATTTAGAGGTCGAAGACCTGGAGATATGTATATTTTCCAGATACATTGATCTTTCATAGAATACCAATTAACCTGTTTATAAGAAAACCATGTCATAAAAAAAGGATTATAACATAACACATACCACATGAATAGATTCCTATAGTGAAACTCATTTTCATTACCTGCAACCACTGATGACCAAGAAGGTTAATTGAATTAATAAAAAACTAATATCAAAAATGTGTGTGAAGTATAGAATATGTATGCTTATGTTATAACCAAAAACCATGATAATAACAATTTATTATATGGATAAGATATTATGTGTTCTTGCAATATTCAAATACTATAAGGTCTTACAATTAATATTAGTAAAGATTTCTGTATATTCATAATTACATTTAAATTTAATGTTTGTTAATTTTTATGTTTAGTATTTTATTTATTTTATGATTTTATGGTACTTGTGAATGCTTAATCAAAAATTTCTTCATTTATTTTATAATTGGTGTAAATAAATTGTTCTGTTATTTTATTATCAAATTTTTTTTATTTGCTATTTGAACTCAATTCAAATATATACTATTAATATACTACTAAATCTGGGAAGTCATACAATCCTTTGGGGAAATAATGGAGAAATGAAAATACATTGAGATGGCAATAATCAGAGATAATAATTTATCCAAAAATATTAATTCTATAAAAAGGTGACAGCTACTTCTAATTTAAAATGGAGGTAATGGAAATAAAAAATGATTTTAGAAATTATTAATGCCATTTCAATCATCATCACCAAATGTGAACCATTACATTGCTGTGTTACATGCATTGTAGATAGATATCGTAACAATTTATATATATTATTCATGAAATAATTGAACCAAAATATGTTTCTACTTTCGGAATCACATTATTAATAGCAATAATTTATTTACAGCTTTAATAAAATATATAGTATATACAAATTGATGTTACCTTTTAATATACAATACAAAATACGGGTTTTCATAAGAAGAAGGATATAAATATTTATATTGATTTGTATTAATAATTTTTTTACTAAGATAAAAACTCATAAAGAGAATAATCCATTGAGATTATTATTTAATTTTATTGATTTTATTCTACAAATATTTTGTAAGTATTTAAATAAGTGGATAGTAAACATTATTGGTTATGGGGAGTTTTGCATTAAAAATACAGAGGCTATTATAAATAAGTTAAATATGATAAAATTGAATAGAAACTAAAGTATATTTGTAATGGATATTGAAAAGATGTATCCTAGCATTCCAAGAACAAAAAGTATAGACATATTAATACAGAAATCATATATGCATATTAATGATATAGAGGTAATTAATATTATAGAAGGTTTAATTTTAATACATAATAGTTTGTATTTTAAATATAATAGTGAATATTGGAGTATACATAAGGGATGGGTAGTGGGGTATAAAATTAGTGGATTAATATCATCAATATTCATCAATGAAATGGAAATGAAAATTGTTAATAATAGAATAGAAAATCAAGATATAATACATTGCTTTAGATATGTTGATGATATATTAATAATTGGTAATAAAAGAGCTATAAAAAAACTTATAAAGAACTTAATAATAATATGGATAATATAAAATTTACAGTTATAGAAATTGATGTTAAAATAAAGTATTTAGATATAGAGATAGATGATAATAATATAATTACATTAAAACACTTCATTAAAGAAGATAAATTGAGGAAAATAATTTCTATGGATTCGCAACAGGCATGGATACAAAAAATGGCAGTTATTAAAAATGTTAAAAATTAAAATGATAAATATAACACAGATAAAAATATAGCTACTTTGCAAAAAGAGAAATTTATAAAGTTATATACTAGTTACAGATATAACCCTAGAAGCATTAGAAATATATTCTTTAATTATAAACAAAATAATTTGGGTAGTAATAATAGTGAACCAGAAAATATAAAATGGGTAAAACTTTCATATGTTCCTAAAATTTATCATACATTATTAAAAAATAAAATTAAGTTTAAGAAAAGGAAGAACAAAGTTAATATTCTGCATTTAGTGTAAAAACTAAATTAAAAATATTTTTCTTTATGACATGTTCAAGTACCTGTTGGTTATATAACACATTTTTATATTTTAATTTATTTTTAAATTTTAATCTAAATGGATTTTCCATTACGATATATTTTGAAGAAAAATTGGAGAAAATGACTGTTGAATGTTATTATACTTTTAAAAACACTTATTGATAGTGTTATATTAGTCTGTATAATACACTTGATGACATTTATGCCATAGAAATGCACATAAATATAATGGTACTGGACCCACTGCCTTATTTGTGAAATAAATAATCATACATCTTTCATGTAATTTATTTATTTCATTGATAAAATACTGTAATTTACAAATTAATCCAATAACAATTTTAAAAAGAACATAAAAATGGACACATTGAAGAGGTAACAAACACATTTTTTATCAAACTTTAAAGTTCACTTATCTTGGATGCTTTACTGATAATCATCTCTGATAATATGGCATGGAACAGGTCTTCCTCTTGTGGATATCTCATCATATGAACTTAGTGAGGCAGTTGTCCAGGGACTTCATGGGTGTTCTTCTCTGCTTTATGTTCTGCCATTTAAGAAGACCCCAAAATTGCTCTATGTTCTGGGTGTGGGCACCTGTTTGTACAGTGTACAATGTTGTAACAGTAGTTCACTCTTAGGTGTTTGAAACCTTCAGCCTTAAGATCTGATGTTTTGTAAGCCTTCCAGCAGTCTGAATAGATGGCAGATACAGGCTTGACATTTTGACAGATGACCTTGAGAAGTGTAGGTGCACAGTGAGCAGGAAATTCTGTCACAAAGCATTTATCCATGGCCCTGCACAATCCACCAAATAACCACTGCTGGGGAAGAATCCTACCTTGGTGATTTTTCTGTTATCTCATCAATGTCTCATCCATCTCCACAATCAAACCTGCCCTACAAATTTGATGCCAAGGCTGACACATTAGGCTGTCATGGCACAGCTTATGCAGACTGCTGGTCCAATTAACAACAGTGCTTTTTCACAACCCCAACTTACTAAGGACAAGTTATATGGTCAGTTCATACTGGCTCCAGTAAATCTTAAAAAAAGGATTCTGGAGCTGTTGAACCAGGTATTCTATCAAACCGAGCACCTTCAACTACAGGAATGGGACTGACATATCCACTGCAAAATTTTCACATGACACAGTCTCATAAATTAACTGCAGATACATTTTTACAGATGTCAGTATTTTTTTTTTGGGGGGGGGAAATACCACAGTGGCAGATTTTGTAGCCAGAAATTGCCAAACTTTCAAACAAGCAATTTTACAGTCACACATTTTAATTTGTATAGGTGTTCTCATGAAACATGACTTTTTATGGGAAAAGAGTGAAACTGTGTTTTCACTAATCTTTTCTAATTTACACCTTACATCTTGTGTTTGGAAACAGAGTAATGAGCTTATAATTATTACTTTTTAATTTATGTTAGGTAAGTTGTACCATAATTAATTCAGAATGCAGATTCCAATAGTTCTAGAAACTTAAAGACCATCCACCCTCATATCCTTGGTGGGGAAATGTTAACATTGGTAAAAGATAGGATTGTGTGCACTTGCACAAACTGCACAAGACAAGGCATGCTGTTAGGTTGCAACATAAAAAGTCTCTATTTGGTTTGACTGTAGCATGTCCAACTAAACTGTATATTTATGTGCATTTGTATAGCATCAACACAACCAAGCAGATTATACAGACTAATAGAACACTACCAACTTATTATTAAATTCAATAAATAAGCTATATGCTATGAAATGATTTTTCTGAAATAAATGAACTATATTATATCTGTTTAAAAGATTGATATTATTTCAGTTAATTTGATGGTATAACTGTCATTTACCTAAATGATCTCTAGTTGAAATGTGTACATTTTATAAGTACAAAAGTCTTGATTATTTTAAATAAATATTGACCTTTAGTTTATAAAATAAATGGCTGCTGAAAAATATACTAAATGAATAATTTTATATTATAGAACATTTTTACTAATGTTTTGACCAATGGAAATGTGAATATTACATGGATTATATATATTGTGATACATCTACTACATACAACCGCTGGAATTAAGAAAAAAATGTACATAAAAATATTTTAATATAAATGAATTCTTGGATTATTATTTTGTATAGATATTACATGCCTGGATTAGATTTTTTCAAAAAAGACTGGAATAAACAATTATCTTTTCTGGATGTTTAATATTTTTCCTGGATTTTATTGGATTTTATTTTATTATGTATACATTACATTACATGGTGCTGAGGCAGGAATATGATTTTATTCAGAACTTTCTGTCTGTAACTAAGCAATGGTGGAGACTTCAGGCATACATTCAACTTATAGGACGAAGGGAAACTTTTTGTAATTTTAAAATTTCCTCAATATTTTTTTAGTCTAATGTTACTATTTAGAATATTATTGTTTTAGTAAAAATGCAATCTAAAATGTTGTCATAATGTATTTTTAATAAATTTAATGTTAAAATAGATTAGTTTTTTTATTATTATTATGCTAAATAAGGAAAAATGGATTTCAGAAATTAATTTTTTGATCAGATAATCAGTAATGATAATATGGTTGAATGTACACCCAAAGAAGCAGATAACCATTAAATAATTTCTACAAGATTATAGATAATTTCACTTATTATTCATTTTTTATTGATTTTTTTATATATTTTAAAATGCTAAACTTTAAAATTGGTACTTTATCTTGTAATTACCATACTTGTTGAATTACATAATGAATGATTGAATGAACTGTTCATAAGATTATCATTGTATATGTTTTTTTATAAAAATGATGAATGCAGGTGAAAATTTTTGTAATATCAAAGAATATTTTTTTAAAAAATGGTTTTTATCATAAGTGCTTGAATATGCATAACTTTTAATAATATTGTTGAATTATTGTATTATTTTTATGAATGTTATCTGTTAAGATAGAGAGACATACAACAATACTGATCTCTAAATTATTTAATATAACAACAAGTAAATAAATGTATAAAATCAATGTATGTTTTATAAAGATCATTTGTATTTGAAAACTTTTAAAACCATCTTCAAATAAATTTAGATCTCTGATGTTTTTTAGTAATGTTTAAAAATTATATTAGATTGAGGCTTGTATATTTATGATGTTAATAGAGTTATTCAGTGTGGAAGATAGATGATGGTAATCGAGGGAGTAATTGTTATATGAAATCCTAGGTGTTTAGGGATATGTTGAAAAGTTGTTATGTGTGAATTGTATTGGCACATTTAAAATGTATTAAACATACAGGTAACAGAGTGCTGTATATTCTATTTCCAAAAACAGTTACATTTCCTTATAGTAAATAAGAGTTAGATTAAAGTCATAACATAACTTTTAGGTGCATGATAAATATGGACGAGTTATTATTTTGACACTATATCCTGATAATATTTTCTTACTTGTTAGAGTTATTATATTTATTATTCCATTCCCTACAATATAATCACTATTTATCATGACAAAGATCACATCATAGAGAATTGTTTCTATAAGATGGTAAAGTAATAGCTAAAGAGAAGTTGATCATTTATGTGAAGGCAAGATGAGATATATAAAATTTTCTACCACAAATGATATTGAAATATTTGATGCATGTCATAGTATATAATATAAGAGAGGAATAATTAATATTCCCACAAGTGTTAGAGACCATTTAACTTAAATGAAATGCATATTTGAATTGGAATGAAAACAAGAATAATGAAGAATGATTTGAATAATATGATGAATGTAAAAGAATATAAAAATAAAAGAAAATACAAAAATCAAGCAATATAATTTATTAGTTTTTCAATTTTACTATAAAAAATAAACCTGTTTAAATAAAGAAAACCCATGAAATTATAATTTATTTATTTTTTTGCATAAGTAGAAAAATTAAAAGGAGGTATTCATATTTTCTTTACTTAAATTTTTTGATATTATTAAAGTATCAGAATGTATTACAATATACCAAATGATGCTTTGCTGAACTGCAAAGGAAATATTTCAATAATTTTGAAAATATTTTATTATTATTGTGTTTAGGTATATGTATTTTAGATTTAAGTTTATATATAAAAATCTACAAAATAAATATAATTTTTATGATAGTATAAGTGTATAATTAAGTTTTATTAGAAACTGGGAGATTTAATTTAATTACTTCCCACTTCAAAAACAATAGAACATTATTGTTTCATCAAGTGTGGCTAACATATTGTCACTATTGTTGTAAAGTTTATTTTATTTGAAGTGGCCAAGTAAAGATTATCTTATTTTTTTTGTTATTTACTTGTAAAAATTGTAGTATAAATATTTTAATTTTAGATAATGCCAATTTTTTATGTTACTGATTTTTTGTAAATATTTTTTTTTTATATTTTATAACTTTATTGTATAGCTATAATGTTGTATAATCATAATAAAATTGTTAATTGTTTTAAAATTACTATTCTAGTTGAGTTTTGATTTGTCAGCATGTTATTCATTTGATTTTTCATTCAACATGTGTGATCTATAGAAATTAATGGTTTCAAACATTATTTATTTTCCCATGATTCATAAAGTTTGTTTAAAATATTATTTTTATTATATTTGATTAAGTAAGAAAGTATATAATTATTATTAGTATTATAGAAGATATGATCATTGGTGGTTATATAATATGATCCAACATTTTTAAATATTAGGTATTGCCACTACATTAAAATATGTTATATTTTAAGAATGCCACATAAATTAATTGAAGATTGTATAATGTTTTTCTTAGAATCTTATATTATTTATATTTTATTGATCAACATTAATATTTAAATAGATTTAATGTTAACAGTTATTAGGTTATCTTAGTTGCTTATTGTTGTAACTGTTATAAGGATAGTTAGATATCATGTAAAATCACTCATCAAATTTTTAACTACAGGGTCTTAATTAATTTATTTCTATTATTAGTATTAGGAATGAATCTGAGATAATTTTTTAAAAATAATCATAGATAATGAGCAAGAATTAACAGGTGATGTTAAATTTTCAATTAGTATTTTTTAATAAAGGAGTAGTAATTAATGCATTATTTCTATAATAAATTTCTAAATTTTTTATGTTAGGATTATTATTATATGTGTATAGCAGTTACATTATGTGAATTTAGTGGGATGATATTCTTATGCTATTGAGAGTGTATCCTTAAAGATGTATCCTAAATGAAATATTTAGCCATTGTACCTTTATGAACGTGTCACTTGTAAAAAAAGTTATAATTGTATGTTTTATTTTAGTAGAACCATATTTTATTTATAAAAAATGACCTAGTTATAAATTAAAATTATTAGTAAAATGATTGAAATCAGTATTCTAGTTAGAACCCTAATTATTTATAGTGAACTTAAATATTATTATATTTTAATTTAATAAGTTTTTTATAGTTAATTATTAAAAAATATTAATTTTATGAGATATTATATGTCATTAGTGTTCCTTGAGCTAGTCAGAATAATATTTGTTAAATAGTCATTGTTTATATAACTTGACTGCAGTATAATATCATTATTTCCTAGTTAGCCAGAATCTTTAATTTCAGTTTTTCTTTTAAGTAAGTGTACAGCATTACATGTCTGTAATTTTTATTAAAAATTAAGATAAAATAATTTGTAAACAGCTTAAAGATTTATAACAAAAAACAAATAAAGAATTTTAAACAAAAATACTAAAGAACTATTATCAATAAATAATTGAAGCAAATTTTGTTGAAAGAAATTATTAAAATTTAATAGAAATATAATTTAAAAAAGTATAACAAAGAGAAGTGTAATTTAGAAGTTTGAAGAGGATTTGTTTTAACAAAACACAGTTCACCAAAGAAAATAGTGCTGTATTATTTTATTATTATAAAGTTTTACAAATTAAAGATTGATAGAGGGGGATTTATCTAAGTAAAAGTTGAAATGAAAATTCTCTCTTTTTAGAAATTTAAAAGAAAAACAAATACTTGTGTGTAAAAATGAAAGTGGGTCAAAATCTAAAAAGAAAGTATATAAAGTTAAATTTACTTAAAGATTGCTCAGCTGATAAACAAAACTATGAGAACAATAATTATAATATGCAATATATAAAAACAATGGGAAGTAATATGGAATGATATTTTATCTAAAAGCTAGGTTAATCTAAGCAGTTATACAAATTAAGAAAACAATGGAAGTATAATTAATAAAATTTACAAATTAATAAGGAGTGATAAATGAGACAGTGAGAGGAAATCATACAACAGGGCTAAAAATCTATTCATTATTTAACCTCTGATTACAGATTTTTTTTATCAAATTTGATTTGTGAGTCAATTACTATCATGCACTGCTACACAGTAATAGAATAAGAAGTCAGTCTCCAATCCCAGTCCATAAGAACACCAGAAGTCCTCCAGTTAGAAGCCATGCCCATGTAATAATATGAGCCACCAAGAATGTCTATCTTAATAAATGAAGGAATTTGGCCAACAGCTAAAACCATTAGGAATCCCAAAATCCAACTGGTTGGTAACTATTTCACCAGATGAAAGCAAGGAGCAACATTTCTGAAGTATAAGTACAAAAATCCTAGGTAATTATAAACTTGCTTATTTCCCATAAATAAACTGATCTTGACTTTATGGACCATTAATAGCTGTAGCAATCTCTGAATGCTTCATATAATTATAATATAAAGTGACCTCTAGTATGTGCATGTAAATTTAATCTCTCATAATATATTTAGAATTACATATAAAGCATTCCTTAAGTAATCAGTGTATATTTCTTAGTATGTGTGCATATGTAGATGTATAATTTAATTATGTTATTCTTTATTTATCATGTATTTAAAAAAATGCTAACAATTTTGTTCTTTTCCATTTACTAAATATTTCACATCATTGTTTTTTTATTAATTAAAAGTATTTAAAATAGAATTTTTTGCTTGCTAATTAAAGTTTGGATTACAAAGTATATTACCATTACATAATTTGTAATTAAGAGCAAGCATTAAATGGCTTATTATAATATACCTTTACATAAATAAATAACAAAAGAGCTAGCAATGGGTTAAGACAAGTGCTAAATATGTTTACCTGATGTCCAGGCATGCTAATTATAGATTATAATTGCAATTTGAGGGTTTACATCAAAATAAAAATAATGCTTTGGATGGCAGGTGTGTTGAAATTTAGCAGCTGAGATATTCTATAGCCTGGAAATGTGGATCAAGATTCAATAATAAAAATTTATATTTTTATATTTAAATAATCATAGCAATCTTTCTCCCACCTGGTTCAATATATATATAATAAAAATTTTATAATAAAAACTGTGTATTTATTTTTAGATGATATTGTCTATTTGATATTCTTGCAAAATGATCCCTTTTAACACCACCATAAGTTTTATTACCACCATTTCCAAGTCCACAAAATATTTAATTTTGAGACATTTTTTTTATTTAGGTGAATAAAAAAAAATTGCATAGAATAAGATTCGGTGATGCTGTTTTTACTTACAAAGTATTACATTCAAGGCATTGAGTGCTAGCATATTATCATTGTGAAGCTTGCATTGATCACTTCATCACACATCAGAATGTTTTCGTTTTCCCACATTGAACAAACAACTTTGTATTAGTATGAGGCTTCACTTACAAAACTTTTATTGGAACGTGATGACTTGGTCACTTTCATTAAATCACATGTAAATTATGTTTTCAACAAAGCAGCTTTCATGTAATCTGTTTCAGCATTATACTTATTTTATGTCCATTTACCCTAATAAAAATCTGAAACTCACATGTTTCAATTTTTCAGTCATTACACAAAAAAGCATATAAGTATGATGCACTTAACAAAAGTATATTTACTATGCCATATCTTGACTTCTACTGATCATGATACAGGTGGATCATTACAAAAGATATCTAGCGGCAGAAAAATATAGTACAACACACTTGGCCTTCAGAAAATGATTGCAAATAGTTTTGTGTACTCTCCCATACATGTGTGCTTAAAACGAGTTATAAATAATTTGCATACTTACTGTTATAGTGTTAATACTATTCATTACTTATATCAAAGCAATCTATCTATCTATCTATCTATCTATCTATCTATCTATCTATCTATCTATCTATCTATCTATCTATCTATCTATCTATCTATCTGTCTATCTATCTATCTATCTATCTATCTATCTATCTATCTATCTATCTATCTATCTATCTATCTATCTATCTATCTATCTATCTATCTATCTATCTATCTATCTATCTATCTATCTATCTATCTATCTATCTATCTATCTATCTATCTATCTATCTATCTATCTTTCTATCGATCTAACTATCCATTTATATATCTATCTATCTACACAAATAATAAAAATCATACTTACTTTGGGTAAAATTAATAAACTTGAAGTGGTCTTCACCTCTACATGCAAATTAAGCATACTTAAAAGAAAGTGTAAATCTGGTCCTTTAGCTTGTACTATAACTGTTATATATATATGGAATTATTTAGAATGAATCTGATAAAATGCTAATCTAATAGCAAAAATATAAATTATATACAAATAGTAAAATAACTTAAATGTCGGTTGAATATGTTTTTTTTTTTCTGAAATTCAATAATTCAAAAACTTTTAAGGTTTTAGGAAGTTTAGTTTAGCCATTAGTAAACGGCAAAATATATAACTATAATAGTATTTTTAATGATTTCATATATATATATTCAAACAAATTTATTTAACACAGTATTCAAAATTAAATAATATATTCTTTACCAGAAGTACTTTAAATTGTTTCACTGACAATCTTTATCAAATGTTAATACAAATGTATAAAAAATAAAAAACTTGCAAATTTATACCTTGTTTTGTTTATCATAAATATACCCTTGAAGTTTTTTGCAATAATATACATTGCAGAGGCTTTTACTATATGGTGAAACTGAATTGTTTTCAGACCCATATATCTATCTAGTTTGTTAAGCTGAATGAATTTGAAGACATTACATGTCTGATAAATTTCATGCTTTCAAGATGATAGAAACATGTTTGATAAATGCTGATTTTAGAGTTAGTATTTAGATCTTGTTAGTCACCAGACTTTTCACTGATATGAGCCAACTAACTCGAAACCAATGGGTCTGGAGATGAAAACAATTGAAGAGATATTGAATTCTATTTCTCTCAGCTTTTATGTAAATAAAAGCTTGTTAGGAACTATTGGTAAAGCTCCATTTAGTGATCATAAAATGCAAGCTAAAAGCAAGTTCTGAAATTTATAACTTGTTTTGTTAATCATATATATATATATATTGTGCCCTTTTCTATAGGTCAGAAATAGCTTATCACCGTAAATTACTAAAAAATTTAAATTTTAGAATGTGTTCTCTTGATGTGTTGATTATATTTTATTAATATTGTCTTAAAAGTATGATTTGAAGCTAATGAAATTACGTAACACATGAAATTATAATAAATAACTTTAGAACAATTAAATAAAGCTAGAAATATTATTTTATATGGTTGCAAAAGCTGGCCATAATAAATAACTCAGCTATAAATATTTAAAAGTATGTTTAAAAGTTCATTTTTAATAGTCTTAAACTGATAATTAAATAAATGTTATATTTAAATTTATAAATCATATTTAATAATTATAATTAATATTGTATATTTTAAAAAAGTAATCTTTATGGTTGTGAAAGTTGTATTTAATTCTATATTTTCCAAATTATATTTTTCCAAATTTTATATAATTGTATTATTTTATTTAATACAACAAGTGTAGCAATTTATTATTTATTCCCAGACAGAAAAAAATCGGATAGTCTGTCTTGATTATTAATCATGTGAATTATGTAATATAAAGTTACACACACTTGCTTGCTAGAATTTACTAGTAAAATTTAAAATATTGTACAATTGCACTATAGAGTTAAATGTAATTATTACCTAGCATAAAGCAAATATTAAATATTAAGTTAACTATGGTATAAAATGTTTTAAATATTGTAATATAGATTAATACAGTTAATAAAAAAGTTAAACATTGTCTTGCATTGGTGGTCGAGAGGTCAGCGCGACTGCCTTGCACTTGCAGGCAGTTGCCCGGGTTGCGGGTTTGTGTCCCGGCCGATGCTATGACACTTAAAAAAAAAAGTTAAACATTGTGTTAAAATAAAAAATAGATAAATTAAATATTAAAAGTGGGATAATTTATTAAATAATGTTTTTAAAAGTCTTTTTAAAGATATTTAATCGATTTAGTAAAATAGTAATTGATCTAAAAGTAATATTTAGGTAATATTTTTAAAGTTTTAATATGTCATAATTTTTATTTTGAAATTTAATCATGTAAGTTTGCAACAATATGCAAATTTGATATCAAACTAAAAGTAAGAATCAACCAATAAGATAAGGTAATCTTATAGGATATAAATACCATTGCAGTTGATTTATCAGTGTGTGATTAATAATGTCTTAAAGGTAGCTTAATCATATCAGAAGCTATCAAGGTGATTGTAATTTTAATTTTATTATTTTAGTCAATTTTAGTGCTCTCTTCTAATTTTTTATTTGCAAAGCTAATTGATATTTTAAGAAAGTATTTTGCAAAAAAAGAGTGTAAACTAAAAAATATTTTAATAACTTCATTTAATATCTGCTAGTTTTTTAAAAGTTTTTTTACCAGGAGTATTTTGTCAAAAATCTAATGTAGAACTTCGCGATAATAAAATGGATATACCAAGAAGTAAAATATATTCAATTTATAATATTTTAAAAATGTATATAATATTTGTTGATAGTTTCATTAGTGCTGAACAAGAGGACTGTTCTAATGAATAAAATAGCAGTATGGACATTATACAAGAAATTTAAATGGAAAAAATGTTTGCCATCTAAAAGTAAAGACACATTATTTTATATAGTAAGATAAGCTTGTCCAGAGTTAAGAAACAATATGACAAGTATACTTTATGATAATTTTATAAAAATGTCATATTAAAAGAGCAAATGTTATATTGTTTTGAAGGAAACATTTTTTAAAAATATTTTACAAGAAATTATTTAGGAAGAGACTCACAGAGAATATTTTCTAAAGTGTATATATATTATAAAAAAAACCTAAAGTCTTAAAGGGTTAATACACACTTATAAAAGTTTGTTTGGAAAACCTGAAAATTAAGATAATAATGAAACGCTGAAAATAAGTACTAAATGGAAATAAATTTACTAAGAAGAAACATATAAAGAAAGTAAATATATGATTAAATAAAAGGATGGAACCATGGAAATATATTTATATTGCGCAAAAGTTTATCGGATAGATCAAGCTAAGCCAAATGGAATATAATGCATTACTACTCCAATATGGAATATTCTATGAAGTGTCATGGGATTATTTTAGTATTGTGATTTCAATAATTATTTTTCTGGACTATGAAATCCAAAAACTATTAATTTTTAAACTCTTATAGGATGGATTGATAATTATTTTTTTTAATTTTCAAGATTTAAAAAGACGTAGTATTTTTTTTACTATTATGTATTTTTTAAAAATTGATCACTGCCGCCGGTCTGACAAATTGTCTTGTTCATTGCCATGGCAATGGGGGAAGGTGAAGGCTCTTGAAGAAATAAAGTGCTTTTGAGGAGAACATTTAAAAAAAAAACTCTCAAGAAAATAATAAACATTTTTTTTAACTTTATCAAGAACCTTCATCAATTGAAGTGTTAATTGAAGATATACATAATTATAGTCTTGATTTTTTTATTATTTATTAACTTAGTTAAAATGTAAATTTTTGATTAATAAGAATAGGAACATGAATATTAATTATTTATGGTATTAGAATCCTATAGTATAATATTTAATAATTTAAATTAAAACATTTAAATAGAGGTATGGATGAATATATTTTATGTATGCAAAAGAAGATTGCAAAAGTGTTAATGATGAGCTAATGTCACTTGGTAACAACTAATGATTATTGATAATTTTATAATGTATATTTTGTTTCTTTTTAGATTGTTTATGAATAATAATGAATGAAGTATAAATGTTTTAATTATATGTAAACACATTTTATACAACATTTTAAAACTTTGTGAGACCAGGATTAATTTGGAATATGCATACTATGATTTTATAATAGTAATATAACCCAACATGATAATAAATATTTGTGTGATTCTTTGTAAAAAACTTTCATATTATTGGATGTTCAAGTAGTATCTGATTAGTTTGTATGTGGTTAAGAATATAGAATAATGAAGTAAGCAAACTTTTCTTATGGATTAGTAAGATTGCTCGAATTATAGTTGAATTTTATTTATTATTTGAATATGCAAGCTAGTAATTTGTTGATGTAAGACCTGATAAATCTTTAAGAAATAAGAATAGGATAGTGACCTGATATTAGTAATATGGTAAGCATGAATCCAGGAGATTATTAAGTTAGGATATTTAGGGATTATGAATAGTATTTTATAATATTTGTAGATGTGCAATGCAGTTAACAAAGCCCTGTAATTGTATATTTATTTTGAACAGTGTTTATTTTCTTGGAGTATTGATGTTCAATAAAGCTGAAGGAATAGCTTGACATCATTTTTAGTATTTGAGGACATTAGACAGAATAGGTCTTGCCTCTAGTTTTATAAACACACTGTGCCATGATATATGTTTATTCGATATGAGTTATGAGTTATACTCTAGTTTTTCTTCCCATCCTACAAATCTATTCGCTATCTAGATTTCCAAAAAGTAGCTACATCGTACAGTATGGTATATTTAAAAGAAAATAATAGATGATTTAGAGTTAAAGATATGCAATTGTTTGGAATGAGATGAGTTCATTTACTTGTATGAAGAAATAGAATTTGTATTAATTGGAATTGAAAATCCAATGGACTTCAAATGAAAGAATCATAAAATATGTTATAGATTTATTTTATTTTGGAAATAAATATAAGATCTTAAGAATAAATATGTAAAGCAAAGTTGCTTTTGAAATATTAAATAATATTAAAATATTTATTTCAATCTTTTTAAAAAATGAGTACTGCATATTTTTAATATAATGCTATAAAAAAAAATCTACACAATAAGTTTAGGTACAATTTATATTTATTCAATAATAGAGAATGTATCAGTAATTATAATTATATAGTACTATAATATTGTTATAATGGAATGTATTATAGTTAATAAATAGTGAACAATAGTATCCATAATTTAGAAATATATTATCAATAGATATTCTATATGATATCGATAATATTGCTAAAATGAAATTGTCTAGTAAAAAAGAGGATATCCATGTTTTCGATTAGTATTATTTTATGTTTATCCGTACTATGTTTCTATAGATATTTAATAATAATAAAAAAAAGCATACTTGAATAATAGCTAAAGGATGTAAAATATATTTTGAGTAAGCATTAAATAAATGTATTTTTTTTATATAAGATTGATCAAATAGCGATTAATAATATTGTATTATTTTATCTTTTTTTATATTTAAGTCAGAGTAAAGACTTAACGAGGTTCGAATATAAAGAATGTTTAATGGTGCAAATCTTTAAGATGTTTTAAATGTACATATTGTAAATATATTGTTAATGTTATAATAAACTTTGTTAAAATTTGTTTTCTCAAAATTTGTGTGTTTGGTTTATTATTTTTTTCTATCTTCATGAATTTAAACACAGAATTAATAAAATTAAACATTATATTTTTTGCACAGAAATAAATAAAGAATTATTTTAAGAATTATAATATTTATTAAGAAATCACATTTACAGTATCTTATGGTCATAAATTAATTATTATAATGGTACATTTAAATATGATGCTCTTATTTGCCACACATATAATTTGTCAGATTATCTAATACTACCACATATTTATTACTTTCTTATATGAAAATAAAAGATTATATTATGACATTTTATTATTTTTATATATCGTAATAGATTATAGCAAAGTGAAGATATACAGAATTAATCAATATATTATTATTATTAGTTTAAATGTAGTAGATTATGACATAAAATCCCTTCTCATATTTTACTGCTGTAATTTTTATTAACTTAGAATACATTTATGAACCTGAGATTTTATTGAGCTAAATTATTATGAATAGAAGATTAAGATTTAATTATTAGCTTAATCTTAGTGAGTAGAAGTTATTAAAGTCGTAAGAATACTATAAGTTATTATTTGATATAGTAATAAAGGGGGATAGTGTTCTTATGCCATTGAGGTAGTATCCTGTAGGATATTGGCTCAGTGTAATCTATCTTGTCACCTGTATTTTCACTTCCAAGTCTCATGAAAATATTACATATTTATTTAATTTATTTTTATAAACTGAACCTTATTCGTATTTTAAGTTTGAGCTAGTGAAATATTTAATTTTAATGCTGAATATTTTATTTATTAATTATTAACTGAGCTAGAACCCGTTTTATTTTATATAATATACTGCCCAGAAGTGAGAATGCAAACGCACCAGGTTAGAGTATATATATATAATTGCATATTTAGGTATTTTTAATTTTAATCTATACAATCCTAATCTCAATTGTAACACATCACTATTAACCAATACCAGAGAAAGAACACCTTCTCAAAGTTTTCACTTTTGAACCAGTTTACCTTTCAGGTTAGTTAAATATAAACACATTGAATAACATAATTCATATGTATTTAGTTGGTAAATTTAAAACTTCAATTCAAATCATACTTACCTGAAATATATGCAGGAACAAGTGTGTGTATCATTTTGAAGTTCGCTATTATTGAGATATGGACTATTAAACAGAGGGCGTGACTGGATATTTGTAATTGTACAATGGTTCATATATTTGTATAATTATTTCAGTTAGTGTTAACATTAACTTTATTGTCATATATATAATTATTCAAAACAATACAATAATTAATACAATAAACAATATTTTAAAAACAAATGTATACTATAGTTTAATAGAAGTACTTTCAACTATCTAAGTAGTCGTTAACAACTAAATTCAAATTCTATTACAAAAAAAAAAACTGTTACAAATGTATACAAAAACAATTACTTCATACATCAATTTTCCCACAATTCATTAATAAAAATTAATGAATTGTGGGAAAATTGATGAGAACATAAAATTGTACATAAAGATTATGTTCATTTGCTGATATAATTTTATAAGATCGATGAATTATTTATATGCAAGTTATAAAGGAGTTCAATTTCCATCGCTTCATTATGGATGGAATTAGTGACTATTCACTTATAATATTTCATTAATTAGATAAACTGTTAAAGAAAAGTATATCTCTATTACATCATTATGGATATAAACTAGTGACTATACTCGTAGAACATTGGGCCAGTCAAAGATATGTTAGATGAGAGAATAATTTGGATGTTTAGAAAAGATCAGAACTAACAAAATGTGCTTCGAATCTAATAGCTTTTTGATCTTTTTATTTTTCTGAAGTAACAAAATATATTCAGCTCATGGTTAAAGAAATAGACATTAGAACTATAGTATTATTTTGGAACTGTTGCATTTGAAGACAGTGAATCAGGTCATTTGCTAACATATTATAGTTCTTTTTCTTCTTATTGTTGTTGTTGTTGTTGTTGTTATTATTATTATTATTATTATTATTATTGTATAGTGTTTATCGATAGAAATGTTAGTACAATTTAAGTTAAGTAGAGATTTATTTTACATGCTTAGAATATAAGAGAATTATGTTTCTCTACATCAAATTTATATTTTAGAGTTTAGTAATTATGACTTTAATTTTAAAAATTATATACCTCTTTCTTTGTTAATCATAAATTTATTTTAAGTACTTATTTTTATTTTATTTCTGGAAATAACTTGAACAAATGGATAAATTCATCTTTAGTATATTTTTCTTTCAATTAATTATTTTTTTATATAAACTTTAAAAATGGTTTAGATTTCATTATGTTTTCAAAGGTGTAACTGTATTGCAATAAATTTATGCTACATAAATATACAGATTAGATTAAGCATTTTATAGGTGAAGTTCGAGGTACAATCACCTATTTAATTTAAAAATCAATGTCAATTGAGAACCTAGTGCATAAGGCATAATTGGATCATATGTATATATTTTAAATGTTTATGGTTTATTTCCCACACACATATATATATATTGAATCGCTTCTTTGTTGAGTCCCACGATATGGAAAAAAATAAAAATTTACATTTTTCAAAAAATCAGGTCTGAGAAGGGTTAAAAATATTTAAGTTGTAAATGTTTTAAATTTTGTTATTACAATTTTTATTTTATTTTTTTAATGTGCTTGATATAATATGTATACTCACATACACACAAATAAATTTGTAAATCATTTCATAAAAAATAAGAACTAAAAATAAAATTGTGTTCATGTGAAAAAAAAAAAAGTGTTGTAAAAGTTTATTTTTTATCTATTTCAAACAATGTCTAATATAAGGGATGATGTTTTTAACAACATACTTTGATCTGAGATCTATTGTCCTTACACTGGGCAGTATTAAGATTAAATTCCAAAATAATGTCAACATTTTATTTTTTAAAAAAGGTAAACTTTATAAATAAATTCTTATCTTTTTGTATAATATTATTTTAAAACTGTGTAAAACAGTCCCCAGCCTACAAATAAAATTCATTCTGTGGTAATAAAAAATAGCCATTGTAATAAAAGTAATTAGTTGGAAATATTAGTAATTTAATTAGCATTTTAAAAATAACAATTATCTGGAGTTATTTTTAATAATGCCGATTCTACATGCTTCCAAGAAAATAAATAGGCGAACAAGCTAAAATATTTTAGCTACATGGACATTGGCTTTTCACATGCATTCACTCTTTAACATAGTTTATTATTATTCTACCCTTTTCATGATCCAATTTTCTAATTATTTTACCACTCATCACTAATACAGTGCAATATGCAGCCTGTTTACAAGCAATCAAGCAGTCTCCAGAAAATAAAAGGATACACGATCTCCAGTGTTTACATTGACAATATGCATAGCTAAAGGACCCCAACAATGAAATCACTTAATCTAGCATAACTCTGATTCCAAGCATGGTATAACTGGTATATCTCCAGGCACCATCTTTAATTTTAAAAAAATGACTTGAGACACAACTTTCACAATAACTTCAGTTTTAATAATGTTGGTGTAAAAACTTTACATTTATTGAAACTAGAACAACTAATGAAAGCTATAAGACTAAAACAAATAGTGATAACCATTAAAAAATAAGGAAAAAAAAATTTCAACATCTGACGTAATTATCACTTTATTGTTTGTTCATAATTTTTAATTTATCATTAACTATGTTTAAATTACATCTTCATTGATAATATCTTTGCATCCCTTACAAAATTATCTTTCAACCCATATATAATACTTTTTACATGAAATAATTTATAGCTTAAGAATCTCCAAAAGTATTCACATAAAAATTCTTCATTTTTATTTTGTACTCCAAAAGTTGAAAAATCTCAAAGGTGTCTATAAGAATTAAAGATTCATCCTAATAAAAGATATAAAACAAATCATTTCCAAAATGTGGATATACATTTATCATCATAGCACTTAGCTTTTTGTCTATCTAAAACTAAAATTTGTAGGCTACTGTCTGTATCACTAATGAAATGAGTTTCATCTCTTCATTTTATTTTTTTTGTGTACATCAGTAATGTTTATATTATTTATGCTTACCAGTGATGCTATCTTGTTATGTTTGTTATCACATAGAATTAGAACTTATTTGCATATAGCTCATTTTCTAGCTATAGACTTGAAAATAAATGTGATGCAAGATGTGACAAAACTACTGATTCCACAGCATGAGTATTAAGGCATAGGTAAGGATCAGAATTTGATTCATTGCCTGCATTCAATTCCATGTGGTATATGCATAACAAGTGGGGATATCACTACACACACCATTTGAAATCTCTATTGTTTTTAAGTGTTTATATTTTCATATGGTACTATGCCCAGTAAATTTTGTAATTGCTTTTTCAACAGCAACCTGCAACATTCCTGTACATTTGATTATTAGTTTTTAAAATTTACATTGCACTGCTCTATATATGTAAATCATTACTTGTTATATAATCAGACAAGAGAAAACACAAACACACTATTACTAATATAAACAGACTAATAGATTAGTAAACCTTTTGAGAATAATTATATCTATAAAATAAGGTTGCCTTAAACTTGGATCATAGAACCAAAATTACACTGGACAAACACAACTTTTATTATATTTGAATAAAAATTTATATACTGTATAATAAGAGCATAAATGATTTAATATTAAATAATTTATATACTACACATTACCAAAACAAACACAAACAAATTAATATACCATTAATCAAATAATTAAAAAAATTAAAATATTCAAATAATTAAAAAATTAAAATTAATAACTATCTATGCGTTGAAGGCCTTCATATCTGAATATTTTTAATCCATTATATTAGCTTATAAGGCCAATAAAGATTTTCTGCCATTATCACCCAGTGTAAACTAATAAATTGACCAGAAAATAAAAGAAATAATAAAAATATTAAAAAGAAATTCAAATTTTATATGATTTTAAATTGTGATACATCATTTTAAAAATGGAATCAAGCAGCAAGGAATGCTGTAATTTCTGTTAACATAATCCTAACAGTTTTTGCACAATTTAAAAAAGAAAACAATGTTTCAAACAACAATTGGATCATATTTTCATACAGAATATTTAACATTTTAATTTCCCATGGGCATTATATTAATTCTGTTACAAATCTTTTAAATCTGTAGGGCTTTAAAAAAACATACTCTCATTTTATTATGTTACAATATATATATATATATAATGATGAGCTTCATCAAAAGCAAATTTGAATGATATATATATAATTAGAATTTGGCTTCAAAATAATATGAGATAACCAATGATGATATTTGCAATATTTTTCTAAAATAATTTTATTTAAAAAGTTTGAACTATAAAATATCAACTTTTAAGATACAAATTAAAAAATAATATTAGAGAATATCCTTCCATCTTTAGCATTTATAAAAAAAAAACATAAGTTATAACTATTGGAAATAAAATAATAGTGTTATGTGAAAACAAATCCAATGTAGTTTGGGATATGTATAAATTTGAATAGTTAATCAGTAAAACAAAAAATAATGTAGATAGCATAGAACATTTTAATGTTATATATGCTGTGGTGTGAAGCGATTTAGATTGTCCCTATTAATATTATAGAGCTACTGAGATTAATTTGAAAAGCTAAAAGTAATTTTGCAAATGCTCTGTATTTTTTTAATGATGAAAAGAAATGTGAACAAGAATTCGATGGATCTATTGTTGAGATGACTTGCAAAACGTAGACTGATAAAAACGGAAAGATCATGGTTTATTTCACAAAATGAGCACAGGATAAATCAGACAAGCAATAGTGTTTAAATATATACATAAAATTACAACGGCAAAATACCTAGTTTTAGATTTTTTACTTTATTTTCTATTATATTGTATTTATAATTTACATACAAATGGAAAATATACAAGAATATACTTATATACTTAAAGACTATAGAAACGTTTTATATATAATTACTTACTTTATAATATAAAGAAAATGACTCGTGATTACGATATTATAAATAGCTACTGATATATAAGTACTTTCATTGAAACTGGAAGGTGCTTTTCTTACTTTTACACACACATATATTCCCCAAAGTAAAAGCATAATGCGACCTGTTAATATAAATAATAATCTTAAAGTTATTTCAGTGTAATAAATAATTATTATTTCATGGTATAATACCTTAAAGTAATATAATATATTTTACATATATTCATAAATATATGCAAAATTTTTGATGAGAAGGCAACTTATCATAAAAATATAAAAATTGATATATGTCATAATTATGAAAACTTAGCTTATCTACTTTTTATAAGATAATATTTGTGTGGTTAAAAAAAGAGAAATGAAGAAGATAAGAGACAAATAAAAATATTTATTAAATTTATCCAGATACATTAATAACAATAACAATAATAATAACTTAAGAAGCTACTTTACTTCAAGTTATGAACAGAGTTAATTTTTGCATTATGCCAAAACATTAACTCTTCAACAATCGCTTCCCTTAGAATAATTCTTTTTAACATTTTGACATTTATTAAATTTATATAACAAATAAAATAATACTATTAAATGTATAATTACACTCTGAAGAACTGCTGTTATTGATCTTACAATCTAAAAATTTATATATGATATTTAATAATCAATAATTTATGTATTAATATAATGGCAATAAATTATTTCTGCATTTGATGGCTAGCTTTTCAGAAAAAAAGAAACAAAATTTATATATTCAGTTGTTTTTTTTTACAAACAAGTAATTATAGAAAACGCTTATACCTGATAAGCATCCTAAATATAGTTTAAATTTTAAACTTATCACAGTTTAATTTAATTTTCTCATTCTAATTTATAAACAGCTTAAAGTAAACATTAATATCTAACTAATATAATTATATGTTTATAAAAAAAGTTCGGCTCAATGTTGAAATTATTTATACATATACCCGAATGCAGAGGTGTGCATTTAAAAATAATATCTAGGCAGTTGTCCATGTGTTCAGTATCCAAATAACACAATCAGTACTCTGGAGTTAGTAAATGCGACTTAACAAAAGCAAAAGTGGTATTGTAGATAACTAGAATAATATACTCCTAACTTAATTTAATAAACTATTTAATTATATTTCATCATATTTAATATATTTTATTTTTGTAGGATTATATGTTTAAAATAGATTCATAATCAACTTTATGTTGTTTTATAAACAGAAATATCCATTATAATTTCCTATAACTTTAAACTTATTCTCCTAAAAGACTGTTAAACAAAGCCACAGACAATCAATTCAATTTTAATCCTCATCAACTCTTTAGTAAGAGATATCAAAATTCATCAGACTTTATCTCAGTCATATAAATATTTATTTCTCAATTATTATAGTGGTAAATTATTATAGCAGCGTACAAAAAAAAATCAACCATTCCCCTGCATTAAATAATGCTAACTACATTTTATACAAACACAAACTGTCTCTATATATATTATTTTTGATCTCTATAGCCATTGATTTCTCAAATAAAATTTTAACTTTTCTTATATTCAAAAAAAAAAAAAAATTTTCCCACAATTATTACCTTTTATTACAATTGGTTTATAGATGGAATAAACCAAAAGGCTACAATATAATATAACTGAATATTAGCTAAAGCCAGCTTACGGCAGTTTATGCCATCTTGAATAGCAATCAAACATTAATATTAAAATCTCATTAAAATCACACAACATTACCATTGCCACACAAATAGCCAACTTTCCATAAATTATGTATATTCACACAATTACACTGTTTATTTAATACATTTTCTATCATATATAATATGATTGTTTGATTTTTCCTTTATTCAAGTCATTTTCTATATGTAAAATAAAAAATATTATCAAAGCAAAAATTACCATTACAAATCACTGCATTTTCTACAAATGCACATTTATATCTATTCACAGACTAAAACAATTTATTATGGAATCGTTCATGCTCTTGAATTCCCTTTCTTAATGCACATGTAGTCTCACCAATGTAAATGGATCCACAATGACACACCACTTTATAAATAACATTACATTTATTGAATTTATCAACATCTTTACCATTAATAATTAGTCTACCAATATTTGACTCAACCTTAAATGCAACATTAAAATGAGAAGACACTAATGATGTAATCCTACTACACACAATATTTATTATATAAGATAATGCAATCCATGTTTTCTCCATCACATTTTCCTTCCTCCATCTATTTGTAAATTTAGATAATGTAAATAAAATATTTTTCTTAATATGTATTCTACTTTCAATAAAATCTTCACATATATTTCAATATTAGAATAATTTATCATTCTGAAATTTACACAAAATATCATTTCTAAACAAAAATGTTCTAAATCCAGCTATTTTATACATAATAGAAACATTTGACCTAGGCTGTACAAATCCCCTAATTGATTTGTCAAAAAGACATTATAATAAATAATTCCAACAATAAACACATCATCTACATATCTAGAATAACTTTTAATACCCAAAAACCTCTTGAAATATTCACTTCATTATATGACTACATATAGTTGCATATAATAGTAGACATAGGCAATCTCATAGACTAACCATCCATCATATATAATGGATCTTCAGACATGGCAAAATCTTTAACAAATAATCTCTTAAATTTGTATACCCCTTTATCATATAAACATTTATAGATTCATATAATTCTGCAACATCCAAGGTCAATAATTTATCTTCATCATCTAAAATACTCTTTTTTTTTTTTACCAAATCAAATGAAGATGAAAGTCGTATTTTTATCAAAATCTAATTCATCTTGCAAAAACTTTCCAACAAAAAGTGCTCCTTGGTAAAACGTACAACATTCAAAATCTAACATAAACCTAATAGGTAAATTGACTTCATGTACTTTTAAATTTCTAAAAATTCTTGGGCATAATTGCAACTGATGGATAAATATAATTTCCTGTTAAATGATTTATCTAAATAAGATATAATTATAGAATTAATAAACTTCATTCTTATTGCATCAACAGTATAAGTTATAAAATAATTTAAAATTTATTTTTTCAATTTGTTGATAACCTTTTTTTTTTATATTTACACATTAAACTTAAACACAATTTTCCACCACAATCCTTCTTAATGCATATAATATTATTAACAAGTAAAAGTTTCTTTACTACATTAATTTGCTTATGCAACGAATCATCATATTTTATATCAGAAATATTAAATAAAGATATTTTAGATATCACTTCTTCACAAGCATAATGTATTTCATAAGCCCTTTCTATGGCTACAATAACGTTCATTTTATAAATTTTTATATGCCCTCCCACAAATATTATTTCTTTACCCAACATTGATACATCAAGTAAATGTAAAGGTTTATAAATGAAATTTACTGTATTACATTCATTTTTTACAAAATTCATTTTTTGAGAAAACTGTTTATTATATAAAAATTTGAACTTTTTTATTACATACGACCATATTAAATCACTAAACATCACATGCCTCTGTTGCTGCTGTATTAACTGTCGATGTAAAAATTCGTGATAAAAATAAAAATTATTTTTACATTCCAACCAATTTTCAAATTCATTATCATGAATAATTTTTTTAAAAAAACCGTTATGTATTGAGTTATGAGACGCCACAAAAGATTTGCTGCGGGATGAACATTTTCAGTCACGAACTTTAGTAATGGCATCAACACGTTTTAGTAGGACTTACAAATATAAAACCGCTGTAATGAAAGTACGTACAGCTACATATCAATTATAATTAATGTATTGTATAATAAATGTTAAGTGTAAACAACTGATTAGTAATTGTATAAATTTTGAATGTGGACATAACACAAAAATTGGCGACAAAGATGGGATGTTAAATGAACGTGCAAAAACTAACAAGAGCAACGATGTATAAAAGATATATATATACAGGCAACTAGCATACATAACCGTGCAATTCATCTCACTTAAACAAAAAAAAAAAACAACATTCAGATAAAATTTACATTGTCAACTTATACCACGTAATGGCTACAATCGGATCTCTCACATCATTCGACATCGATTCACCACACCTGTGGGATACATATGTGTCGCAAGTGGATTTTTTTTGCGAAGAGAATAATATAAATTCTGATGAAAGGAAGCGTGCAACTCTTCTTGCTGTGTGTGGTTTAAAAACATTAAGCATTCTGCACTCCCTTATATCTCCGGCATTGCCTCAGGAAAAATCATACCAAGACATCATTAAAATACTAAAACAGTATTTTAACCCACAGCCATCCATCATATACCAGTGCTTTCAATTTCATCACCATTGGCAATGAGAGGGAGAAAGTGTGAGCACATTCTTGGCAGACCTCCGACATCTGACAGAGGGTTGTGAATTTGGACCTTCACTTACAGAGCGTCTTCAGGACCAATTTGTCTGTGGACTCCACGATGAGGCAACACAATGCAAACTGCTAATGGAAGAAAACGTAACCTTGGAATTGGCTGTTCAGTGTAGCTTAGCCACAGAGGCAGCATCAATACAGGTGCATGAAATCCATGCCACAAGCTCATCCACAGCAACCGTAGACCTTATTCAATGGAACAGACCAACAGTTCACCATAATAATCCTCTGCAGTCACCAACACCCTCTCAAACACCGGCATGCAAACCCCCTTGGTCAGGAACCACTACTTGCGATGGATGCGGCGCTCAGCATAACCGAGCAGAATGTCCTTTTAAAAGAACCAAATGCCATTTCTGTCAGAGAATGGGACACCTACAGTGTGTTTGCTGGGCAAAGCAATGAAATACTTCAAGGACACCTAACCAGTGCATGGCAGTGACTGAATTGGAAGACGAAGTTGTAGATCACATCCATGAAGTGCACCACAATGGCTCGACACATAAAGCTATCGCACATATATACATATACAGCAGAGAATACAAAATGGAGGTTGACTCAGGGTCACAATATTCCATAATGTTATATGATACATTCACGTACGTATGTAAGAAACTGATACCTAAATTACAACCAGTCAATATCATACTAAGAGACTTTCAACATCATGCAATAGCATTTAAAGGGCAATGTGTAGTACCTATACAATATGGGAAGGACACATGCCACTTAAGATTGTTGGTAGAAGAGAGCCCATGCACAAGTCTATTGAGCTGTGAATGGTTCAGACCTCTGGGTATTACACTATTAGGGGTTCATAGCATTACTGAACCATCCATCCAAGATGTCATTAGCAAGTATCTATAAGTGTTCAACCCATCAATAGGAACTTATAAAGGGCCAGCTGTTTCACTGCTAGTGGATCCAACTTATCCTCCAATTAGAATGAGAGCCCAGCCATTACCTCTTGCCATGAAAAATAAGGTAGATCTTGCATTACAGATACTGCTCCAGGAAGGAATCATTGACCCAGAGAACAACCCAATATGGACCACACCGGTGGTACCAATCCTCAAGCCTACAGGAGAAGTGAGATTATGCGGTGACTACAAGGTAACTGTCAACAAGGCCCTCTAGAATCACCCATACCCGATACCTGCAGTCCACCACCTCTTGGCATCTCTTCCACCTAGCTCTATTTTCGCAAAAATAGATTTGGCCAAGGCTTATCTTCAATTCCCAGTCGATGAGGCATCAGCAAATATACAAGCCATCATTACTCATCAAGCAGCTTTTCGTGTGAAATGCTTACAATATGAAATCTGTATGGCACCTGGGATATTTCAATGTGTCATAGACAACTTACTGGGAGACATTCCTGGATTTATCCATACTTCGATGATATCTTAATCTGAGCCACGTTGAAGAGTGACTTATCTGCAAAATTACACACAGTGTTGAAAAGACTATCATGCAGTGGATTGAGAGCAAACAAGAAAAAATGTGTCTTCGGAGTAAACACTGTGGATTTCCTGGGATATAAAATTGATAATAAGGGCCTCCATCCATCACCAAGAAAAGTGGATGCAATTAGAAATGCCCAATCCCCAAGGAACAAAAGAGAACTAAAAGCATTTCTAGGACTCTTAAACTTCTAATTTCTTTCCAGACCAAGCAACCATAGCCAAACCCCTACATCGCTTACTACAAACATCACATGGACCTGGACAATGAGTCACAAAAAGACATTTAAAAAACTTAAGGAGGCATTGACCTCTAGTAATGTATTGATGCCATGAGGTCCAGCTTATGTGTGACACTTCACCATATGGAGTGGGGGCAGTGCTAAGTACATGGTTGCCCAATGAATCAACTGCTCCAGTTGCTTTCACCTTATGCACCTCATCTAAAGCTGAAAGAAACTACATGCAAATAGACAGGGAAGCTTTGGCGATAATATTAGGAGTTAAATGTTTCCATCATTTTCTCTTTGGAATCAAATTCAAAATAAGTACAGATCATCAACCACTGCTAGGCATATTTACTTCAGATAAGCCAGCACCCATAATATTATCACCCAGAATGCAGAGATGGGTTCACACACTAAATGCTTATTCTTTTAAGCTGGAATACAAACCATGAAGGAAGATTGCAAATGCAGATGCATTGAGAAGATGCCCACTTCCATCAACCGAATATGAAGGCCCTAAATTTGATGGTGTCCTGTTTTTGGAAGAATTGGAGTTTTCCCCTGTGACCACAGAACAAGTGGCACAAGCGACATGCAGAGACTTTTTGTTAGCAACTGTAAAAAACTATATTCTCACCACTTGGCCAAACAAAGCCACAGACATGAAACTGCAACCTTTTTTTAATAGACGTAATGAACTCTCTACACACAAGAATTGTCTGCTGTGGGGGTCTCATGTCATCATACCTTCATCACTACAAAAATTCATCCTAAATGAACTTCACATGGGTCACTCAGGCATCGTAAGAACTAAGGCATTGGCAAGGTCATATGTATGGTGGCTGTTGATGGACCGAGACATAGAACATCTTGTGGGAAAATGCATGCATTGCCAAGTCATAAGGCATGCATGTCCCCGTGCTCTGACACACCATTGGGAGGCACCATCGACACCATGGTCTTTTTTGCACTTGGATTTTGCAGGCCCCATTGATGGACAGATGCTCCTCATTGTTGTGGATGCATACTCAAAGTGGGTAGAGGTGCGAGAATGCAAACAATGATTTCAAGTGCAACAGTTGTGGCACTGCGAGAATTATTTTTCACCCACGGTATACCAGAATGTGTGGTATCCGATAATGGACCACAATTTGCATCATCAGAATTCTCAACATTCCTCATCAGTAATGGAGTCCGACACACACGTGTTGCACTCTACCACCCAGCAAGTAATGGTCTTGTGGAGAGGGCCGTACAGTCTGTAAAAGAGAGCCTGAGACATGACACACATGGAAATTGGAACCAGAGTTTAGCTCATACCTATTAACTCAACATGTCACACCATCTACAGCCACAGAATTAAGCCCAGCTGAAATGCTTTTCAATAGACATCTTCATACATGCTTGGATTTCATACACCTGGATAGAGCCCCAAGAGATACATGAATTTCAACCAGATGATGCAGTTTTTGCACGAGCCACCGGTAGGGGCTCCCCTTGGATTTCTGCCACAGTAGAACAGTGAACAGGCCCCTTGTCATATGAAGTTCGGATGGATTCAGGGGTGCAACACAAGCACATATATCAATTGTGAGCAAGAGTGATTGCCACTGACCAATCCAGCTCAAACCTGGCAGAGGAACTGATTGATGCTTCAAAAACACTAGCTTTAGCAACATCAGAAACCACAGACAACACCAATCCAGCATCTCTCTGCCAACCATCTCCAAAACCATACAAGGAGCTCCCTTCACATCAACGTCGACGTCCGGCCTATTTCGAGGACTACAAAGTCTTATTTTAAGGGGGAAGGGGTGTTATGTATTGAGTTACGAGATGTCACAAAAGATTTGCTGCAGGATGAACATTTTCAGTCATGAACTTTAGTAATGGCGTCAACATGTTTTAGTAGGACTTACAAGTATAAAACCGCTGTAACGAAAGTACGTACAGCTACATATCAATTATAATTAATGTATTGTATAATAAATGTTAAGTGTAAACAACTGATTAGTAATTGTATAAATTTTGGATGTGGACATAACACAAAAATAATTATACTTTTCAGTTAATTTTAATTTTTAAAACACAAATTTATCACCTCCGTAATAATTACATTTTTTATCTTCTTAATTATTGCATTACAACTATCAATGACACCATTAAGTTTAAATAACAGAAATTTGGATAAACATTACTGCTTTGGCAAAATTAAAATTCAATACTCCGATAAAGTTTAATTAATCTTTTATACATATTGAAATGGTAAGATTCATTCTGCAAATTTTAGTTTCACCTTTCTTCATTCCTTACCTGTCCTCATGCTCTAGTTTAAACCCGTCTTATTGTAATGTGTTATTAAAACAAGCAAAACTCTCCATACAGTATTGCCACTCAGTGCAAGCCAGAGTAATCAATGGATGTGCCAGAAGGCTTGTGCATAAAATCCCCATCAAATACCTACTCATCCAAGAAATGGTGATCATGTGATGAAATATGTGTGTTGTGTTTTAATCGGCAAAGATATATGCACATGCGAAGCATTTATCATATATAAGGTTATTATAAATACGTGAGTTAATAATCTAAAGGAATGGTAATTTAATTTATAATTTGAAAGTATGTTCACATGTGGGTATATGTATAAACACATAAGTCAGGTATGTCAAGACTACATATATGTTCCATTATATCTTTAACAATTTTGGCAAGTTGCAGATGTTATCAACTGGGAAATAGACCGTCTTGAAGCATTCGCTTTATAATATTTTTTAAAACCTTACTTTAATACCTTGTACAGGCTTAAACCTGCATTTATATATGTAATATATTCGGAATTTGAACTCAGACTTTCACACAACCCACTAGTCTCAGTGCCATCTCATATTGCTGACCCACCTGATCACAAACATGTTGAAAAGATAAATAATCACCAATATACGTATTTCATGCTAAACCAGCAATCATCAGTTGGTATAGATTACTATCCTCATGCATATATACAATCAGTGCTCAGCTTTATATTAAGATAGTCAATCTTCATACTTTAATGGACAGGCTTCAAACTATTCCAACTCACAACTCTTCAGCCTTTCATTTCATTGAAAATCTGATGATGGAACATTCAAAGCCCTTGTTAGTGCCAAGGTTGTCATCCTACCCATGTTGACATATTAGTCATTCTGACCCCTCATGTACAGGAGAATAATCCATTTATACATACATATGCAAGGGATGGGCAGACCTTTTTATCTTACTTTGTAAAACAGTAACAAAAGAATTATTGTAGTCAGGATATCTGAAAATAATGTAGCAAAAGTACATGTGCTTGCAGCATCCTGCTGCAGCTTTTAGATAGTAAAATGGATAATAAATGCATCTGGTGTGGCAGTAAACAATATGCTAAAGGATTATTTCACTGCAAGGTAAGCTTGTATGGGAAATTAATTTCTTAATTGGCTAGTATATATGGAGCGGGAATTTGGGGGAGAGAGAATATAATAATATAGTTAAGATCTTGTAACCCAGACTCTATGAGTGTAAAACTAAAATGGCAGAGTAAAGGTAGGCAGGGTGCTATTTTCCTGCTTGGATAATAGTTATCCTGCAGCCTGATACTATCTGCATGCTTCCAACCATAAGAAGGAGTGCTCATGACCTGCCGCTGTCATCAATGAGACCAGAAATGCTATTGCTAATGCCAGAGATAGTGCTGTCACTGCTGAGTCAACAGAATGATGCAATTATAAATGAAAGCTAGCTATTTAGTGAATGAACTGTCATGAACATTTCATAACCGTGATCAAAATCCTTAAGTGCTCTAACAATGCTTTAATTGATAAACTAAGGTAACTTTCCATTCTAAGAGCTCTTAAACCTTTCTCTGTAATTTCCTTAAGCTTTAACTAAATCTGTAACCAACTTTACCTGTATAATTTAAATTGTAATGTACTCCTATAATTGTATCTAAATTATATATATATATATAATTTCAACTTATGTAACTTGGCTAATCTATTCTTTAAACGATACTTTCATGCTAGGGTATATGCTCTTGAATTTTGTTAAATTATTTTTCTTATGATATTTTGTTATGATAATATGCCTGGATAACTTTGACCAAGTGAGTGAATCTCATTCTCCTTATAATAAACATGCTGCTACATTTCCATACAGGTTAATCATACAAATAGCAATTATTTTGTGTCAAATCCCTTTTTATTTGCTAGCTCGGATGTTATCTTTCAGAATATATATATATTACTGTGGATTTGGTGAATCCCACTGTGTTCATATAATAATTAATCCACCCATAATGATCTACCTGTGTTATCTCATATATTTATTGTTCATTTTAAGTTAAAGTATAATATGCAGGTGCATGTGTGAAATTTATAATGATAGATATATTTTAAGCATGCATGATTAAACAGGTTTCTAAAAGCCCCTCATCATGCATTCACAACCATTTAGTTATTATTATTACAATAATGTTGAATGTGGTTATTGCCTTTAAATTATATAATTCACCTTAATCTTTAAACCAATGAATATGTAGATTTATTTGAAATCTTTTACGAAGTAGAAATAGATTAAGTATATCTGCATAGTAATGTACTAAACTTTAAGAGCAAACTAACATTAATTATTATTGCTATTATATTTTATATGTGTGTTGCTGGTTCAGTTATATAGTTTTGTGTTTTTATTATGCTTTGTCAATCACAGGGTACATATGGCTAAGACTGTCCCCAAATCATTAAGGTTCCCACATCAGAGTGGGCATGGAAGTCAAATGTAGCCATTTGATCATGCATTCACAGAGTTTAGTGAGGTAAGGGCCCAGTCTAGTGATCATGCTTATTTATGATGAACCCTTCATGGGCAGTTGGCAGTCCACCGGTCCAAATTATACGTAGACAAAGCCTCATACTTTCAATGCACCACCCTCCTATATGTGGTTGCATATTTATTCTCCATCAGCACCACTGATTATTTGTTAAGCTCTATATTCCTATATTTATCTATAGCATTTAGCTACCATGTTACTTGATCCCTTCATAATCTTACGTGTAGTTATGAATAACGAGCCTACTAATATTCTTATAATTATAAGTTTGCATATATTATGTAATTAGCTTAACAAACCTCATTAATAACCTATGTTACTTATTGAACCAGGTGGGAGAAGTATCAAATAAAAAAAAATATATAGAATAAAAAAAACTGTAAACCAAACTGTTGGCTTCTTTTATATACACCTTTACCAAATTATTTATTATAAATTCGATCTCCAGATGCAATTTAGTATTGCATAACACCGGTCCCTCAGGCAGAAAAGCATAATACCCAGAGGGTACCTGTAGCAAGTCGAAGCTATATGTAAGGTATATAACTTGTGTACCAGTCAAAATATGTTTATCCATCTAACATGAGCTGGAACTCACAAAATATACTTCAAACCCAGTCAAGCCCAAGATTTAGATCAAGGACCAGCCTGGATTCGAACCCACTCTCTGAACCCCAGATCTAACACCTAATGAATAACATAATAGTGATGGCACATGAGAATTAATTTTAATTCCGGCTGACTAGGAGAGCGGAGAAGACAATGAGACATCTATTGACTATGACTAAACTAACATATATATCAACTAGGCTGTACATTTGGAAGTGGAGAAAAAGGAATTTGAACTACTCAAATAAGTTAGACAATAAAATTATTTTAATATACTGACAAATTATTATACATTCATAAATAAATTATAGACATTAGTGTGTGTGTGAATGAGCAAGCGATTACATAGTGTCATTCACGCTATTAGTTCTCATATGCTCTTTATTAGCTAAATAATATATTACAAATGAACACACATCTTTGGTGGGTCTAATATTAAAATGCCAATCAGTTAATAAAAGGAATTACATAATATTGCTATTAACGCTTTGGATTACGGTTGTGAAACATGGTGACTAACATATATTTAGGGGAGCATTCTGAGATTCATTATACATATGATATAAACTATTTTGACGCCACTGAGGTCGTGAAAATAAACAAAAGACAGTTGAAAAATTATATTTGAAACTATGACAAAATATTTAATGAAATTATTTTAACAATAGAAAGATGAACGCTTTATTTTCCCCAAGGCATATAGGTACACTTAAATATAGATATATAAATTACGAAGATAGGATTGTATATGATTGAAATAAACTTAATTAATAAATAGAAGAAATTGGCATTTATATATATCTTTTAAGCAAAGCTTAATTTTAATATTAGAGCATTAAAACTGGGTCATGAAGCAAAAGAAATAATAATAATAATACAAAGAAGTTTGCGGTGCTGACATAATAGCCTAAAAATAACTAAGAGGAAAAAGGTCATGCTTCTGGATGAAAAATGAAATGGATGGGCATAGCGTGTGCCAGACTTATGGGATCACTGCCAGAGGCATTTGATACGAAGAAAGAATATGCATAGCGTGTGCCAGACTTAGGGGTCACCGCTAGAGGCATTTTTATATGAAGACGAGAAGAAATCTATGGGTTCGAACCTGTCATAACCCCCAGATTAAGAAGCACGTAATATATATATACGAAGATAGGCTAAATGACAGAAACACAGTAATGATATTGTAACAGTCAGAAAACATGTGACTCGTAAACATAGTGCAGAATTCGACCACCACACAGAACAGCAGCACCATCGAGGTAGCGAAGCCACCCGTGTTACTGAGTTCGAACATAGTTTATCGGTTCCACAATACAATGCATGAAACAACGCATCTGATGCGACATTAGTAAATATTTCCTTAGGCACGATGGTCAAGGATATGCAAGAGATTCATGATTTTATTCTCGAGTTAGCCAATAATCAAACTAATATTAATTAAACATTCATATTTACATAATCGAGGAAATATTATATAGAATGGGTATCGAAAAAATGAAACGTAACTGCAGACGTATAGTTTAAAATTATTTATTCACACATTTTAATAAGAAAATCATTTACTAATAATATTTTATGGATTCAAACCTTCATTAGCGGGACTTGCAATGCTATTATATTTTAAAGAATACATTTATTTATTTAGACATTATTTTATATTGAGGACTTTATAGCGGTATTTCCGATACTGTAATGTTTACAAAAGGAATACATTTATTTGTTTTGACCTTAATTTATTTCCGATACTGTAATGTTTACAAAAGGAATTCATTTATTTGAAGGTGTAATCTAGCTACCTAAAATTCTCGAGTAAGTATTTCTAATGCATGCCTTGGGGAATTTATACCTTTGCAATGCAAGAGTCTAAAGTAAGATTTAAGAGTAGTGGCGGACATATATTTATTTAATTAAAATATTTATTTTATGACTAAGGGCAAACATTTATTTGAGAGTGAATTACGAAGATAATGCAGAGGCAGAGTGATATATAGAATAATAAATTTAAGTAAAGGAATATGTACGCTTTAGAAAGGCGATATGGAATGGCAGTATATTGAAACTGCAATGCCGCGAATGAGTTTATAAGACTGTCGGGCTGGTCTCTGCCTCGGCCCGACGAAGTAAGGTGTCACATAAGCATAACCAGGGACAAGCGGTCCATGTCGCAATTTGCTGGCTGGCTGCATGACGGGTCAAATCCTACAGGAGCATTTATTATGTCCGCTTGTGTAGGATGACTGGGGTTAATTTCAACCCTGAAGAATCCGGAATATTTACGGTGGAATAGATCATCGCGTCTTTAAAATATAACACATGTATAAGTATAAATGATTATGATAAGATTTAAATAGATTTCTAATTCGGCCCTACATTATCAACATTTACTAAAGAACGTTGGTGACTCTCAAAGAAATGTAATTTTCTGGAATTATTCATGATGATTTAATAAATACAAAACATATATAAATTGGGAATTATTATAACTAATACGTCAGCCATTTGTGAAGTAGTAGACCCCTGCATTACAATAAATGATGCATTGAATGCGTGTCAATTTATATGAAAGTTAAGTTAGTTATGAAAGCAAATATTAATGAAAATTTGACACGCATTCATTGTTCCAAGCGATCATAGATTTAAACTTTGAAAATTGAGACAATTATGAGCATGCAATAATTAAATAATAACTATAGATAAAATGTAGATTTGAGAAATACGCACCCAAGAAAGATAGAGTGAGGTAAGCTAGATTATTAGAGAAATTTACACATTAAATTAATTATTCAATTTTAGTTATACAAATGATAGTTTTTACATTTTATAATTTAGATAAGTAATATGAAGAAGTGCTATAGCATATTATTAGAGTACTCTAGAGTTTGAACACAGACAGGTACCTGTTTTATAAGAAGTTTTCTGATTCCATTAGTTTAGCAGCAAAAAGTTCACGAGTGGCAATTCTTTCTTGTATTTAGATATTTCATTTACTTTCACAGCAGCAGCAGCTTTCTCATTTATTTCAGGCAGCAGATCTTCATGGTGAATTTATGACGGGCAATGGAAAGTTCGGCATCCGATAGGCCATCTCCCAATGGAGAATAATCTAGGTGCTTTACTCGGTCATACCTTGGCAGGAACAAATTATTTTTATATTTTTGGAGACTCTCAGTGATCGAGAGCAAAGCTAAAGTTGAAGTGAATGTCTCCAGCAAGTCTAAGATGGCCTCTTTTCTTATCTTGATCTTTCACATTTTTGTTAAGGTATTTTTAGGTTCTACTTAATCTGCCCTGAGGATAATCAATGTATTTTGTTGGTTTTATTTAAAGAAAGCTGCTGTTCTATTGTTTACATTTTACATTTACTAATTACATTTTGGGGAATTTTTCTTTAATTAATCTATTATCTATCACTGACCGATGCTTTTAAATTTCAAAGACAAAAAGGGAACATAAGATTATTTTAACTTTTAATTAAATATTACATCAGATTTTTTTAGAATTATTATTAAACGAAATTTAAACAAAGCAATAAATACGAACTTTATAATCCAAAATAAATGATTAAAATTATACAAAATTATATAACTAAAAGAAATCTAAATTATATTATTTTATCCCTATTTATTGCCTTTAATTTGAGATCGAAATGTGTGCGTGTTTATGCTGAATTCTACATATATTTATACATTTTTAATATTGCTACACACACAATTCGATACCAAAAAGTTTAAATTTGGGCGGGATAGACCGGTCAGTGAGTGATGACAGAAAAAGGTGAAACTTAAGATTCGAATACGAATCTTACTGTTTCAATATATGTCTCTAACAACATTGAATAAATTTTACAGCTTTAAAATAAATGACCCTTGTTTGAATACTATAATACACCATGCAATTATAATATATATAGAGACATTTACATTTCAATTACTTAAAATATACTTGATGATTTTATATAGCAAAAAAAACATTAAGATTTAGATTTCAAATTAATAAAATATACATTAAGATTTGATTAAGTAAAAGAGACATTAAAATTCACCCCCTTCCCTTTCCCACTATTTAAAACAATTCAATTCCACCTTCATGGATTTTACAATAACTGGAATACATAGCATATAATTTAAGAGTATATAAAAAAAAAAACTAGCAGTTATATATATAAAACAATTAAGTCACCTTTTTAGAATTTAATAAATAATTATAAAATCAATGTTTCAGAGCATTAATTAGCTTGAGTTCTGGATTTTCACTGGGTAGAAAATACAGAGTTAAACAAATATATATATTTTATATTAGAACATAAATAAAATGTTGGCACATAAAACAATCTGGCGAGTGTATTAATTAACAATACATTATATTTTAAGAGGACGTTAAACTTGATTCATGAAGGCTTACTTAAAAAGAAGAAAGGATTTTTAGAAAATTCAATTTGTCAGATTGTTTTAGATTGACATATTAATAAGCAAGCAGATATGTAAATCAAATAATAAATAAATGACCGCACCAAAATTAAAAAGAAGTTAAAGAAAGTTAAGAGCACATGAGGTAGGATTAAATTTATAGAAATTATTGAAAAGCAATTTACATATATATTTAAAACAAAAAAAAAACAAAGGTAAAGAATACATGAGAAAAGATCTTGATAGATTATTTAGACTAAATTGACTATTAGGTGGCGGCTTGGAAATTTACCTTGCAATTTTAAGAATCCATTTTAAAGTATGGCACGTGCACGGTGAATTGAGGATCCAAAATGAATTCTTGGTGACAGCAAACTTTTATTAGCATTCTAAAGTTCTTTTAGACCTTTCTTCATTTCAGGGCATCAGGATAATATGGTAGCGGCAGAGGCCGCTGAAGAGTGGTGGATTTACTGCTACATAATTTTAAGTTTCAAGCAAAACGAACTATGTTTATAATACCTCTCTCTAAAAGTAGCTAATCTCCTCTGTGATTCAAAATTCAGTCATTTTATACTTTTTCTTTTATCAGTTGTTTTTGAAGATGCAATTGTAAGATAACATCCAAAAATAAATTCAAATCTATTTCCAGATTAGAAATACATTTGACAACATGTTTTTAACACAAGTAAATCTTTAATCTACTTAATCCCATTTATTTTAAGTAAAACTTTAATTAAAAAATACCTACCCCAGATTAAAACAACAGTGCTTCCAGCCCCTAATTATTTTTAGACAATTAATAACACTTGCATCTTCCATATTGGATTTTATAAAAAAAATATAGTTTAATAGAAAAACAAACAATTTAAAAAGGAAAAGCTAAAAATGACTTATAAGAAATATTTAAAACATCAATATTTTGTTAGTAAGTTTTGCTCCTATGTATATATTTGAGCCGCATCTATAATACTTTAATAAAAAAGAACTAATAATTAAAAAAAGAATTAATAATAATTTTAAAACATGTTATTGAAACATTACATTTTATAATTTAGGCGCGCATCTCAAACATATACATTAAAATATATACATGACAAAAAGGAGCGGAATGGGAAATAGGGGGTTGAACATGAGTTAGTAGGTAGAAACATGAAGCACAATCTTAAGCTAAGATTGACTGCTTCACTTGCAACCACTTTTTCAGGCTGCAGATCTTCTCGACTGCTAAATTCAACCCCTGTCATTCAAAGCACTTATTTTTTTTGAAGTAAACTAGTTCATCCTTTCCCTGAATAAAATAATGATTACACATAATATACCGGGCACACATATTACAAATAAACATGAAACTTTAAAATATTATATACAATACACACACATTTTGTCATATAAGCTGTTGGTTTGTATGGTTTGGAAAGTTCTAGGACTATCTATTCATTACATTAACCTGCACATAAATAGTTCTTTTATGCTAGTTATAGAGTTCATTTCAGTTGACTCCAGATACCTCAAAAATTGCAAT